>BFEA01000227.1:1288219-1306750 GCA_003427395.1 Chara braunii
CTCTCTCTCTCTCTCTCTCTCTCTCTCTCTCTCTCTCTCTCTCTCTCTCTCTCTCTCTCTCTCTCTCTCTCCCCTAGTTCCCAGTAGGCTTGTTTAGATATCTATTCCGTCTATGAGGCTCCAGTAGACAGAAAGCTTGGAAGCTGTTGGGAGTTTACATCATCGCTCATCTAGGGTACCGTCTTCTCCTGAACACAATGCACCCTCATTATGGCTGAACCGGACTGGAAAGATAGCTTGTATGCATTTATTATCAGGGTGTTTTATGTCAGGGGGAAGACGGTAGCTCTATCGAATGGAGTGAATGAGAGAGATGATCGAGGGAGAAGAAATGTGATAAAAAAGGCTGGGGTTGTTTAGAGATCCATTTTCGCTCAGTTCTGTGGGTCAGCTCTTTCATTTCATCCCCCTAAAAGAACACATGGTTGTGCGTTCTATTCGGGGGAAGACCTCAGTATGTGAGGGATCGTCTTTCCCAACAGCTTTCAATCCACTGCAGCGAGAAGAGGCTGCTGCCATCTGCAGAAGGCATGACGAATCGTCTAAAAATAGAATAGAGTAGAAGTCGAGCAATGGGCGACACTCGCTTTTTCCTCACAAAATCATTAGATGAAACAATACATAGCCACGCACCTTGCATGCTCAGAGAACAAGGTTACTTGAGAAGAGGGCTCTTTTTTTTGTTAAAAAAAATAAAAATAAAAAATGAGACGTGCAGATGTTGGGGGCCATCCTTGTGCTAGAGAGAGGGCTTCAGTAATGGCGTACTCATCAGACTACTGTCTTCACCCAAGAACGCCCGGTCAATTATAGCTGTATTTGGTGCAATTTTCAGTCCAGATACAGCTATAATGACCGGGCGTTTTATTCGGGTGAAGATCGTAGCACTTTGCTTCATATATCTGACTGCAATCACGCCTACACCTGAATGCATCTGATGGTAATAATGTACTAAGCTGAGTCTACCAAGTCTTATCGCCTTCACCTGAATACAACATACGGTTATCATAGCTGTATTTGGGGCAACTTTGAGTCTAGATACAGCAATAATGACCGGTCATTCTATTCGGGTGAAGGCGGTAGTGTGAGTACTATGCCCTCATTGTAAATGGATATTTGCGAAGTCTTGAGCAAGGAGCAATAAAGGAGGTGAACAACAATTAAGTGCGCAGACAGTGAGCTCAGGGAGGACATATTGTCTTTTGGTCCCCTGCTGCAGGTTTTTAGGGTAGGTTTGTTACACTAGTTCACAAGGATGGCAAAACAGAGGTAACCTAGGAGGTCGGAAGCTGAAATGGCTGGCAAACCCTGCGCCCTAAACCATAGACCTTAAACCCTAAGCCCTAAACCATAAACCCTAAACCCTAAACCCTAAACACTAAGCCCTAAGCCCTTAATACTAAACCCTAAACCCTAAACGTTAAACTCTAAACCCTAAGCCGTAAACCCTAAACCCTAAACCCTAATCCCTAAACCCTAAACCCTAAGCCCTAAGCCATTGGCCCTAAAACCTAAGCCCAAACCCTAAAGCCTAAACCCTAAGCCCTAAGCCCGTAATACTAAGCCCTAAACCCTAAGCTGTAAACCCTAAGCCCTTAATAAGCCCTAAACCCTAAGCTGTAAACCCTAAGCCCTTAATACTAAACCCTAAACCCTAAACCCTCAAGCCTAAGTCCTAAACACTAAACCCTAAGCCGTTAACCCTCATCCGTAAACCCTAAACTTTGAACTCTAAAGCAGGTCAGCGGAGAAACCAAAAATCAACCATCTTCACTGACCCCATGAAGAAACCATGAGGAAGATTGAGGGAATGGCAAAGGAAATCTTAGCATGGTAGAATGTGGCGAAAAGTGTGTAAGATACTCTCCAGTAACAGTCAGATAGCAAGATCCTCTGCGCTCGAGATGTGACCGGTTTCCCCGAGGAGGTAGTAAAAATGTACCCGAATCTGATGTGCTATTGGGTAGCAGACAAAGACATTGTTCGATTGTCTCAGTGGAAGGTCAGGTCAAGGTAGAGAAGGTTGATGCCTTTGTTAACACAGGATCGACCTGAAGTCAGAGTATGAGTTGGTTGCCTTGTGGAGGAGTTGCGTCTCAATGAGAAGAATCTGATGCAGGAGCCAGATAAGCCTGACAGTGTAGTGTCCGCATTGGCTGACAGCGCGGAAATCGCAGCCGAACACTACGTTGAGGATGCAAGGGAATGCAAGTTGAGACACAAAGTGTCTTTCTTTTTGGCAGCGATGATCTTCCCTTCGATATGATATCAGGCATGTACTACCTAGAGGCAGGTAGCTAAGCTGGTGGTCCTATGGGATGAAAATACTAAGAAGTACAAGAAGACTCCTGATGGAGAATGATCATTGATGTGGAAGAGGTACTTGCCTCACCACCTCCATTGATCTTATGGATGTTTGTTTGCAAGTTGATTCTACAGCAATTACTGGTAGCAGAACCAGAATGAAGGTCAGCGAGGAGCACAGAATTATGACCAATGGTTTGTCCTTCCGTAGAAAGGAGGGGTTTGAAAGACAGTGTCCCTTAGGAGAGTGCCATGACATTGTGGAGTGGACTTAAGAAGACCTATTTTAATCTGTTACAACAATTCTGGTGGTCTGGTATGAAACAGGGTGCTCACGTGTAGCTAGAGAGCTGTCAAATGTTTGCCAACAGGGTAAAACCCGTATGCAGGCACCGCTACCTTCTTCCCCCAAATACACCAAATACAATGCACGGTCATTGTAGCGGTATTAAAACTAAAAGATATCTGTTATGATCCTGGCCAATTTCGAGATACACATTCATCAGATAGTACAATGCCGTTCAGTTGCAGAAAGAAATGAATGGACTTGAGAGGAGAGAGAGGGTTAGAAGAAGAAGAAGAAGTAAGAAAGAAGAAGTAAGAAAGAAGAAGAAGATGATGTACACCAGCATAGACAAATGATGAAGCTCTTCTTCTTCGTCAAACTCTCTCTTCCTCCTTATCTCCTCCTCTCTTATTCACACAAGAAATAATAGTACAATGTTGAATGGCTTAATCAGAATCAATGTCCGAATCCCTCTTCTACTGCGGTATCACGCTAGGTCCACCATAGCCATGGCCACCCTTCTTCGTCCTTGTCCAAGACCGAGGCTATGGTGGACTACTTGGGCCTTCCTCTGATGCCCAATGGACAACCCAAAGCAGCTATAGCTGCTCAAGCTCAGGCCGCCATGCCTGATTCTGCCTCGAAGCTTCTTGGTGTAGCTCCACCCCCGCTGGGGCCTTCCTGCTGCAGTGCCCACCAAGGTGATGAAGATGGCTGCCACCATAGCCAGGTAAGTACCTCTGGCGCTCCTCCCCCTTCCTGTCCTACTTCCTCCTCCGAGTCCTTGCTTTTTCCCCTGCAGCGCTGCTCCAAGCTAGTGCTGCTCCAGCCAGCGCTCCAACCAGTGTGTTGCCAAACTTGCACACCGACAACGAGGTTGGGCTCTTCGCCCGGCCTGGAGATATAGCGGCCTGCTTGCCTCTTGGGCGGTGACTTCCAGGCCGCTCGGCCTTCCAAGCAACCGGTACCTCCTCCCTTTCGGAGGGAAACATCATTGCAGACTCTGATATTGCCCGTACAGGCCCTAGGCTCAGACTGGTACCCGCCTAGACCTAGCCTACAACTACTGGGCCTCTAAAAATGTCACTTTTGTCTTCTTCTGCTCGGTCTCCAGTACCCGGCACATCTACTGCTTCAGGGTGCGGTACCCGCCTACCTGCTACTTGAGTGTTTCCCCGCTGCTTCATGTGCTGCGGGCCTCTTACTCCGCCACTTAGTGTTTTCCCCCGCTGCAATCCTCAATGCCACGGCCACGGCAAGTACCGGCCCTGAGGGCCCAACAAACGAACAAGTGCCCTTGCGGGCCACACACACACTCAAGCCAACCAGCACTCAGACATACATGCAGTCCAGCAAGCGTGCACACACACAGACTTAAAGAACTTAGTAGCAAGCGGGAAACTCAGCAAAGTATTCAGTCTGTGAGCAAAACTCAGAAATCAGCTGTGTGTTTCAGTCCATGTTTGGTCGGGTCATCACAAACACCAAATACAGCTGTAAGGACCATACGTTGTATTCGGGGGAAGAAGGTAGGCTTACTCAAACCACCAGTACACGGTCCCAGCCTTGCAGAAATTTGTTTGTCGCCTACTCGGATAGTCTTGCGGCTCGGGCCTACTGGACCGCAATGGCTGGGAGTGCCAACCAAAAAAAAAAAAAGTGCGCCGCTGACAGTTCGGAAAAGCTTGGCGCGGAGTGCAGCGCCTCCTTGCAGAAATTTGTTTGTCGCCTAGTACTCCGAAAATTTCGTGGCTCAGGCCTACCAGCCCACAATGGCTTGCCACACCAGCCAAAAAGGAGAGAAAGTGCGCCGCTGGCGGTAAGCAAAAGTTTGGGGCGGAGTGCAGCGCCTCCAGGCCCGATTGTACTGGTGGTTAAAGCCTCTCCGTAATTCTCTTAGACCAGGTGAATCCCATAGCCATGGACTGGAGGCTTAAACCACCAGTGCACCATGACTACGGATTCACCCTGTGGTTTAAGCCTCACCGGTAGGAATGGAGGCAGACACATCGTTGTGGTTTGTAGATGGCTTTATTGCGAGATTCGTAGCTTTGCAGGACGCAGCAATGGCAGATTTAGTAATAGCACCTTTTGGCTAATAGATGGGTTTAAGATTTTGGGTTTCATCGGATGGTTGTTCGTGGTAGGGCTTTGCGATTGACCAAGAGCAACGACAACCCTTGATGATCGGAATTGGAACTGAGCTCACAATGAGTTAAAGGAAGTGCCATTCTTTGGGCCTTCCTACCATAAAGGGGAGGAGTGAGTGTGTCATTTTTGTAAACGTTTTGACTTGCCGGTGGAATAGGAACCGGACTGATGGTCCCCAGAATGGAAAAGGAGCCAGCGCCGTAAGGTTCTGTTAAAAAAAAAAAAAGAAAAAAAAAAAACACAAATACCAGAGCTAAGATTATACATATTTTATAAAGATATTGAGATTATATAAAGAAAATCCTAAACATTGAAAATTTTTATTTATTAAATCTATTTGTTAGGCACTTCATCACACCAAACCAGCTGGATTGGGAAATTGGGGACGCTAAAGTAACCATTGCTTACAAATTACAATAATGGAAGTGCCTTGAAACCCACGGATAGGCTGAATTGATGAATAGGCAAGTGCAACCGCTAACGAGGCGCTTCATCACACCAAACCAGCTGGATTGGAAAATTGGGAATGCTGACCCTGCCCAGAGTAGCTAGTGCATACAATAACATAGTCCTTTCAGCCTCTGGAAGGACACCAAGTCAATTGCATCTCGGGTGGAAACCATGGAGCCTACTGACTTGCTATCTGCAGACTGGGAATTGAACTTACTACCTGGTACTCTTTAGTCTACACGACAGTATGAACAGATCCTGCGGAAGACAGTAGAACAACTACACAAATCTGAGCAAGATATGATGGGCGCAGGAAAGAAGCACATGCAGCCCACAAACTGTTAAAATACAGATCTGAGTTCAAATCCAGATGGAACTAGATGAACGAATCTCCTGAATTACCAAGGGCCAGTCAGTTTGAAGATGATATCTCAAGGCTGTCACTTGTTTTAAAACAAAAAAAAAAGCATGGACATGTGCAATGACTTGCTGGTTCCAGGTTGCCTGTAGCCTCACTCTGACGAGGCTGTACCATGGTTAGGGACAGATTCATAATTTTGTTTGGCTGAGGACTAACCGAGAGACCTGCCTGTATGGAAAATTCATGAGGGACATATCTGTAAATATAGGAATATGGGCCCAGTACTAACTCGATTTTCCTACAGCTACCCTAACTGCGAATAGCAGACCCGGGCTACCCCTAGGACAAAGGCCCTATGGCCCTATGCTGATAGACGGTCCTATAGCCTATAGCTGGGTAGGGAGAGACCCTAGAGGCCGAAACAGAAACGGTACCGGTAGGTCAGTCAGTCCGGTCAAGGTCGGTCTAGGCTAGTAGTAGAGTATAGATAGGATGGGGACATCGGTCCTGGGCTTTTGGCAGTTGACACTTTGTGGTGGAAGTTGTTGCGCACACAATATCAGGTCGTGGTTGCTGATTCCGGTGGTGGAGACGACGAACATAGCCAGACCTATGGAGCGCTGACCAGACTGGGGTCAACGCTGTCCGCTCTGACTCTTTGGGAGTCGAGGCGGTCTGGGCTATCAAAGGCCTGATGCGTTGGGGCACGTGGTGCACTGCTGACCAAGTTTCCGGAGATTTGGAACGTGGGAGCACCAGGAACAGGGAACTGAAGAAATTAGCGAGATGGCAGTCATAGCCAGCTCAACTTCTTCTTCCAGTGTTTGGTCCTGAAGTAAATGTGTTCCTTACTCAAGTCCTTGTAGCGAGTTTGATAGTTGTAATTAGACTGGGGAAATTGAAATTGTATGTCTGTAGACAGTGAATCTTGCAAATCGCACTGCCTGACAACCATATCTATTTCTCCTACCTATCTACTTTGACTTCTACTGATTCTGTTTGACCTCCTCTCTGTCTCAAATTGCATCTCAGACTGTATTACAGTATTGCAATTCAGTATAGTCTGTATGTCAGTGATAATGGAATTCTGAGTATTGCGTTGCCATAGCCAGTGCTTGGGGCAGCTAGGGTTTGTCATATCTTAGGTTCTGTCCGTCATAATTTCAGTCTGTCAGTCACCCTGAAATCGCAATTCAGTATTGAGTGAGTGTCTGAAAGCGCTCTACTGGATTTGATATTTTGAAGCAGGTACAGTGATATCTGTATTTCGCCTTACCCATAGTGGGGCATACAGGGTCCTACAGTGCCAGTGCCAGTAGTAGGAGTCTAAAAATAGCTTGATTAGTCATTCGCTGCATCTTGGTTGACTACTGGGTTCTATTGATTGCTACTGACTCTCTGCGCTATTCTGACCTTCTACTTACAGTCGAAAGTTGCATCCTGTCTAACTTTTTGACAACGATTTTGGGGTTGTTGCACTCAGATGAGGGTTCAGGGCTGTGAATGAAAAATCGCAAGTCTGATTTTATCTGGATATATCCTAAACTGACCCAGAAAAGCCCTCAGTGGCCTACAGAGGCTGAGCGCTCTTCTGCCCTTTACACCACGTCTCTTCTCATCAGGTGGCAGTGATTACATCAGTGTGTGTGTGTGTAATCTTAATCTCTGCTAACCTTGTTTCTGCTTGTCTTTATTTATTTGACTGTGTGAGTGTGTAATTATGGCCGACGCCGAGACAAGATTGAGGGAGGAGAAACTTCCATTAACCCTCCTTAGGTTCCTCTCTCTCCTCTGGAGAAGGCCCTGCTTGAGGCCGAGCAAGCTCGCCTCAAGACAGAGGCCCAAATTCAGCGGTTGAAGAAGGAGATGAAAGGGAGCTCAGGAGGCTAGAAGAAATGAAGAGAGAAGGAGACAGCTACGCAAAGAGGTTGAGAAGGTTGTCACCAGTGGTTCATCCAGTCAGTACAGTAAGGATACTGCTGAATTGGTGCTTTTGACAAACACCATCAACATGTCCTACTTTTCTAACTGGAACCAGATTCTTTTTCAATTGGTGCATCTTGTGATCAACTCTGATCAGCAGGATTGGGATCTCCATCTAGGACGTGCACAACTAGTGTACAACACATCTGTACACTCCTCCACAGGGCTCACCCCTTATCGGTTGCACTGGGGTCGTGAACCACAACAGCCTCTCGATGACATCATCGATAAGGCTACCCCCAGACTAACTCCTGGGACTGCAGAGTYCACCAGACAGTACCAGAGGGATATCGAACGAGCCAGAGTTAACCTGCTCAAAGCCCAAAAGGCTATGATCCAGCAGGCTAACAAGCATCGTCGACCGTCCCCTATCCGCGCTGGTGACTGGGTCTGGGTACTCAGTTCTGAGTTATCGCGGGAGGAGGACATTTCGCCCAAGCTGTTGCCGCGTTACATGGGTCCATGGCAGGTTTTAGACACAGTGGGAGCTGACCCTTTCGGGCCATCTTATCATGTGGATGTCCCACTGCATCTACAAACCTACCCTGTCTTTCATGCATCCAAGTCGTTGCCATTTGTACCAGCTGATGCATTTCCAGACAGGCCTCCAATTTGGTCCCCCGATCCCTGGGAAGGGATATGAGGTGGAAAACGTTGAGGATGAGTACGATACAGGTCCGGATAAGGAGTACCTTGTGAAGTTTCTCTACCAGCCCCATACTGAGGATCACTGTTTTACTCGCAAGGAGCTTCTGAAAACCGCAAAGTCTGTTACCCTCAAATATGAGGCTGCGCAGAAGGGAGATTCCCTTCGACGCTCTGCATGCCTACGCCCCTAGCTCGGAGGTCCTCTCTCCGGGGGAGAGTAGGTCTGCAATGACTTGCTGGTTACAGGTTGCTTGTAGCCTCGCTCTGACGAGGCTGTACCATGGTTAGGGACAAATTCGTAATTTTGTTTGGCTGAGGACTAAGCGAGAGACCTGCTTGTATGGAAAAAATTTGTGAGGGACATATCTGTAAATATAGGAATACGGGCCTAGTACTAACTCGGTTTTCCTACAGCTACCCTAAATGCGAATAGCAGACCCGGGCTACCCCTAGGACAGACAGGCCCTATGGGTCTACGTTGATAGACGGTCCTATAGCCTATAGCCGGGTAGGGAGAGACCCTAGAGGCCGAAACAGAAATGGTACCGGTCGGTCAGTCAGACCGGTCTAGGTCGGTCTAGGCTAGTAGTAGAGTATAGATAGTATGGGGACATCGGTCTTGGGCTTTTGGCAGTTGACACTTTGTGGTGGAAGTTGTTGCGCACACGGTATCAGGTTGTGGTTGCTGATTCCGGTATCAAAGATTTGATGCGTTGAAGCACGTGGTGCACTGCTGACCCTCCTCAGGAGTAGGGTCCCAGTGGCGATGCAGCCATAGCTGCATCTTTTGAGAGACCATCGTCTGGACATCATCTTCATCAGGGACTGTTGGCGCTGAGGTTCTTCTTCATCATCTGGGTGGCGATTGGCTCTGGGAGCCTGTTTCACTTTGGCGCAGGCCACTGAGTTGGATGTCAGGGTGGCGCTGGGTGTTACTTGGGGTTCTGGTGCGATTTTTAGCTGTTCCGGGTGGTGGGGTTGAGGCGCTACCCCTCTGAGGGTAGCGCAACAGGGACCTGAGGATATTGAGGGAAAACGATGCTCTGAGTTTAATAAACAGTTATAATACTGTGTTTGAGTTGTCATCTCTTCATTGATTTCTGGTTGTGATCACTCGGTTGTCTTCTATGAATGATTGTTGGGACCTGTGTGGAGAGAATTCACAGTTTGTGTTTTCTATCACTTCGCTCCTCTGAGTCTTCCGCTGCGTTTCTTTCTGTTGGGCGGTGTGATACTCCACTACCTCTCCCCTTCCTTCTGTGCATGTATGGGCATATACGGGAGTTTCAGTGAGTGAGTGTTGACAAAATTTCAACAGACAATCATGTTCATAACACATGTGCCTCTCTACACGACAGTACAAACAGAGTCAACAGACCCTGTAGAAGACAGTAGAACAACTATGCAAATCTGAGAATGATTTGATAGGCCAAGGAAAGCAAGCATATACAGCCCACAAACAGTTGAAATACAAATCTGAACCAGGGGCTAATCTGTTTCACAATGGTACCTTAAGGCTGTCCCTTTTTGAAAACAAAGAAAAAAACATAGATATGTGCCTCTTTGTTCTCGGTGGCAATCTCGTGGGAGTCAAAGCGTAAGAATTTGTTCAGTCCAAAGGAGAATATATGTGGGAAGGGTATAACCACTGTACTATGGGCCGTGGAGAATCCTAGATATAGTACACAATAATTGGGACACCCCTACCTACGTATGTCATTGATGTTCCCCCTCGCCTTCGTGCTTACCCAATTTTCCATGCTTCCAAACTGTTGCCTTCCTATCCCCTAATGATCAGTTTCCCTCATGAGGATCCGTGCTACCCCCGTCTATAGATGAATATGTTGATGCCGATTCCGTCGTGGAACATCACTATATGCTAGTGCCTAAGCCGGCAGCCAGAGGATGTTCACGGATGCCGAAGTTGTAGTACAGGGTTCGGTTCAAACACCATACAGACCCCATCGAGAATCGATGGTTTACAAGAGAGGAGCTGATGCAGGCGGCACCCCAGGTTGTGACTGGATATGAGAGGGCAGTGTGAAAATGTATCTCACTCGAGGTCGTGACTGGATACGAGAAGGTAACAGAAGTAGAAGGGTATCTAAGAGGATTTTGAATGCAATGGCGTGGGAGTGTTAGCCCCTATGAACCTCCAGCAAGCAGCGGAAGGCGTTGTAGGCCCTGCGCCGAGTCAGGCGGCACACAATCCAATCAGGCCCAAGAGGTACCCTGTGATTGTGCCTGGGACAAGGTAGGTCACGAACGCGTCCTGGCAACTCCCAAAAGACAGTATCACCGACCAAGCAAGACCTTTATACCCTGGTCTACTCTACCTTTGAGATTGACGACGACTTGCGGGACAGCTTCATCCGCGGCAAACCGACCCCGAGTTTCGTGACGAGTACTTAAATTGCTCCTCTCTAAATCCGGCATCTTCGCATTTTCGGATCTAAGAGGGCTACTTGCTTGTCCACTCGCGGGGGAAGGACCCTCTTTGAGTATCGAGTGATCCACACTTGTGTACGCGGCTTCTTTGCGAGTTCCATGATGCTCCCGCCATCGGACGCTTTGGCATCAATCGTATGATCGACTGACTTCGCGACCACTTTTTGTGGTCCAACCTCCTCAGCGACGTCATGCGCTATTGCGAGTTATGCGAGGGGTGTTGGCATTGCAAATCCCGCAATCATCGTTCGTTCGGTGAGTTGCGCCCATTGCCAATACCCTTAGGACGATGGGAATCAATTGCCATGGACATCACTGGGCTATTCCCCAAGCATAAGTCCGACGTGGATAGGATTCTCACGGTGGCCAATCGACTCACCGAATTCGCCATGGTTTTGCCTTGTCGCTATCACCCCAAGGCACCAAAGTTGGCCGAGGTTCTTTATGCCAGTTGGATTCGCACCAAGGGTTAACCCAAGGAGATCGTGTGCAACCGCGATACTCGGCTCACGTTCGACTTTTGGGTTGCTCTTGTCAAACGATGGGGCTCATCTCAGAAGTCGAGTTCGACTCACCACCCGCAAACCGATGGTCAAACGGAGCGAGCGCATGAAACCGCATAGTTTCCTCTTCGCACTCTCATCCGCCCGATCAAAAGGATTGGGTTGAGCGATTGTCGGACATTGAGTTGTCATACAACTCATCTATTCATTCGACTATCGGGATTTCACCCTTTGAGACATCGTCGTTGGATAGTATCATTATGCGGACGACCAAGAGTGACGACCACCTTGCCTTAATTCGACAGATGCAAGAGCTCCTTGTCAAGGCACGGGACCAGATGTCGAAGACGCAGCAGCGCATGAGCCGAAAGCCAATCGCCAACATTTTCCCTCCCCGTTTTCACGGGCGATCTCGTTTGGGTCTCCGTTGCGGAATTTAGCCTCGACCACGACATCTCTCGCAAGCTCCTTCTGAAATGGATGGGGCCTTGACGCATTGTAGCGCCCGCTGGCGACGCACCGGATGGGCCCTCATTTGTGATGGAGGTGCCCGCCCACTTGCCCGTCTACCCGGTCTTTCATTGTTCTAGGTTAACTCTTTTCGTTTCAGCGGAACCGGATGACGATCGCAAGACCCTCCTTTCATGGATGTTTTCCAGAAAGTCAGCGACATCATTTCTCAGCGTCGCTACGACAACAAGTCAACCAAATACTTGGTGCACTTTTCATATTGTAGTCATAAGGCTGACCGATGGTTGACCTGTGCGGGACTACAGGCTACGGCCCTCGACGTTCTTGCACGTTACGAACCCAAGCATCAAGGCAAGCCGGCACCTTCGGCTCCACGCCGTACTCGTGTCCAGGTTCCACCTTCGGATCGTCAGCTTCGCCCTCGCCCCGGCCTGACTTCATAAGGAGGGGGGCGCCCGCCACACGGGCCCTGTTTTGGGGGCCCGACGTAGGCCCACAGGTCGTGCACCTATTTTTGTGCACGACCTGGAGGCCCACGGCCACCTCATGGGGCCAGGTACGGTGGCTGTGCCACGCAGGTCCAGTTCTGAGGCAACATTTATTTATTTATGTATTATTGCTTAGCAATGCTGACCCTTTTGTGTGTTCTATTTTTGCCTGCTGCAGGGCGTCATTTTGGACTTTGCAGTATGTCTGAACAGACAGTTATCAGACAATTGTCTGTTTGGACCAGGGCCTTGAGGCCAAGTTCGTGACTGGGCCATTTCAGGCCAGGTTCGGGTTCGTCCGGTAGCGGACATTCCCCTGCTGCATCAGCAGGAGGACCTGGACGTGCGGTAGGGACCCAGGGAGGCCGTTTTAGGCCAGGAACCAGGAGCAGGACTTTGGCCTGTGATCTGGGCCACCGATTGGACCACAGATCCGATGGTCCAGGCTGCAGACCGTGGGCTCTGCATCCAGGCCCAGTGATACTCATAGCTGGGCCAGCCCAGCTCCTGGGACAGTTCGGTTGCTCCATGTTGCTGGAGCAGCATGTGAGTTACAGCGCTATGCTGCATTAGAGGTAGGGGCATAGAGATAGGCAGGGTGGAGGAGAGAGACGGAGGCCATACCTGTGAGGTGATGAGGTCTCACCTGGGTGCCATCGCTGGTCTTCTTCACCGGCGACCTGCAGCACAGAGAGGCATTCCAGTTGTCAGTTCATGGCAGTACCGGGAAGGTTTGATGGGGAGACCCTTGGGGGAAGAGGAAGGCTGTAGGGGGAAGAGGTCGGCGAGGGGCTTGGCTGCCAGGCGCGAGAAGAGCTCCAGCTTGACGTGTTCGTCAAGCAGACATCACTAGGAGTTCATGGAAGGCCCAAAATTCGGGTTTTTTCGCCGCATCACTACAAGCGATGTTTTCAAAACTTTTGCGAACAAACTATGCAGGGTCATAATACAAACACAAAAAGACAAAAAACAAAAAAAACTCAAGAGCACTATAAAACCCTATTTGGAGTAGCTTTCGGAGTTCGCCGAATCTTTCTCCCAGTCCGGTGTTTTTGCCAACTTTTTCGTTACTGGTCCAACCCCTAAAGCACATACATACCGGACCCCCCCCAAAAAAAACAAGAAAAAAGCAAAAATTTAGGGAAATATGGCAGTTTCGGTGGAAAAATCGCCAAAATTCATCGAATTTTGGGCCCTCCATTAACCGCTTCTCATCAATTATGAGCAACACAAAACTCTGCTGCATGATCTTATGGCGTAGTGCAGGCTGTGATAGAAGAGGAAGGCTTAGGATGAAGAGGCAGGCGAGGGGCTCGCCTGAGGGACGTGAGACGACCTCCAGTATGATGCATTCTTCAATCCGGCATCGATGGGAGCAACACAAGACTTTGTGGCATCATGATGGTCTTACGGCGTAATGGAGACTGGGATAGAAGATTGTGTAGGTCGTCATATACGCTGGATAAAAGATAGTGTAGGTGATCATAGACGCTGGTAGAGAGACCAGCAATTTCTCCGAACTGTCGTTACTGTTGTTGTACTGAATGTCGGATGGTGAGAGGGGGGATTTTCTTTTTATTTGTTAACACTCTCACAGAGGCAAGCCCCATATATTCTAGGGGGCGGAAGTCCGTTTGCCTATCACAGGCAAGCATCAAGACAGTGTGTCGACGATAAAAAGTAGGAGAAGAGGAGAGGGGTTAGAGAAGACGAGGTCGAACATGGAAGGAAAGAAAGAGAACGCCCACCCCCTTCAGCTTGAGCCACAGGACCAGGGGGGGAGGTTCACCAACCAAGAGACTTCAACATTGTTTCTTCCTGTGTTGGTGTGATCATTACTTTGCCATTTCTGCTTCTGGTCTGGTTGTGCAATGAACCTCCCTTTACTTGACCCCAAACTCTGCAGGCATCGACAGAACGTTCACACGAAAGTTCACACTAAGCCAGAAGATAGATACCAAATCAGTGCAATTGAATACAAGCAATTATTATATTATACATTGGAAGAGTTCAGGTAGGCGGCGTCCCTTGCCGCTCTCATCAACAATTTGAACCCCCTCCCGGTAAGTACCCGACTCTCTCCCCCTCTGGTGTGACTCTTCCTCTTTCTTGTAACTTGTATCGCTCTGCCTCACCACATTCCGAATTTGTATCACTCACCTCACTCTCTCAATCTCTCTCTCTCCTACAAAGATTGTATACCTGAATACACCCACGGCACTTCACCTTCGACCTTCGTGGCTGTGGCCGCCGCCACCTTACTCGCTAACCCTAGCACCCGCTTTCTCTCTGCCCCTCCCTCGCTACATCCCTCTGCCTCTCCTCCCCCCATCCATATTTAGCGCTGCAACTCCATTTTGCGCGGGGGTGCCATATTGCAAGTGGGACTGACTTTTTGGATGTCCGCTATCGGAAGGAGTAGGTGGGGATCATGCTGTGCATGCGGAGAGGCAGGGGGAGAAGGAACACTACCGATAGGGGGAGGTGAAGTGCCTGGTCATGCAGGCAGGAGAAGGTTGCCATTGAAATGTTGCGAAGCTGGAGTAGCAGGAGAAGGGCGAAAGGGGAGGGTGACGATGCAGGATCAGCAGGATGAGATAGCGGGGTTTTAGTCGGTCAGGACGGGATGCGTCGAAGGAGAAAGCAGGAGGGTCATCACGATAGGGTGAAGCATGCAGGGTAAGTTTGCCTTCTTTGAGGAGGTTGTGGAGGAGGAAGACGTCAAGGCGGGTCCTAGAGTAAATCGGAGGATGTAGGTCGGGGACCCGAAGGGCATGGGCAACAGGGATCGTGAGCGAAGTGATCAGGATGTGGGATCAATGGGAGGAGGTCGGTCAGCCAATCAGGGTGAGAATGAAGGAACCGATGCAGTGCAGGGGAAAGCAGGCGAAGGCAACAGGGTAAGGAATGCAGGTCATGTAGGGGGATGCGGACAAGGTGGGGAATAAGAGATTGCAAAGCAGGAAGAGGATCTCAAAGAGGAGGGGAGGGAGCAGGTAAGGAAGGAGAGAGCAGGATAATGACGAAGGGGCTCAATCACGAGGGGGATGGGGTAATGTAGCTATGCAGGTGATGTAGAGAGAGCAATGAAGAGAGAACGAGTGACAGACAGAGGAAGAGAGGAAAGGAAAGACCGGATCTGCAGGTGCCAGATCGAGTATCGGAGAGGGGATATCGGAAAGGATCCGAACAGAGGAGAGAAAGACATGGAGAAAGAGGGGAAAGGAGAGGCGACAGACACAGGACAAGGAGAGAAGAGCATGGAAAAGTGGATTGATGATCTGGCGGGGGATGGAGGCCGCAATTGAAAGATGGAATCGGCCAGACAAAAGGGAGGCAGTGGAGAAGGAGAAAGGGAAAATGRCTAGAGAGAGAGAGAGAGAGAGAGAGAGAGAGAGAGAGAGAGAGAGAGAGAGAGAGAGAGAGAGAGAGAGAGAGRGCGCATGAGRGAGGGCATTTGATGATTGTTAATGACCGACGGCACCCCACAGCGCAAGAGAGAGATTGAGGGAGGGGAGAATAGCAAGAGAGGGGGAAGAGTGAGAGAGAAGGAGATGGGGAGAGGGACAGTGGAGAGAGTGATCCCAGTGGGATAGTAATCTTCTGGCCACTTTCTTCTCTTCATGGCAGCATGTGCGTCATCACTACAAGTCCCGCCGGAGATGATTCTAAATGTTATACGAGAAAAGAAGAAAAAAGGGTAAGCGATTGACATTTCCATGTGTGCAGGCGTAGCCGCACTGGCTTTACTTGTCATTTATTAAGTGATAATAACAACAAAAGTTGTTGCTGTTATGGCGCAGCTGTGGGTGTTTTCACCTGCAAAATGCAGGTGCCAGGCCGTAGTTTATTTCTGGTCGTCACTCTCTTTTTCTTCCTGTGTCTTTTCTGCCCAATATCATCATTGCAGTTTCAGGTTGGTGGGTTTAACGAGTTGGGTGGAACCTACCATGTTCACCTGAATAGAACGCCCGGTCGTTATAGCCGTGTTTGGTGTAAGTTTCAGTCCAGATACGGCTATAATGACCAGGCGTTCTATTCGGGTGAAGATGGTAGCTCAGTTGGTACACCCATAAACTGTTGAAGTACAGACGTGTGTTCGGATCCGAATGTAAATGACCTGCTCTCCCTCCTTGCTTGTCTTTTGCTGCTTCTATTTCTGCAGATTGCAGGGCTCTTTTGTGGATTATGATGCTAACGACGTCTCTGTATGATCCCGTAGAAGCACAATACTCTGTGTGTTGAAGGACTGCTTTGCAAAGATGCCAACAGAATGTTTAATCCAGAAGTTATTGCTAGCAGGAAGAGAAGGGCGAGTGATGCGGCGGCTTCCTCTAATCCTCCGTTGTTGCATCAGGGCAAGGGGGAGGAGGAGGAGCATGCAGAGCACGAACGAGAGTTTTTGTCGGCTGCGCAGACCATTCTTGATCGTCCAGAATTGCTTGATGTAGCCTTTGTTTGCCAGGACGGCACAAAGGTGAGGGCAAACCGAACGATATTGGCGAGCGGGAGCGAGTTCTTTTCCAAACTGCTTTATGGAGATATGAAGGAGAGTACGATGGACACAATACCTCTTCCTACGGCGAGGGCAGGCAGTCTCCAGCTTGTGATCAACTACCTGCACGGCCGTCGGCTCAGGTGGGAGCCCGGCGTTCGTTGGGATGAAATGGTAGAGCTCTACTCCTTGGCAGCACAGTATCAGGTCGATAGCTTGTGCCAGAGGATTGCACGCCGGGTGCCCATGCTTGGTTCTGCACGTGATTTTGGCGATCTGCTAAACGCAGCAATCCCTAGGCAAGCCGAGGAAGTGGTGAAAGAAGCAGTGAAAGTAATGAACAAGGTGTTGGCCTTCGATTCAACGTCATTCAAGGGGTGGAGCAAGGAGAGCATCAAGTGCTGCCTCGAGAAAGTGCGGTTCCATCCAAATGTAACCGAGACGATGATTGCCGAGGCTGTTCTCTCTGCTGCACCCAACATCGGTAGCAGTACCGTTCGACGAGAGGATTCTCTGGGTCCATCTGTAGTGCGCGATTCGACTCCCGATGACTCCCAGAGGAGCCAGAACCCTGTTGTACTCGGGGCGCCAACGCCGCCAAGTTGTTCAGAAGGTACGGACGACCATGACGCCCGCACAGATGGATCCCTGTCAAGAACGGAGTTGCGGGAATTATTCGAGAGGTACATCAACCTTGCATTCGTTGACCCACCATTCGTGAAGACGAGGATTGAGGCGCTGCAAATTGTACGGCCAGAGGTGCTCTCGGCGGTTTACAAGGTGCAGTCCATCTGCCTCTCAAGAGGATTGTCAGCCAAATCTCTATTCACAATACCATCGCGCTCTCTGAGGCCCAGAGTGTCATTTCCACCTGTGACAGAAGCAGAAAATGCGATCTGTAGTGCTTACAGTGACGTTTTGGTCCCCGTCTTTGTGGGCCCCGGATCCGAAGTCAAGGTACACAATTTCAGAGGAGTTTCCACAGCGTGTTGAGCGCTTACACGGAGATAGTCTGAGAGACATCATGATGCTGCTACCTCTGCACTGTGGCTTGCACATATGGAGAATTCGCTTCAAAACTCCTGGCGATCGAGCGGGTGCTGGCGTCATTTCGTCAGCTGCAACAAACAGCTCAGGTCGTCCCGCAAAGAAAAGTAGCTGGTGTTTGTTTTCTGACCTCACGGTTAGCGCAATCGAAGGTTGGCCAGTGCTTTTCTCCTTCTTTAAGTCAACTGGGATGAAGAAGTTCAATGACTCTGGGGATTCTGTTGTTGTCATCCTGGACATGACCAAGCGAACATTGAGTTTCGCCAATAAACTAGAGAACTACCTCAATTGCCATGGAGAGTATCCAGCTGCCTTTCGTAATCTTCCGATTGACTTGCCACTGCATCCAGCCGTAATTGTCCCCTGCCCAGGTTATGCTGATATAGAATGGATTCAAAGTTCCCCCCGTGCACAATTTGTCCGTTTCAACCTTCGATGAAGATTTGTGGTGTCAGTTCTGGATGCCACCCTACTTCCAGATCTCTCCATCCGTATTGTCTCCTTTCTTTCACTCCCTGTCTTCCCTTGAATAGAACTAATGGTCATTGCAGCTGTATTTGAGGCCGCAGCTTTAAGGCTAGGTACAGCAATAACAACTAAATGGTCTATTTGGGGGAAGATTGTAGCAGCAGTGAGGGATTCAGTCATAGTTTATGACGGAGCACAAAACCAAATCAGAGAGATGTTGGTTCGCATCTTTTTGACCGCTTGGATGTGTCTCACTAGCCGCACACGGTGGTCCTGGATGATGGAACATATCCGTGAAGAACCGCCTTCGTCAACCCATCATAGATGGTTGTTGAGCACTGTGACATTGTTCAGAGAAGCATGATGGTGCACTACACACACACACACACGCACACACACACACACACACACACACACACACACACACA
>BFEA01000227.1:1348801-1362294 GCA_003427395.1 Chara braunii
GATTAGCATGGGCCCTCCGCAAGGATCGCACGCATAAACTGTTGGATTGTTAGATAGCCAATATAGATGGCACTGTCTTTTTATTAGGGCCCACTGCCCAGTGCCCAACGCGGAAAAAGAAAAAGGGAACAAAACACAATGATACAAGTTCCAGATTAGGGCACTGTCTTTTTTTAAAAGCACTGTCTACTGTGACCCGCCTGTTTGCCAAGCAGCCGAGCGCTACAGCTTGCACCGTCACGGAGGCACGAAAATCAAGAAACAGCCTAAGAAACTACCGGCTTCTCCCGAACACAACGCACGCGCATTCTGGCTGTATCTCTAGCTTGTATACATTCATTTTTAGGGTGCGTTATGTTCGGGGAAGACGGTAGCTATTCGACTCTGGAGCAACCAGGAGTCAAATACAAGCCGAGATCCGTCCACCCGAACCAACGAGCTTCGAAGAGACCATGTTTAAAACAAAATAATAATAAAAACAAATAAATAAATAAAAAGAAAAAAAAAGAGCCAATGTTTCTTGGGACCAACGGAGACCTCCTTGGGACATCTTTTTGTTGTTTGACTTTTCGACGCCAGTGCGCCCAAATCGCTTGTCTCAGCAAAATAGTGAATGTACTGCGCATTTGACGTTGACGATTCTCCACTCCGTGGGTTCAAGTACCTTTGATTTCGAGAGTGAATGTACCGCGAATTTGACGATTTGTCTCAGCAAAAGAGTGAATGTGCTGCGAATTACGACATTGCCAAATTACGGTGAAGCAGACTGACCAAGCCGATTGGGCTTCATAGCCCCATCCCTCGATTTCGAGAGACCCCCTTCCGGCAGACCTTCTGCCTGTAGCCTCCACCCAATTTCCCCACTCGAATACCGAGAGGCA
The DNA here is from genome assembly GCA_003427395.1 of Chara braunii. Taxonomy (NCBI): domain Eukaryota; kingdom Viridiplantae; phylum Streptophyta; class Charophyceae; order Charales; family Characeae; genus Chara; species Chara braunii. The sequence continues at coordinate 1,349,683 of BFEA01000227.1, forward strand.
GGCAGAGATCGGCCTCCAGTGTTTGATCCCCCAGCTCCAGATCCGGCGTGATGCCGAACAATCCCACAATAAATGCGCACCGTTGATTCAAAGGCCCATTGACATCGTTGGCATGTCAGATCTAACTCCACGTAAGAAAGATTCAGGTAGCCAGAACCTTATTCATTCGTCGCACACATCTGTGCACGCGTTGTGACAGCTCGTCACACACACGCGTTGTGACAGCTCGTCACACACCTGTACGCGCGTCGTGACAGCAAGGTTGTAGTAAAAAACAAAAAAACGTGAATCGCCGCGAGTGGGTGCAGAGGGAATTCTGCTTTTTCGGTTCATTGCTGGTCTCGGTCACACTGGAACAAAGTTCTGAGTTGGAAATTGGAATATATTCGAACAACGAATTGAGTAAAAAAAAAAAAAAAAAAAAAAAAAACGTGAATCTAGACCATGTTCGGGTAACCATACGGCCGAGGCCCGATGGTGTAGAGACCATCGTAACTGACCATAGCAAACGAAGCATGCCTCTGAGTAGCGATCAGTCTCAGTTGTTCCCAGCACGTCGAGGTGAGTGCAGTATCAATATCTGACATATCCAATGGTAAGAGTTGTGCTCATCGAGCTCCTGCGGTGACCTGCGGATGCTTCAATGGCTGGTTAATGGTGTATCCCAGTTTGAAAGATTATTCTGATAGTGTGGCGTTTGACCCTCGGGGACTTTTACAGTCCATTCCCATAGCGCTGAACCCCTGGGTCAAGATTCAGGCAAATTATTGGGAGACCCCTTTACTGAAAAGCTGACAGAATGGTCAAACCTTTTACAATCCATTCCCATACTACCGTCTTCACCCGAATAGAACACCCGGTAATTATCGCCGTATCTGGGCTGAAAGTTGTGCCAAATACAGCTATAATGACCGGGCGTTCTATTCCGGTGAAGAGGGTAGCGCTGGTCCCCTGTGCCAAGTTTCAGCCACATTATTGGGAGACCCCTTTACTGAAAAGCTGACGGAATGGTCAAACCTTTTACAGTCCATTCCCATACTAGCGCTGGTCCGCTGGCGAAGTTTCGGGAACATTAATTATTGGGAGACCTTCACTGAAAAGCTGATAGAATGGTTGCTCCTCATCTTGAGCCGTCTCAATGACGCGGACTTGCTGTAAAAAAGCGCCCACTGGTGGTGGTGGTGGTGGGGGGGGGGGGGGGGGGGGGGGGGGGGGGGGGGGGTGGGGGGTGTTTGGGTGTGTGTGGGGGGAGGAGTTGTCCTCCTCTAACTCAAAGACTTCCTGATCCTTGTACTGAGCAGCATTGGAATGACCTTACACCGTTCGATTCGATTGTCATGAGCTTTCAGATCTGTTTCGGGGACGGGAAGGTACTGCCAGCGGAGAACCATTCCCCGGTGGGTCAATGCCGCTTGGGGCGATAATTGCTTTCCAATGACTTGAGATAGCGTCAATCGTCGGACTTCCAGCCGGGCGATAATTGCTTTCCAATGACTTGAGATAGCGTCAATCGTCAGATAATTGCTTTCCAATGACCTTACACCGTTTTTTTTTTCCCCAGTAGGCAGCTAGGCTACCAGCCGGGCCGCCCGGGTCCCGGGTGGCCAGCCCGTGCAAGGACCAGGGAGGCAGATACTGCAAAAAACAAAAATATCCAAAAAATCCGAAAAAAAACTTTGTTATGCAGAAAAATAAACTGAATAACTTTTGCCTCAGGGTCACATCGAAATTCTTCACCAAATGTAGAATAAAAAATAAAAAATAAATATATATATTTCTTATTTTTTTTTGGCCCGGCCGGGCAAGTGACCCCGTGCCACTCTGGTAGCCTAGGTAGGCAGACATTTTCTCTTGCTAGGTAGATATCACACACGACCTAAATTAAATTATAATCTCAGGTCCAAGTCCGATTTCCAATCCCCCCTATGTGATCCCATAAGTCTCTAATTTGGAAAACGCAGGGAAAAAAAAAAAAAAAAAAAAAAAAAAAAGTCAGCAGAGGCCCGTCCAGGATGTGGATGCGAAACTCAGTTACTCAGTGTGTTCTGCTGACGTCACATTTTGTTTTGCGTCCGAGCATGAAGATGCGGCACCCGCTGGTTGTTTCCATGCAGCTGCACATCTCCAGGGTCAAGGTTAAACTGGCAATTTGAAAGAGGATTGGATCGAATGCCTGAACCTGGACGTGTTTGTGGAGAGGTACAGGAAAATGCGATTGATCTGCTTTTCTTCATCTCTGCTTATTACACAGCCGCTTCATTCATTCGTCGTTTCTGGTCAGACCTTGGCCTCGGACATGTAAGTTGCATGAACCGCCATTTTGTCAAAACAGACGTATTATATTTTTCGAATGAAATTAAAATTGAGTTTTTTGGCCGAAATCCGGTCCAAAGTTTTGGCTCCTGGCTAGATGTATCTGGTCTCAAGCTGAGACCGGATACATCTAGTGGCGTCGGCGTACGCCGGACCCTCGGGAGCCAAAAATTTGGACCGGATTTTGGCCAAAAAAACTCAATTTTAATTTCGTTCAAAAATTATAATATGTCCGTTTTGACGAAATGGCCGTTCATGCAGTTGTTTATCTGCAGGTTGTACTATATTATGGATGTCGCAACATCACAGTGACTCTCAAAATGTGCAAATTTAAATGAGAATGAACTTCCGGCTAGAACATGGCCAGATGCACCGGCCACATTTTTGTCTTTTTCACATTAATTTTCGAGAGTGGTGTGACAACACTGACAAGGTCCTATGTGTTGTGACCGCAGAGTTTCATGTTGCCTCTGCCTTGCTGGACTGCTCCACATCTGAGGGCATAGTCACACTGCTAGGACACAGTTCTAGAATCTTGATGTATCTGGTTGTAATTACAGCCCGACTAGGATGTATCTTGCCGTAAATATGTCCAGAAACCAGTAGGAAAACTCCTTGTGTGCGGACTGTTAACTTTTGTTTAGAGAAAATTGTTCAGTCCTCTACCTTGCTCCACTGCTCCACGTATCTGTTTCGTTTTTTGGCGGGGGCCAAGTACGTTGAACTTGGAGTCGCACCCAACTTTCAGAATAGCCAAGTTTGTCTTTTCTTGCCTATTTCAAACTAAAAGTGCGTCACAGCCACAGTTCCTTCCCCCCCCCCTCCCCCCCTTTTCCCCCTTTTTTTTTGTTTTTTTTTTTTTGTTTTGTTTTTTTGTTTTTAACTCCTGCTGGTGGTGCTGCCAGGGGTGACAGGAGCAGCTGGCCCAGGTAGTACCCCACCAGGTGTCTATTGGTGGGGAGCGACACCTGCGCTCCACATCTGAAGTCGTATTCACACACAGGAATTGCGGAGATGTATCCCTGATTGCAGTTACATGCCGTCCTGGATGTATCTGACTGTAATTACGCCCAGAAACCAATGGAAAACATCCTTAGGCTAGTGCAAGTGACCCTTTTTTCTTTTGTTTTTTCTTTCTCAAAATGTAAATGTGTCTGCATCCTCAGGCATTTGGATTGATGATCAATTTGGACGTCCAGAAACCAATGGAAAAAATCCTTAGACTAGTGCAAGTGTCCTTTTTTTTTTTTTTTTTTTTTTTTTTCAAAGTGTAAATGTCTGCATCCTCAGGCAGTTGGATTGATGATAAATTTGGATACAAGTCCTTGTCAAATGGAATAAATTCGAGTGGATTTTAGTATGAGGGCAGTATACCTAATATTATTTAATATTTACTAAATGAGTTGCACTGCTTTGGTTTGTCTCTGACTCGGTTCTATCGGTACATTACAAATTCACAACATCATATCATCTTGTTCCTTCCTTGGCAGAATGCCAGAATCAACGACAGCATCGATCCAATCACTTGACGACAGTTGCTGCACATAATTATAGTAGCTCGTAAGCAGTGTCATTGACATCATACCTCAGTGTGGACAATATCGGAAGCGAAAGATTAAATTCATTATGTTGCATCGAGGCGGAGGAACTAGTCGTGGAAAGGCAAAAAAGGAGGATGGGAAAGGAGTCATCCCCTGTCCTGTGCAGAAGGAGGAGGAGGAGGAGCAGGAAAATGCAGAGCATGAGCGAGAGATTTTGTCCGCGGTGAGGACCATCCTCGATCGTGCGGAATTGCTTGACGTTACGTTTGTCTGCGAAGATGGGCAAGAGGTGCGCGCAAGTCGAACGTTATTGGCGAGTGCGAGCGAGTACTTCTCGAAGTTGCTGTACGGGGATATGAAGGAGAGATCAATGGACAGGATTCCTTTTCCTACGGCAAAGGCAGGCGGTCTGCAGATTGTGATCAGCTACGTACACGGTCATCCGTTTACTAGGTGGAACACTGACAGCTCCGCCTGCTGCTGGGATGACCTGGTTGAAGCACACTGCTTGGCAGCTCAGTATCAGGTCGATCACTTGTCTCAGAGAATCTCACGATTGGTGCGAAGAGTCGGTAATGCAAGCGAACTCGGCGAGGTGTTAAACGCGGCGATCCCGAGAGGAGCAGAGGAAGTGCAGAAGGCTGCCGTGAAGGTCATGAACCGAGTTTTTTGGGGGCCCTTTGACTCTAGTTCATTCCGGGGATGGAGCAAGGAAAGCATCATCTGCTGCTTGGAAATTGTGACGTTCTTTCCGAATGTAACTGAGACGATGGTCGCAGAGCTGGTTCTCTCCGCAGCGACCCCTGGCAGCAACCACCACAGTGGCTATCATAATCATGTTGTTATTGAGCAAGAGAATGGCCGCATTGCTACGTTAAACACTAGTGATGATATGCTTGTGGCTGATCCCGCTGTGGACACGTCGAGGGGCACCATGATTGCGTCCGACGCGCAACGTGACTTGCCAATGGGATATGCCACTGAGGAGGCAGGACGCTCACCGGGGCTGTCCCTCGCTGTTCCAGAGGCAGGATGCTCGTCCTTGTCGAGGGACGACTTGGCGGAAATATTGCAGTGTCATGTTAACCTTGCGTTCGTCGATCCTTCCTTTGTGAAGGAGAAGATCGAACCTCTGAAAATCTTACGGCCAGAGGTACTCGCCGCCGTCTACGGAGTGCAGGCCATCTTCTTCTCAAGAGGCTTGTCAACGAAATCTGTTCTTGCGATACCCTGGCACTCTCTAAGTCCGAGGGTGTCGTTTGCGCCTGTTAAGCCAGGTGGGGAGGGCGTCCATAGAAATTACATCGAGGTCGCAATTCCAACGGTCTGGACCTGGTCCGAATCGGATTCCAGTCATTTCAAGGTTGTTAAGGGCCTACCCCAGCATGTGCAATGCACCTGCCAAGGGGATTGGAAAATTGCGACGATGAAAGTGCCGCTTCTTAGCGGAAAGCACATATGGATGGTCCGATCGCCGGAGTTCTGTGAGGGCTTGGGTGTTGGTGTCGTCACTTCGACAGCCCTTCCGATGAGATTTTTCTGTTGCCCGGGAGAAAAAACATATTATTCTCACAATTTTGTCGTGCGCTCATCTGAACGAACCAGGACTCTGAGGCCATTGATGCAGAAATTTCTTTCAGTGTCTGGGATCGAGACGTTTGGAACGTGTCATGGTGGTGCAGCTGTGTTTGTTATACTGGACATGGACAAGCGATCACTGACGTTTGCTGCGAAGCTGGAGCTCTACCATAGCCATAAAGGGGAGTATCCCGAGCTCTTTCGAGACCTTCCCTCTGGTACTCCACTGCATCCAGCCGTGCTGATGACCAAGCCCGGTTCTGCAGAGATAGAATGGATTCAAAGTTCCCTCGGCCCACGCTTTGTGCATCCAAACTGAGGTCACCGTGAAGTTTCGGGACTTGGAACTAGATGTCCACCACATCATCTCTATGACATTGTGCCTTTTTGAGCTGATTTAATTTAGCACACCGCGCACAAACTTACTCGCACTGTGTCTCAGTCACCCCACTGGCAGGAGGAATAGAACTGACTATAATCGACTATAATGGTCTATAATGGACTATTATAATGGATACTTCCTTAGAGGCACCAAGGCCTTGAAGCAGCTATAGTGAGTTCCATTTCTCCAGGGTTGACTGCGAGACAGTGCGAGTAAATTTGTGTGTGCAGTGCGCGCATCTGCATCTACATTTTGCTCGGCATATAGTCTCAACAAACCCATAACATTCTAAACCCAAACGTCTATAGTCGCTTTTTAAGTAAGCAAGCGACTATAGACGCTCGAGCAGCGTGTTAAGCGAGTATAGATGTTTGGGTTTTAGAATGTTATGGGTTTGCTAAGACTATGCTGAGCAAAATGTAGATGCAGATGCGCACACTGCAGTGCACACAAACTTACTCGCACTGCGTCTCCGTCATCCCAGGAGATTCTGAGGAGAAATGGAACTCACTATAAATGCTTAAAGGTCTTAGTGCTATCTCTTAGGAAGTATCCGTTATTATAGTCAGTTCTATTCCTCCTGCCAATGGGATGACTGCGACACAGTGCGCGTAAGTCTGTGTACGGTGTGCAAATCTGCATCTACATTTTGCTTAGCATAGTCTCAGCCTCTCAGCAAAAGCGTAACACCTGCCGGGCCGAACGTCCATAGTCGCTAAGAGGTAAGAGCTGGAAGCATTAAATTTTATACTGAGTTCCATAACACACAGACTTTACGCGCACTCCATCGCAGACATCCGGACAGTGTGTGTGTTATGGATTCGCTTCGGAGTCTATGCTGGAGCAAGCAGACTGTAGACTCTTGTACAGGGGGCACATGCAGACACTGCACACACACTTCCTTGCAGTCATGGCAGGGGGAATGGAAATCACTTTGGAAGTCTCAAGGTCTTACCTCTTAGGGATTATAGGCATTCGGGCAGCCTGAGGGCGTTATGGAGTTGCTGAGAGTATGCTGGAGCATACAGGCTGTAGATGCACCTGGACACACTGCAAATACACGTACATGCCGTCATGACAGGAACATGTGCACACACAGATGTATATACACGTACACATGCCGTAATTCCAGGTTTGCCCGCTTGGGTGTGCAGGGTCGGTTTTCTGGTTCCGACTTCCAAGAACTGACTCACCACCAGCTTGGATGTGAAAAGTGGGTGACGCACGGAGAGAGAGAGAGAGAGAGAGAGAGAGAGAGAGAGAGAGAGAGAGAGAGTCCCAACTTTATGTCATTCTCCTTCAGGTTAGAAGGGCTGTCGCGCAGACACACACACACACACACACACACAAGAAGAGAGAGAGAGAGAGAGAGAGAGAGAGAGAGAGAGAGAGAGAGAGAGAGATTCCCAAACGTTATGCCATTCTCCTTCGCGCTGGAAGTGCTGTCACAATGGCTACATTCCCAAACGTTATGCCATTCTCCTTCGTGCTGGAAGTGCTGTCACAACGGATACATTTCTTTATATTTTATTCTATTTTTCTCAGGCTCAGCCGCATAGGACTGTTGAGGGGTTTCCTGGGAGCTGGCTGTTGCACAGCAGTGGTTTGGAGAGGCCTATGTAGTCGATGAGGAGGTGGCACTACACATTCACAAAAGTCTTTTTAAGTGTGTTACGGTACTATGACCCCTCGCACGCATTGCTAGAATCTAGCAGGGCCTCATACGGATGGTTTTTTTTCTGTGGAACAGTAGTGAGGAACTGTGAAGCGGCGTGCGTTGCAGCGCTTGCATATTTTTTGTGGGACAATCGTGCGCTCACTGCTCAGGTACGAAGAATCGGTATGGAGGCGCTGCAACAGAGCAACCACCATGCCTCCCTCTCTGAAGACGCGGTAACAGAGAGGGAGGCATGGTGGTTGCTCTGTCAGGTGCTACTGCTGAGACTCGACATTTAGGTCGTTCATGTGGATCCCTTCTGCATGGGCAGCGGCAGCAGCAGCGGCGGTGGTGGCAGGGTAAATAAGAGGGTGCCCGACAGGGGAAAGAAGAGAATCCTTTTGTCAGATTCACCTTTTACCGAAGTTACCATGGTGACTCCATTTTACAAGTAGGCCGTGGACTCCGCGTGGAGGCAGATCGCGATCGCGGCGAAGCTGACTATCGAGGGGAGGAAGACGAAGGGTGAGGGGAGAGTCGAAGGGAGGCGGTTCAGCAGACTGAGTGCGAATCTGTGCGATATTGCGATATGCGACTCGTAAGAAAGCAGGCAAGACTTTTTTTTTTTTTTTTTTTTTTTTTGGGAGAAATGCTGAATTAGTCTCGCTATGGCGATCCTGACCTCGTGAGAAAGGAAGAACAAGGACACGTCGTGGAGGTATTCAGGCAGTTGTCGTGCTCGATGGCTCATGGGTCGCGGAAGAAGCTGCTGGTCGAATAAAGGCCAGGGGTTTCGGCTTGTGGTTGTAGATGATGGGGAGTGGTGGCAATGGGTTGGCTGTCGTGGACTTCTCTTCAGAAATTTGACCAAGGACGGTGTACATACATTGGTAAGCGACTGGATGTGTGAGTGTCTCTTCGTGTGTATCTTTCATTTCCGCTTTCTGTGCTTTATGAACTGCTTTGGTTCTATTGTACAATAGTTTGGTGGGGTAATTGCAGAAATAGCGCGGTCTCGGAGTTTCGCAGCAGATATGAATATGTTGTGCGGGTCCGAAAGATATATTTTTCCAAGGAAAGTGGGTCCCCCGCCTGCAACTATTTTTGCGGTGAGACGACTGGTGCCTCTAAAGCTTGAACGGAAGATATCTTTTTGCAACCAAACTTTGGGCCCCGCCAATATTTTTGCTGTGAAACTGCCGGGACACGCTGTTTTTGAAACTTGCCCGTGTTTGGTAGGTAGGTTGAGGAATAGTTTTTGGTTGTAATTTCCCAGCTGTTTGATTTCATTCTCTTTTTCTTTCTTTTTTTCTTTTTTAATAATAAAAAACGGTACCCTGTGGTCCTGGATCCTGATCCATTGTGGGGACCAGCAGTCCGGTTCCTATTCCACCAGCAAGTCAAGAGATGCGTCTTGCCTGGCTAGAGAGCTTCACTCAGCTCAGAGCTGTGGCGACTTTTGTAAGGGACACCGGGCCCGCTTCCCGGCTTTGATGATTAATAAAGACTGACCTTCTTCCAAAAAAAAAAAAAAAAGGAGAGGCGTTTTGAATTTCTTCATTTCTTTCTTTTCCTTTGTTTTTTTCTGTCTGAAGTTTGTCAGTTTGACTCAGTTGATTGATTGGGTTTCTTTCCTTCTTTGTTTTATTTTATTTTATTTGATTTTTTTTTTTTTCGTTTTTTTTTTCATTTTTATTTGTATGAAAAGCCCTTCTGCAAGGCCTAGAATTGAGGCTTTGCCTGTCGGGCTGCTCCGTCTATATTGGTGTGAAGCGACACCTGCTGGAAACCGGGTCCAGCGTCCCATTGATGCATCATCACAGTACATTGTTTCTTGGGACTGTGGCCGTTTCAGTTCTCTCTTTTGCGATTTCGTATCTTTCCTTCCTTCCTTCCTTCCTTCCTTCCTTCCTTTCTTTCTTCCTTTCTTTCTTTCTTTCTTTCTTTCTTTCTTTCTTTCTTTCTTTCTTTCTTTCTGTATTTCTTTTTTTGTAATTTGTTATCTGGTTGATTGCATTTCGTTTGGCGGAACTTTGTGATTCTTTTATTTTATCTTTTGTGTGTGTGTGTGTGTGTGTGTGGGTGTGTGTGTGTGTGGTGTGTTTAGTGAGGAAGTGGAAAAAGGGATAATATTTGTTGAAGTGTTTGTTTAGTCTTTTGGTATAGTTGATTCTCAGGTAGGTTTGTTGCATTAGTAATTTTGCCATTCAACTTGGTGATCTATCCCGCCATCTTGTCACAGTCCCAGGCTCGCTGATCGTTGAAAAATAGAAGTCTTGGGGAGGGGGAGTTGTTGAAGGGGTGCTGAGCTGAGGAGGGGCAGCTGCGCGGGCATCGATGTTGAGTTGTGGTTGACGGGGTGCTTTTTTCTTTCCTTGCGCAAGAAAGATGGGGCCCGGCCTGATAGGTATTCACCCGCTAGGTGGCTTCAGGGGGAGCCAGGACTCCGAGGGCAGCATGATGCTAGTGGATGGGTACAGGTGGAGGCCATGGTTTCATGAGATCTGAAAAGCAACCTCGATGCATCATGATGCTTAGCTTAGTGGATGGGTACTGGTGGAGGCCATGGCCCATGGGGAGTAAGTGCTGTTGAGGTAGGATGGGTAGCAAGGTTAGAATCCGTTAGATCAACGTAGATGTTGTTTTGCAGATTGGCAGGGGTCCGGGAATGCCGACCACGGCGGCCGAAAGTGGATTTGCGACGGTACCGGTGAAGGGCGACAATGGGGACTTCGATACTGCCACACAAACGAACTCGCGACAGACTAGACCGCCGCCCACAGTCCATAAAGTTGTCCGCCTTCCGTCCGTCAGGAATGGCCCTGCATGCCCCGCCCACGAATACCTGGCACGAACTTCGAAAAAAGTCCCGCCCCAACTGGGCAAGTGGGATGCAATTTCACTTTTCGGTCCAACCGGCCCGGGGCCGAGCAACACGGTTCTTTTTGGTTCTCCCCTTCGACAGTAGTAATCGGATCAGCCCCTAAGATGGGATCGGATCAGCCCCTAAGATGGGACGAACATGTTAGGAGGTAAAAAAAAAAAAAAAAAAAAAAAAAGGAGGTCACTGCATAAGGGTGATGGTAGGAATCACAAGCTGAGAAGATGGCTCCAGCTAAAACCCTTGACTATTTTGGTAGTTAGGTAGCCATGATACCTATTGCTCTGCCACGACATGAGGAGATTCGAGAGAGGTAGAGGAGGGGTTCATGATTGCAAAATGGTCACCGGTTTTGAACTGTGTACGGAAAAAAAAACGAAAAAAAAACAGAAGCCGTGTCGCAGGAGAGGTCGAAGAGATCACAAATTCTTTTTCCGCAAGCTGGTTTGCAACACGATAGAAAAAAAAAACACCAGCATGGGACCGTTTATCAAATGGGAGTCGGCTCCAGTTTCTCTACCCGATCCTGATCTGTGGTTTCCCTCTTCCCCTTCCTTCTCTCTCTTGTCAATGAGAATTCTTAGTGAGTTAGTTATAAAATATCGAAATCTTCCATTCTGATCGGTCTAGAACCATTCTCAAGGGGCTTGTGGGGCGTGCTCTGACTGAGTTGTGCGCCTTCCAGTGTTTCAATTTGGCCCCAGTTGTGATACATGTCATCTATGACAACCGAAAAAGAAAAAGTAAGGTAAGTGATCGGGCAAAGAGGGTCGTCCACAAGCGCCTCCGAGATAACGCTCTGGCTGACTTACCACCAGTGGGGGTGTTTAACAAAAAAAAAAAAAGTTCTCTCTCGGATGAGGGTGGTATGGTTGGCAAAAGTCGGTTGCTGACAGTTTTTTTTTTTTTTTTTTTTTTTGCTGGAAAGCGGGTCCAAGCTCCAATCTATTCGTGGGGAGCAGCACGTGCTGGCAACCGGGCCCAGCGTCCCATATAGAAAATTACATAGGATTTTGAAAAAAATTGAGAGTTTGCAGTACCGGGGCCGCTACCCGGCTTTGGCTAAGAGCTAGATTAAGAGATACAAACAAGCTACCGAAAATAGGCAAAAATTCAGGAAAAGACTCAGACCCCCCTCCATCCTCTTTACCTCACTCCGGCAAGTCTTACTGCAACAGAGCCACCACCATCTGCTGCTGCTGTACCCTATTACCATCCTACCAGCTGGCCACCTCTGAGTCACTAGTAGGACGCTTCATATCCAACCTTCTTCTCCCACTCTGGTTCGACAGGGTGATGGCCTTCACGCATCGTTGGTAGGTAAGGCGCTGGCAATCAATAACGCCATTCTCGCCGCCATCTGGTACAAAACATCCTGTCGGGAGATCCCCAAAAAGCAACTCTCACATCTGTGGGCAGCGCTGTCGGCCTGACTATTTGTGGAGAAACGATCATAAGTTGACCGGATGTTTAAAGAGGGTGGCATGGAAAGACGTAGCCCAGCCAAAGAAAGTGGGAGGGCTGGTTATCCTGGACCAGGGACCCTTTCTTCAAAGTCTCATCCGACCGTTGCTTGCGAATGACGTTCCATGGCTGCAGCTGGCTTACGTACAGCTATCAAGCCTGGCCCCTCCATAACCGCTGGTGGGGTTTGTTGAAATTTCAAAGCTACCCCTCTGTCGATTCGGTTCTTCTCAGGGAGAATGAGGGACATGTGTGTCTTTTCCGTTTCTCAAAGATGGACCGTAGCATACCGATCTCTTTTATGAATGCCAATAATATTCTTCGCCCACCTAAGTCCGGGTCGTTAGGAAACTGAAAAGATCTTTGTTGGTCCCCCCAAAAAAAAAAAAAAAAAAAAAAAAAAAAAAAATCTTTTTTGGCCCCCCCAAAAAAAAAAAAAAAAAAAAAAAAAAAAAAGATCTTTGTTGGAAGGTCTAGTAACTGCCATACCTACCTGCTTTCCCCGAATACAACGTACGGTCATTATAGCGGTATCTAGACTGAAAGATGTATGGTCGTTATAGCTGTGTCTAGACTGAAAGATGCCTAAAAAATACAGCTATAATGACCGTACATTGTATTCGGGGGAAGAAGGTAGCAACGATGAGTGGGTGGAGGGTGACAATGGTCTTTTTTTTTTTTTTTTTTTAACAAACAATCCAAGTGTAGCGGACCTCGGGTTGGCCTGTGAGACCAGCCCCTTGGCCTGTTCTCACAGGCCTGTGTTGTATTCGGGGTAGGCCAGTCCAGGCCGGTA
>BFEA01000227.1:1374179-1384179 GCA_003427395.1 Chara braunii
CATCACAGGCCGAGGATCGTGTAGCGGACCTCGGGTTGGCCTGTGAGACCAGCCCCTTGGCCTGTTCTCACAGGCCTGTGTTGTATTCGGGGTAGGCCAGTCCAGGCCGGTACCTCTGTCGGTACCAGCCAGTCCAGTCCAGTCCGCTGGGGTATACCCCAGCCATTGTCTGTTTTCAGTCATTCCTCACTTGCACATTTTTGGAGTACGTGCGTTGGAGTCTGGCGTGGGGAGCTGCGTTGTGCCATCTCGCTCCCCCTTCTTCCTCCATCTCCATCTGTCTCTAGCGGAGCACCACACCTGGTGGGTCCGCTACACCAAGTGAATGCTAGAGGTGCTGATAAAAGCAGACACCGCTAGCATGCTCGGGAAGGCGCCGTCTATTGGTGGGGAGCGGCACCTGCTGGAGATCGGGTCCAGCGTCCCTCATCATTCATAGCCAGGTGTTCTGAAAGTCATTCCTGTTTTCTGGAGCATACTCAGACACGTCCACAGGGAGAAGCACGTCGGAAATATCTGGGATTCGAAGTAAAGCTGAATGGTTGGGTAATCGCTCCCGTGGATCATAATGTCGGTGATGCTTTTGCTCGCTGTACGCTGACCTACCACAAGGCTCTTGTTGGTCTAGTGAGCAAACGAGGCTTTTGCTATGGACGGCCGTTCTTTTTTCTTTTTTCTTTTTTCTGAACTGAAGATCTTGAGTGTTTGCAGAATTGCTTATCGAGACCCATTCAAGCGGAACGTTTGCATTTGGCCCCCTGGAATACCCCAATATGGGATCATTCCAAAGCACAACTTGAAGGATGTATGCAGATCGAGACCCATTGCACCATCCTGTCTGACCCTAGTGTGAACACTATGAAGGCATGCAAGCTGATTTCCAAGGTCAAGGTCATCAACGGTTTGTTGTGGAGGTGTCCCCTCCTCTGTCAATTGCTGTCGATTTTTCATCTTTTATCTTTTCTTGATCACAGATAACCCATGCTAGCACCGTGGGGGCATGAGGCCCAGGAGAGCTCGGCAAGGAATAAGACAGTGTTAGAAAATTTTAGAGTGTTTTGTTAAGGATTCCAGGGGTTCTGAGCACTCGAAGGACTTCTGTGGCTGCAGTGTGGCGATCTTTTCTGACGTAGTAATTGCTGCTTGAATAGCCTAGCAATAGGTCAGCAGTTATCCATGTCTCCCCCCCCCCCCCCCCCCAAAATTCTCCTGAACTCCTTTAATAGTTCTCAGATTGTTCTTAGCCGAAGCCAGGTAATGGCCCAGATATTTTAAATGACTTGTATAATTCTATATGGGACATTGGGCCCGGTTCCCAGCACGTGTTGCTCCCCACGAATAGACTGGAGCATTTGTCCCAAAGAAGAAGAAGAAGAAGAAGACAACCCATGCTCTTCCAGGTTATGAAAAGAAAGGGAAATTTGTTTTTTTTATATGCCCCTAAAAGTTCGATTTATTTGCAGCGTGCCCCTTTAACGGCCGACTTACCCTGCAGCGCCCCTCTGACAGAGATTGAAATTTCTGAAAAACCCCTCGTGTCGTTTGGGCCTGAAATATGTTCAATATACCCCTACCTGTACCGGTTCCAAATTTCTAGTACGCCCCGGTAGCTCCCCTCCCAGAGCCGGTGGAAAGATCGCGTGTGCCACCAACGGCCACGGGCATGCTGGGAAGTTGCTACCCTCACAGAGAGGGGCCTGCAGAAAAGTTCAGAGGCCCCAGGGGCACAGCAGGGTAAGTCGGCCGTCAGAGGGGCACGCTGCAAATTAATTGAACTTTCGGGGGCATATTGAAAATTTCCCCAAAAAGAAAAGAAAAGAAAAAACGAAGAAAACGTGCAGGGATTCCCGAATTCCTAAACTTTAAACCAACAGTACTCGGCCCAACTATCGATCACGGGAAAAAATAGAGTAGAAAGTACTAGAAACGTTTCTAGTCGGATGAATTTGGCCGCTCCTGTAGTAGCCCGTACGTTTCCTCAAATTGTGGCGCGTTAACCGGCACGACTCTAGGAAGTACTGCTGCAGTGGTTTAACCTGAAAGGCACGAAGTTGGTGAAAAAGCGGATCGGTGAGCTGAATCAGAAGGCTGAAAAATAAAGAAATCGGGTGTCACTGTCGGCTAGCTTTGACATCAAGGAAATGTTTGCAAAACAAAAAAAAAAAAAAAAAAAAAAAAAGAAAGAAAATGTTTACGGAACTGCCCCGTGGTGAAATAATCACAGCAGTTGAATGGCTGTGCGATTTTTTTTCGAGCAAAAGGTCATAATGCCCTCCGGGTTCATAAAAGAGGAAAGGGAATAATATTTGCCCTGGGTTAAAGTTATGGTGACTGGGTGTCACCAGTCTCACCCAGACTGGGTGGATTGGAGCAGGTCTCATTTAAAAAAAAAAATTAAAAAAAAATTAAAAAAAATGGTGAGACTGGGTGGGTACAGATCAAGGTTTCAATGTTGATTGATTTCGTCCGCCTCGACCTTGACCTTTCCTTTTCCAAGGTCTCGGGCCTCGACGTTAGACAACCTGTAGGTATCCCCATGGGTAAGAGTTCAAGCCCCTCACTCGCTTGTCTTTTTTCCTCTGCGATCATCTCGAATTCTGCTTCCTAGGTTCTTTAGTTAGCGATCGACGCTTAGTGGCTGGACGCAGATTGGTGGACGATGTTGCGCTGTTTTTCATTCGGGGTCCCGAACGAAGCTCTGAAGTATCTGGTGACGGCTACAGTCTTCCCCCGAATACAACGTGCGGTCATTATACCTGAATTTGGCGTATCTTTCGGTCTGAATTCAGCTATAATGACCGTACGTTGTATTTGGGGGAAGACTGTAGGAAGGTTTTTGCTAGGTTTAGATCCAGGGGTAACTTCAGTAGAGTCACAAAAAGGAGTTATAATTGCAGTATGGGCCAAGATACAGTTTGCAACTGCACTTCGGGCACCCTCCCTGGCCAGAAAGCTGGGTTGCATACATTGGCCAAACTGCAATTGCAAACTGTATCTTGCCCCATAGTGCAATTATAACTCTTTTTTGTGACTCCTGCGTAGTTTCCCCTTAGATGTATCTACAGCAGCGGGTTAACCCTCGTGCGAACTGATGATCGGAATGGCATTTTTGAGTTTTTTGATCGGAATGGCATTTTTGAGTTTTTTGAGTTTTTAGGATGTCGGGTTGAGTTGTCCTTCGGGACGTCTGTTAAAATTGGAACAATACGGAGAAAGAGATGATTAGCATGGCCCTTGTGCGCAAGGATGACACGCATAAATCCATAAATGGTCCAAATATAAAAAAAATAATAATAAAAAAAAGGATGTTGGGTTGAGAAGAATGTACAGCTCGCCGCGAAGCCGCAATGAAGAAGCAGAACAGTATCTGGGAAAAAGACGGCCTTGTCTTCCAGTACACCCAGGATTTCCACCCAGGATTTTTGGTCATATAGTGGTGTCTGCTCTTATCAGCGCCCCTAGCATCATCTCGGGTTGCTTTCTTAAAAAAAAAAAAAGATAAAAAAAAAAAGATTTAAAGGTTTCCTAGGGTGGTTTTTTGGTAAAGCTTTGAGGGATTTCCCTACCGTAAATCAGGGCTGCTGGGACACGAGGGTCACATTTTTTTCTGAGGGCCTGGAGGCCCCTAAGTGGCAAAAAGAATAGGGGTACGCAGCGCACTGATCAGGGCACAGCTCGACTCTGAGAAGTATTTTTCCCGAACACTACGTAGGGCTCGACCCGTCTTTTTTCCGATCCAGAACTTCACTGATCCTACCTGCCCCTCGCACCGTGCCCCATTCTGCGTCTGTTTTTCTCTGATAGCCCCCTTTTGCATCCTGCCACCGCCCGCCCCTCTGTCTCCATAGCTGACGAAAACCTTACTTACTGCATGATATTATCTACTTCCGCGTGTTTTTCTGCTCGATTCCTCGACTATCCTCCCATCTCTCGCAGTCGTCCCTCCACCTGTCCTTAGTCCCGGTTCCCTGACCGATGCTTTCCCCGGCCCTTTTCCTGCAATCATCTGCCCCCTGTTCGTCTTCTTGGTTTTCCCGCATGTTTTTCTACCCATAAGAGCCTCGTTCGACACCATTTGAAAATACTTGAGTTAAACTTTCAAGTGCACACTAGAACAGAAATGGTGATTAATTTACACACTTTCTCGAGTTATGGTTCCATGTATGTACACTTGAAGAAACCCTTGAACAGGATCGCCACACTTGAAATCGAACTCCACGGCTCGACCAATCCTAGACCAGGATCGCCTGCTGGAAAAAAAAAAAGAAAAACAAAAAAAAAGCCCCACTTGGAGAAGTTGGAGTGCTGGCGATATCCGCTGGCACTTGAACTCCAGGTACCTCCGGGAGGTGACTTGAATTCAAGGGCGGTTTTGGCTGTGTTGCCCTTGAGTTTTTTTTTGTTTTTTTTTTTGGGAAATTGCCCTTGAGTTTCAAGAGCGCACCCTTCGGATTCAAAAAAAGTGAAAACAAAGCGGAGGGGGGGGGGGGGGGGACGATGATTTTTGGCTTCGCTCTTGAACTCAAGTGGTGTGGAACGAGGCCCTAAGCCCCACCTATCACCCACACTGTCGTCACTCCCACCTGCGGATTCTCCTCTTCTTCCACCCCTATCCCTACAGGTGCCCACATCCTCCTGATGAGAAATGGTACAGAGTGGGCCAAATATTCGCCGTTTTTGCTCGTTATGACAGTTTCAGTGCAATTCTGTGCAAAATCCCTCGAAAATAACACCCTTGGTTAACCATATGTGTGGATGCTTGAGCGTTCCCTGCCCCAAGTGCCGAACACATTTTTTGGTATTCTGGTATACCAAAAACCAGAATGGGAGACTACGAGATGAGGTAATCAGAGTGCTGATGGAGCGTTACAAGAGTGGCGGATAAAAGGGAAGAAGAGGAAGCTTTGAGAGAGGGAGTGCGCAAGTTGGAAAAACACGACAGCGAGATGACAACAAAATATACTCTCATGGTGAATGACTGCACAAAGTAGAACCCACAAATAACAATACTCCAACAGGAATCAAAGAGATGGCTAAAGAATGGCTACGAGATCTCACTAATTAGAGAAAGCAAAGGGAAGAGAGCAGCTGATCGGAGGAGTCAGGAGGACGGAAAGGCTCCCTTGCTCAGAGCTTCCTCTTCTTCCTTTTTATCTGCCAGTCTTGTTTTCACTCTGATTACCTCATCCGGTCTCCCCCGTTTTTTTTTATCTTTGTCTGTTACTCGATTATGTCCTGTGCTCATTCCACGTCCGCTGTCATGCTCCATCAGCACTTGAGGAGGGCAGAGTGTATATTTTTCAGTTTTCAAGGACGACCACAATCCCGTGCTCCCAGTACGCACCGAAGGAACGGTTTCTCTTGGCTGCTACGGGGTTTGATGGAGGTAGAAAGTGACGGGAACAGCATCTGCGGTCTTAATCCGTGTCCCTGTTTCTTCTCGAATTTGCTTGGTGGTGGCGCCTTGCTTGCCGATTGTGCTCCCTGTTTTCTAGTAATTAACAAGGGGACGATGGACAGTCTCACTACTCTCTGTTGCCATTTGCTAGGCTACGCCGCCGTTCTGACCATCTGATGACCGCTTGTTGTTCATAACCGTGTGAAGCTCATTTGGTGCGTCTGTGGGTTGCTTTTGGTCTGTCTTGCACCTGTCGGTCGGTTATGAGATATGCACTTCTGTTTGGTGTCAGTTTGGAGTCTGTATGTGCCTATTGGGCCATCGTTCACTCGTATGCAAATGATTGTGAAACCTGGTTATCCTCTCAACCATTGTTGGCACCCCTTTTTGCCACCTATCAGAGAGCTGACGTGGGCTTCGCTTGTCTCTCTGTTTCCTTTCTGCAAAGTGATTCGGAGATGCCTGGGGTCATTCGTCTTGGTTTGAACCCCGGTGTTTATTTTTGTGTTTTTTAATTGGCGAACGCTTTGTCTGGTATTTGAACAATGTACGCCTTCGTCGATTCGGGTGACATGGGGCCTCTGAAATGTAAGTGTTGACATGCTGCTATGTGTGATTCTGCTATGTTTGTTTGAAATCAGTAAGGTTTGTAGATCTGCCAGTGGTTCTTCGGCAATTGGTTTAGTACGCGTTTGTTGCAGTGGCGAGCTGATCGAAGCACTTTATCAAGGTAGGCCTGCTCACTTCTCTGGCCTTGTTTTTGTCGACCTTTATCTCTGCGGTGTGTAACAGCGGTTAACATGTTCACGTGGTTTTTTCCTGTTTGTTGTGCTGTTATCTGCTTAGAATTGTGAGACAACTTGGACCTTGACCCTTAACCTGTAGCCATTATCGGCTCAGACAAATTATCGCCGCCGTCACTGCGCCGTGACAAGCCGGTATTTCCCTCCCTCTGACCGGCTTCCCTCTGTCCTCTCAGGCCCGGTCAAGAACTCTGCCAAATATACCCCTGGTCACGAGAACGAGCTTGCCCGTTACCCAAGCAAATGCTGAAGAATCGTGCTTCGACTCTGCCTGTCTGACTCGTTGTTGCCTTTTCCTTCTCCTCCCCCCCTTAACCGAGGTGACATTTGACCTCAACCCTGAACCCTAAACCCCAAAACCCTCGTGAAGTGCAAATATTTTAGGCTCGTCGGACCACCAGCTCATTCCTTCGAACCAGTTTCCCCGGGGTTCTTGTCCTCCTTGCCAACGTTACCTCCAATGGAGTACAGTTCCCTTTTCTTTTTTGCAGGCTGCCTAGTTCCCTCCATGTTGTATGGGTTATCCCTCCAACTCTGCTGCTCTGTGTTGGCTTTATATGTTCGCAGACTGGATTGATCAGAAGCCTTCTCCCCTCGGCCGTCCTTCTTGCCTCCCCCTCGGCTTCCTTTTCGACCTTGGAGACCTTTTTTTCCTTCAACTCAGATGCTTGCTTGCTGCCTGGGCAGCATGTGCGTGGTTTTATACTGTTTTCGCTTTGGTTGAGCATGTCGGATTCCGAGTCTATTCTCGGTTTATTTTAGTCTGTCTTGAAACTGACAGTCGGTTGTAAGCTGTTCAATTCTGTTCGGTGTCGGTTTAGAGGCTCTATGTAGTTGTTGGCCTTTCGTTCGTTGGTGTGCAAATGGTTGTGAAAGTTGCTTATCCTCTCAACCATTGTCGCCGTTCCTCTCTGCCGCTTATCGCAGAGTCGAAGTCGGAGTCATCTATCTTTCTGTTTCCTTTCTGCAAAATGGTTCAGGGATGCCTGGTGTCGTTCGTCTCGGTTTGAATCCTGATGTTTATTTGAGTGGTTTCTTAACATTGGGGAACGTTTTGTCAGGTATTTGAACATTGTAGGTCTTTGTCGATTCGGGTGACTTGGGTGATCTGAATTGTCGATGCTGACATGCTAGTATGTGTGATTCGGCTGTGTTTGTTTGAAATAAGTAGAGTTCGTAGATCTGTCAGCGGGTCTTCGGCAGTTGGTTTTGTACGCGTTCATTGCAGTTACGGTCTGATCAAAGCAGTTAATCAAGGTGAGTCTGCTCATTGTTTTGGCTTTATTCTGACCAACCTTTATCTCGGCAGTGTGTACCAACAGTTAGCATGTTCATATGGTTTTTCCCTGTTTGTTGTTTTGCTATCTGCTTGGACTCATGAAACAACAGAGGTGTGTAAATGTTTTCTAGTTATCATGGATGAATTTATTGCTGTGGCTATTATCGAGCATGCCGATGTCACGGCGANTATCATGGATGAATTTATTGCTGTGGCTATTATCGAGCATGCCGATGTCACGGCGATGTGTTGTGATGGAATATGCTTTTGGGGTTCTGCCTTTGTCTGTTTGTGCTTAATCCATAAATGTTTTATTTGGTTTATGTGGTTATGGTCAAATTTGAAGTTAGTGGTGTTTCGGGGCAGATGCTAGTGTGTTTTTCTGCGGTTCGTCCGGGCGTCCAAAATCGCGTCCAAAATCTTTGTCGGTCTCAACATTGAACAACAAATGTGTATTGTTCTTTTATTGTTTGTCACCTTTTATGAGGTCGGGCCACGTAGGTGGCCTCGGGGCACTCTGATAGGCTAGGTGGGTGGACATTTTTGTTAGCTTTGCAATCATTCTTGTCTGCTGAAGGTGGTCGGTGACGCGTCAGGCCGACTTTCGTCCCAGTCGCTTGGGTTGTCCTTCGTGTGGGGAACTGCTGCTGGAACGTGCGACGCTGAAGGGCCTTTTCTGCGACGGTCCGGCTGCCTGCGAAACAGTTGACAAGTTGCTCCGCCGATGCTGATGAGGTCGCTGTCCGTGGAGCCATGTGAACTATTTGAATCCAAGGACCTCGTAGAGGTTGGCTGCTTTCAATGTTGGTATAAGTTGTTGGCGTGTCGGTTTGCAGCTAAGTTTGGTGCTCCGTTTGGTGTTGTTATTGTTTGTCAACGCTGGATGTGACTTTGCAAGGAAAGGGAGGCCATCAAATCCTGTGTGAAGTCTTCGGGGCTATTTGGTTTTGGACATACGAAACATGCATTCTGCGTATAGGTCTTCGTGGCTAACGTGAACAAGTATATCATCGTTTGTCTCATAAAGAACTTTGTGTTAACGAGAGCCGCATAGGGTGCAACCGTTGGTGCTGGATGCCGCTGGTTCATCTGCCTTCGGGCGTCTCTAATTGATAGTCGTTCACGTCTTTACAACTTTGTTGCATGTACGATCTTATAATGATGTTGACTTGTTTTCAGAATTACGCCTCTTGATAATGACAAGCGTCTGTTTGTTGCCATGCATATAGAAAAGTCATTTGGCGTGTGCAGTGTCAGGAAAAATAAGGGGGGTTGTCCTGCGTTTGACGACCGTTTTGTTTTCTTTTTCGTTTTTGTTTTGATGCTGTGTTGGAAATTGTGCTCCTTATTAAGGTTGGCAGTTTGCGTTTCCCTTTTCTCCAACATGGTGTACCAACGCGTTTTGCATAGGACAACTGAGGCCTTGGAGACTTACATTGCCAGAGGCCCTCAGAATGTCCAGCAGAATGTGATAGAACATAAATATGTTGTTGATCCCCTCGTCTGTCGTGTCGATAGTTCGTGTGTTCTTGATTTGTATCTCGTCGATGAAGATCAGCCTTTCCTGGTGTTTGATTTCCATGATCTCTTTGTCAATCATCTTCCGTTGACCGATCGGCTCACGCCCTTTGTTCGTAGAGTTGTTGTTCATGATATCCCTTGTCATCGTGCGATGCCTGGACCGGGCGATCATGTGACTTTCTTCCTAACCAGAAACCACAGGTTATCGGGCGTGCCTCTGCAATCTCATTTTGATGCGGACTTTCGGCATATGCTCATAAGCCAAATTCGTACACGCCCGTTGAGGGCAAGCACAATTATCCGGCGGTTCGGCTGGCATTCTAGAAATATAAGCTACATTTTGGATTCGTTATGAGGTCTTGTTTTTCCTTCTGTCGTTTGTTTAAGCTATCTTTGCTGGCCTTCATGCCGCGGTGTTTTATGTATTTACGTAGTGATCTGATATGGTACACAAGGCCACATGGTGTTCGTTGTTTAGTGTGGTTGCCTTCTGCCTACTAAAATGTGATTTGTCATGGGGTGGCATAGATTGTGTCTACGGTTGCTCTTCTTGCCTGTGCTTTCTTCGAGGTTGACGTCTGTGCATCTCCTCGATGATGGCCCAATAATGTCAGCCCGCTTATGATTGTTGATACGCACTGACTCGCTGTAGATCCATGAGAGGAGGCGTTGCCTCTTAAAACGATTATTGGTGTCACCCAATCATGTGATATTCCGGCGGCAAGGCAGACTCTATTAGGCAGGACGATCACTCGGGTCTGTGCCGCGTAACCCTTGGATGCGGTTATCTGTGCTTGCTACTGAAGTCTGTTGGATCAATGTCTATAAGAAGACTTTGTATATTTCAAGGGGAAAATCGATCGTGTTGATAACCGAGCGGAATTTCTGTCCTGAAATCACAGGGATCGGATTTCTTCTTGCCAACCAATCATAAATGATCGTGGCAGTGAGTCTTGGCCTCAGGCGAGTTCCTTACAGCGCCTCCAGATTCGGGGTTGT
>BFEA01000227.1:1423982-1440641 GCA_003427395.1 Chara braunii
TCTCTCTCACACACACACACACACACACACACACACATACACACACACACACATACACACACACACACATACACACATACACACATACACACATACACACATACGCACACACACACACACACACACACACACACACGCACTCATGCGTGTGCGTGAATCTTCCCGGCAACATTCACGTGCGAGTTAAAGAGAGGGAGAGGGATGGAGGGAGCGAGAGAGAGAGAGAGGGGCGACGAGTTTGCCATGGCCCTTCGTGCATGTCCCCGCCTCTCTCTCTCTCTCTCTCTCTCTCTCTCTCTCTCTCTCTCTCTCTCTCTCCCCCCCTAAAGTGTGGAAAACGGGAATGAATCTTCCCGCTGTCACGAGAAAATGCACTCCCTTTTTCATCTCTTTCTCTCTCTCTCTCTCTCTCTCTCTCTCTCTCTCTCTCTCTCTCTCTCTCTCTCCCTCCCTCCCCTCTAACGTGTGGAAAACGGGAATGTTTTTTTCCGTTGTCACGAGAAAATGCACTCCCTTTTTTATCTCTCTCTCTCTCTCTCTCCCTCTCTCTCTCTCTCTCCCCCCCCCCCTCCCTCCCTCCCTCCCTCCCTCTCGCCAGCCCATGCGTCTTTTTGTTTTTGCCCGTTCCTTTTTCTGTGTTTTCTTTGTTTTCATATTTCGTAAATTTTTCTTTGTTTTCATATTTCAATTTTTTTTTTCCATTTTTCGTTCACGTTATGTGTCAGTAGCGGGGCCCGGCCTTCAAGCAGCGATCGGGCCTTCCCTTGGCCGACCCCGGAAGGTGTCACAGTTAACGGGAAAGGCCCGCGACCGATAGCTGGCCAAGTACTTGCGGTTTAACCTCCATCGCTTGTGCATTAACAACCCATTTTGCGAAGTTGCTGATCCGTAGACATAGAGTACAAGCCTTCCAAATGCTATACAAACAAGTATCACTGCATACAAAATAGGTAAACAAATGTTAAACAATAATTTTATACACCACGCATAATTAAATCACCAACACAGGATTAAACATTATGAATCTTACCAGATGGAAGTATGTCAAAGCATCGTGCAGGAACATTGACTTTTGGCGACACACAGCCTGCCCAAACAAAAACAGAAGGGTCATAATTTTTTATTTTTTTTAAAGAAGGATAAGGTTAAAAAAAAGATAAAATTAAGGCACTTTCGCTGACCTGGCGCACTGGTTGACATGCACAGATCCAGAAAAATCGACACAAAGACCAAATCATTGAGGAAAAAAAAAAACTAGACTATCAGAGTAGCCTAAAGCCACTTGCCCGGCTGGGCCGAAAAAAAAAATAAAAATAATATATATATATATATATATATATATCGTCACAAACAGAACTGCCCGATAAACCGTAGGCAGAGAGAGAGAAGAGGACAACAAACGAGGGGTTGTGTATCTATATCTATATATATATATATATATCCGACGAAACAGTTTGTCACAGCCCCTCGTTTGTTGTCCTCTTCTCCCTCTCTGCCTACGGTTTACCGGGCAGTTCTATTTGACGATATATATATATATTAGGCTACCAGTCGGGCCGCCCCGGTCACCCTAGTTTCCCAGGTGCGCAGGTCATGCAAAGACCACGGAAGGTCCCAAGAAAAAAAAAAAACCAAAAATTCCGAAACCAAAACTATGTTATGCAGAAACATAAAATGAACAACTTTTACCAAATTTAAATTAGAAATTAAATAAAAAAAATAATTTTTAATTTTTAATTTTTAATTCGTTTTTTGTCCGGTTGGGCAAGTGTTCCGAGCCACTCTCGTAGCCTAATATGTATATATATAAGTGTTTTGTAAGAAATTTCCATTTGACCCTGAGGCAAAAGTTGATCAGTTTATGTTTCCGCGTAACTTTTTTTTTTTTTTTTTTTTTTTTTTTTTTTTTTTTTTTTTTTTGCTTGGACCTTCCTTAACTCTTGCATGGGCAGGCCGGCCTGCAAAACAAGGTGCCCTGGACAGTCGGGCTCATAGCCTAGATAAAAAATTATTAAAAAACAACGAAAAAAAAATTGTCATTGTTGGAGCCTTGTCCAAAAAGCAAGGAAAACAAGCAATATGATTTTTGAAAACCAAATTGCATCATCACAATCAAAGCCAGATAATCATATGTTCGAACAGAAAACACGATCCACAGTGATATGCACCAAATAAGAGCAAAGAAAGGAAGACAATTCACAATGTAGGCCCTCTTGTGCCTCCATTGTCAATACAAGCTTAGCGCCCGCAGTGCGAGTGGTGTGGGCAAAACGCTCTTAAAAGGGGGGGGGGAATGGAAAATATCACGCATACAGCTGATATAGGCTAAAAAAGACGGACAGACTCAAAATGGACTCACACACAGCAAAAGAAAAAGAGATGGATAGAGAGAGAGAGAGAAAGAAACATTCTTACTAACCTTTCACACAGACTGAAACTGACCAGTAGAATAAAATAGACTCGAAAGGTACTAAGAACGGCATGAAGCTGACTACGAACAAAATTGCAAGGACTTAAACGCACCGACAAACTAATAATTCATTGTACTGCAGCTCCGATTGCAACATGCAGTGCAACTCATGGTATGGACCGCCATCTCTCTCTCTCTCTCTCTCTCTCTCTCTCTCTCTCTCTCTCTCTCTCTCTCTCTCTCTCTCTCTCTCTCTCCATGTCTTCCTCTTTTGCACACACACATACACACCCCCGCAATACCTGCCAATATTGTTGCACCTGTAGAAGCAGTTGCTGCAATGGGTGTAAGAACACATGAAGATGCTCCAACTGCAGCAGTTGTAGCTGAAACAACTTTAGTTTCTGCCTCAGGAGAAAGTGGCGCTGCAAGAGTTGCGGGAGAACCTTGTCTGTGGAGGCCATAAAGTTGCTGAAACAGCAGGAGGTGTTGTAAAAGTCATTGTGATTCCTCCAGCAAGTGCAACACCCCGACTCTTTTTTTTCGGGTTTTTTTTTTTTTATGGGGGCACGTGAGAGAGGTGTTAGAGGGGTCATAAGAAAATACTACTTTGTTGCAACTATAACACATGCTCTCTCTCTCTGTCTCTCTCTCTGTCTCTCTCTCTCTCTCTGTCACACACACACGGTCTCTCTCTCTCACACAAATACACACACACAACGCCTCTCCCTTTCTCTCTCTCACACACACACATTCTCTCTCTCTCTCTCTATCTCTATCTTTATCTCTCTGACACACACACACATACACACTCTCTCTCAAAAACACAAACACAAACTTAACCTCATCAGCAGCTAGGCAAGAGATAAAAGACATAAAATGGAGAGCAATGTACCATTGCAGGAGAAGTCGTGGCATTTTGTGTGACACGTTCGTGCATTGCAGTTCACAACACACATAACTGCTGGAAAAATAACACACAATATTGTGAAAACACAGACAGGGAAGGAAACGAAGAAAGACATAACAAGTCAGCAAACAGTCATGTAGTTCATTCAAGTGCTATCAAATATTACCTAAAAATTAGAAAAAATAACAAATGCAGATGATATAAAACAACACTTAATTTTAACTCACCATTATTTTTAGAGTGTTGTCGTTGAACATTGTTGCAGTAACGTGTGCCTTTGATGCTGTAAACAAGATTGCGATGTCTTGAGTACATCGTCACATTCCTTATAGCACCTGTTGAATTTTTGAAAAAAGAATAAAATAAATGTCAGAAAAAAGTATCTGGCATAAAATGATGTTGAAGTATTATAATACTATCGAACTACTAGAACACAATGACTTAAAAGTTGTAGAACATAACTTTTTTTATATCGAATTGTAAAAAAACCCTACAAAGAATTGAAAGTTTCGGTATACTAAAAACAATAAGAAAAGTACCTACATGATTCCAAGAAAGTTAAGCATAAGTTCGAATACAAAGCATGAGAAGAAACTCACATGTTTCACCGGGCAAAGAATGTTGGCTTGCAAGTTTGAGAATAAAAGCATCAAGAGCTGGGAATGGCGACGCTGCCATCTTATGTGGTGCACTTGTTGCAGAATATGCGTTGAAGACATCTTGAATACAATTTGTCTTCAATGTCGAATCATCAGACGCAACAATTTCATCCAAGCCGGTTTCCTCCTGGTGAAAGAAGAGAAGACATGAATTAGTACACAAGCTCAAATCTAGACTAAGGGAAGTACACTACAGGAAGACATCACTAGCTCATTATGAATAGCTCGAAAAGACAGCGAATTCTTAGATATTAAAATAAAACATGTAATATGTTTATCTCGGGAACTGCAAAAAAACACTCAAACCACCAGTACCTCGCCCAGCTTCAAAAAGCCGACGTGGCCGTTAACGTGCCGCGTCGGCCAGGGCACCCACCTTGCAACGACTGGTATCGCCCTAAAATCAGAAAAAAAAACGGAAAAAAAAAACACAAAAAACAAAAAAAAACAACCAAAATCGGAACAAAAGAAGAAACAAAAAAAACGGGCGAGGCGGGGGGGAACGGGGAAAAAAAAAAAAAAAAAAGAGAGAGAGAGAGGGCGTCAGGGAGTATCAAACGCCGATTTTGCTGCGTCAGATGCTGCCTGACACCCTCCCTCTCTCTCTCTCTCTCTCTCAAACGCGGATGAATCTTCCACAATAACGCGGAAGATTCATCCGCGTTTGAGAGAGAGAGAGAGAGAGAGACTCAACGATCATCTCCACATGCACAAAAAATAAAAAATATGGCGGCACATCTTTCCATGTTCTTGCAGAAGATTCATTCTCATTTTGCACTTTTGGAGAGTAGTGCAGCGAGGCCCATTCTCTCTCTCTCTCTCTCTCTCTCTCTCAAACGCGGATGAATCTTCCGCGTCATCGCGGAAGATTCACGGAATATTCATCCGCGTTTGTGTGAGAGAGAGAGAGAGAGAGAGAGAGAGAGAGAGAGAGAGCATTTGATCGTTGAGTCTCTCTCTCTCTCTCTCTCTCTCTCTCTCTCTCTCTCTCTCTCTCTCTCTCTCTCCTAAACGTGGATGAATCTTCCTCGTTACTCTCTCTCTCTCTCTCTCTCTCTCTCNTCTCTCTCTCTCTCTCTCTCTCTCTCTCTCTCTCTCTCCTAAACGTGGATGAATCTTCCTCGTTACTCTCTCTCTCTCTCTCTCTCTCTCTCTCTCTCTCTCTCTCTCTCTCTCTCTCTCTCTCTCAAACGCGGATGAATCTTCCGCGATAACGCGGAAGATTCATCCGCGTTTGAGAGAGAGAGAGAGAGAGAGAGAGAGAGAGAGAGAGAGGGCGTCAGGGAGTATCTGACACCGAGTTTAGTCCACCAAACTCGGCGTCCGATACTCTCTCTCTCTCTCTCTCTCTCTCTCTCTGAACCTCTACGAGAATGAATCTTCCTCTTTGTCGAGGAAGATTCATTCTCATAGGGGAAGATTCATTCTTATAGGGCACGTCTGATTTCGTTTCGTTTTTTTTTTTCTTTTTTCTGAACGTTGAATGTAAT
The DNA here is from genome assembly GCA_003427395.1 of Chara braunii. NCBI lineage: Eukaryota > Viridiplantae > Streptophyta > Charophyceae > Charales > Characeae > Chara > Chara braunii. The sequence continues at coordinate 1,429,452 of BFEA01000227.1, forward strand.
GATTTTTTTTTATTTTTTTTTTTCCTGTGATATCCTACCGGTTGTCCAAGGCTCGCCCATAAAGTCCGACGCTCGGGAATCATCGGGCTACCGGTAGTCCGAGCTTCGGACTTGATAGCTGAGCGAGGTACTGGTGGTTTAAATAGTGTTGAAAACTAGACATGCACGAAAAACCTTTCCTAGTGCACGCATGGGTCAACGTACTGAAACTTACCCCTTTGGAGAATTCACTTGTCCCAGACATGTCATAAGCTGTGATGAACATGTTTCTCGTGTGCCCCAAATCTTCAATCTACAGAACACAGAAGCAACTAGTTTTCTGTTATCTACTTCACCAAAACTTAATCAAACAATTGGACCTGCCGTTGCAACCTGTAGTTATCTACAGTTATTTACAGAACACAGGAACTAGTTATCTAGGCTGAGAATCAGTGGAAGGACAGGAATCAAAGAGGCGAATGCGACATCCCCCACATGTAGTGAAAATCAGATGGCTTGATCACACACGAAACAATCATTCTGAAAAAAAAAGTTTTAAAAAATTATAGAAGAACACAACAAAACTTTTCAGATGCGTTGCAACCTGTATGCACCCCCGTACTAGTACAGATTCTCACTCTTGTACTCATACAATACTCGTACGCTACGATTAATTTTTTTAACCCGTTTTTTGTTATCCACGTATTTTAATAAGATCTGCAGGTGATGCTTAGCCACATGTTGCTTGTTTTGTGGTAGTGCATAACATCTATTTTTTCAGATTTTTTTGGAATTTGAAATTATATTAAAACTTTTTTTTTGTGTACGGTGGAGTACAAAACATATGAGGTGACGTACAGGTTTCTGTACAGCCCCATACATATATTATCTGTACGTTTCCTATAAAGAGCCCTCGTATACGTATGTTTGGTAAGTAGTAAGCGTGACATGCATAAGTAAGTCGACATGCATAAGTTGCGAATGGAAAGACTAGTTTACTACTATATAACTTAGTTAGGGTACCTCAGTAACTGTGGCATTCTGAGCCACACAGGCCCCAGACAGGGCCCGGTTCCCAGTAGGCTGGGTTGGCCTAGGGATAACGGTTCAGATCAGGCTCAGGTAGGCCAGGGGAACGACGGTTCAGGCCCAAACGGTCAGAGTCCGGTACCGGTCCAGGTGAGGACCTACCGGCGGCGTTTCAGAGGTTGCCGACAGTTTAGGCGTTAAATCCAGTTTGAATCTTGACCGTTGATCCGATCAACGGTCCAGGCCGGTAGGTACCAGTAGGGAGGAGGCCGGCCCAACAGTACAAAGGTTGGGTACGAGCCTCAGTCCGTAGGTTAGCAGGTAGAGGTTAGACGCTCTTCAGATTAGAGCAGCTTTTCACGATTGGCGCAGCTCTTCGGATTAGCGCAGCTTCAGCAGTTTAGCGCAGCATTCAGCAGTGCCCAGCGGGAGACCGGAGCAGAGGGACATAGCGGGAGCGGCGAGGCATGACTGGCGCAGCATCTACATCGACAGCGCCATAGCTACCTCTACCTCCTCTCTCTCTCTCTCTCTCTCTCTCTCTCTCTCTCTCTCTCTCACACTCTTTCCCTCTCTCTTTCTCTCTCTCGCTCTCTCTTTCTCCCCTCCTACTCCTCTAAGTCTAAGTCTGGGTTCCGGACTGCTATCAGTATAACTGATGGTGACGAGTTCTGTTAGTAGTTGGGATGGTAACTGGGAAACATCGGGTTGAGGACTACTTCTGGGTTTTGACTCCACCTACCTCTGAGGATGTATCTTGATAATTGAGGATCGATATCTGGGAACTGTGAGACTTTGTATTCACGGCATTCTGGGTCTGCACTAATGACATTCGAGATACTATTTTAGATACGTGGTGCTGACGTCATCTTCCCTCTCCTCCTCCTTCGTCTCTCCCCCTCCTCCATTCGTCCGTGTATGATTTAAACTCTGGCCCTGAGGCCAGGGCCTTCCCACACTGGATGTATATTTGAAGTGTTTGTTGCTGTCCGAGTCAGGTCAGAGTCAGTCCATGTGTATCAAGTCTTCCGCTGTATTTGTAATTCCTCTGTATTATCTGGTCAGTTCTGCGATTCTGCATCGTCTGTGTTTACGAGTATGTGACACTAACCATCTTGAATCTCCCCTGATAAGGCCTTTTCTAGCTACGGTCGAAACTAGTTGGGGAATCGCCAGACGCTCCGCTCTAGGGTTTTTCATTCTGATTTAGTGGTGAGAGTGGAGGTTCATAGCCCTGCTATGATGAGCTCTCGGTTTTATCGTTATTCTTTATGAGAGCAGTCTCCAGGATTGTTTTCACACAGTGAAAAACATGACTCTACACGGTTGTGTATGTCGCGTGAGACAGTTTACCTGTTTCCTTTAACTCTGCTCGTTGGCGCCGCGCCTGGGCTTTGGACCCAACACCTGATGCACAAAAACAATGGGCCTCGGAAAACATTGATAGCTTGCCGAGAGGGGACGGACCAAGCAAAGTATCTGCAACTTCATTCTTAACACTGACAACCACCTCCTGAGCAGGACCGTAAAGCGAGACCCGCTAAATTCTTGAGAGTAGAAACAAAGGAAATGCAGAAACTAAAATTAAAAAAAAAATCTTTAAAAAAGAATATAATATTTGATCGATAAACATACTGTAAATTTTGGAGTACCAAAACGACGTGTCGGCTCCAAATATGAGAAAAGACCTTGTTTGGTACAAAACGGCAACCTCATCAGCTGCTTTTTCTTATACACGGAGAGATCAATGAACAACCGTCTGCCCTTCTTTGTTTCAACAAACAGATTTTCATACGCTCCAAACTTTTCCTTATTGAACTCAATATGTTGACAAATCTGCATAGACATATGCGAAAAACGCCATAGTATAAGAAACATGTATAATGAACCCAAGTTCAAAACTTCTGAGGTTTGTGATTAAAACATGAACTAATCTGCATAGACATATGCGAAAAACGCCATAGTATAAGAAACATGTATAATGAACCCAAGTTCAAAACTTCTGAGGTTTGTGATTAAAACATGAACTAGGCATTACTCTGTAGAATTGAAAGTCATTCTACTTGAGTTTCGGATCTTAAAGAGATTTTTCTCATGAGCAAGCCTAATTCAGGTATCGACAACAAAAAATTCATTATTCATTTCTAAATAGAAGAATGTTAAAAAAACACATGCAATTCGGTTATATCAACGACTTGACGAACAAAAATATCAAGAAAATTTCAAACAATGATATGACATCTATTTGCAATGTTGACAATAAAGATATAGAACAAACTCTTTCTTTTATTATCAAATTAAAATGTCTGCACTATTTTCTTACCTTATTAACAAACGTTAACATCTGTTGATTATTTGGAAACAACAACCCATTGACAGGTATCAACAGATGTCTGGAGAATTTATCCTCCCTCGATGAATCAGTCTCTAGTATCGATGGACTTTGGTAATGCAAATGAGGGTACTCTGATCCTATAAGGCTCGACGTTATCATCAATAACGTCTCAACCATGGCATTCCCGTCCTTCTCTTCATTCAAACTTCGTGAAAATTCAAGATCGAAATACAAGTGACATTGCGCTTTCTGCAAAAACAAAACCCCAAATGATCAGTACTTCAACCAAACAAGTCAATCAGGCAATAGGGACACACATATACCACCATCGACTCAAAGATCACACATACACTCAGATGGTACGAATCCAGCAACTACATGGAATAGAGCAAAAAAAAGTCATAAGAGGATATATATATATTTTTAAATCTTAAGAGTAAAAAAAATTATAAACTTTTGACAATTTGTTTTTACAAACTTGCCCCATGTATTCGGCTTCGCGGTAGTCTAGATGTTTATCACCAACGAGCATGTGCAAGGAAAATGAGGAGAGTTTTTTTTTTTTTTTTTTTTTTACGCCCAGGTTGTTGTAGAGGCAAGGTATTAGGCACGGGGATGCTCTCCAGGGTTCAATCACTCGAGGTTCGGAATGACCCACTATCCATAGCTTTCTGGACCATTATTCAGACGGGGTCCTTTATAGAGACTTGAAGCCCCTAACCTATCGCAAGTCGTGTCCCACCTCCACCTACCAACTTGCCACTATAGATTAAATTACTGTCCCTACAGATCCAACCTCCAACTGGGTGCTATTTTTGGGCACACTCTAAGCAGTCTTGTCCCCCCACCCTTGACTTAGCAGATCCCTTTAGCCGATCCCTCCATAGGCAGGTGTAGAGTCTTATCTCCCTCCTATTAATGTACAATACCTACTCCCTCTATATTCTATCCCCCTAGTCAGGAGGCAAGCCCAATACAGACCTTACCCAAGCTATACTTTATCGGCATCCTCTCTACTAGTCCCTCAACTCCTATACCCTCCTCTCATAGTCTACCCGTGCTTGGTCCTGGACCCACTTAGGACCCTTGATGTCGTAGACATGAGAGTACCCCAATGTCTATTCACTGCCTAGAGACGACCAACCAGATAGGTGGTCCTAATCAATGACCGTGTACGATTCGCACCTGCTGGTCATCAGACAGACTCTAACTACTTGGACTACTCCAGGTAGTATTTCTACCTGTAGCGATTTCCCACCCACCCATGCGGTCTCCGTCGATGACCCATACGGCCACTATATATCAGTCAACTACTCCCCTCGGGCGATGGATTACCTGTTAAGCAATCCAGACTATTCAACCTTACCTACCACAATGCTCTTGTCCCCCCCCCTCATACACACACCCCCTGAACGAGAGAGCCTTTATACCCCCAAGGTTCGAGACACACACGAGGGGGAACCTCCTAGACATACTAACTTGTTGTGTACCCTCTCCCTATGAAAGCCCCCCCTCCCTAACCGGGAAACAGCATGGTACGCAGACATCAGGGCGGGGCCTCCACCGGGGAGGCAGGGAGTAGTAGACCAGGGTTCACTGGGCCTGCTTACTACTACTACTATGTTCCTCTATACTCCCATAATGTTCAAGTCGGGTCCGAATGGGGTTCTATATATAGTCCTTTCTAGTACTAGTAGGGTCCATCCATAGGTGCGACCAGCTCTTCTACAGTGATCGACTAGTCCTGGATGCACAACACAGATATCGTACGTGAAGGTCACCCATCCCAATACTGTGTCAGCCCAATGGCGCTTGGGTTCAGAGTTCAGATGAGATCAGGTATATTAGCCATGTACCCTCAAGATTTCCCCCCTCCTCCCCCCGCCCTCCCCCTGCCCCCTTCCCCATGGAGTGACAACTAAACAGACCTTAGGATCGTCGGAACAACGTGCAATCCAAACCCCGAAAGAACCTCTCCCAAGCCCATCCCAACATACAACAACCATGGACGAGGACCCCTTGGGCGGTGCGCAAACAGTGTCTGTATAAGTTTACCATGCGTCGTCCCAAGGGGGGTGTGCGAATGGCTGGGCGCTATAAAAGCGCGAAACGGCACAAATGCGCAGACCGTGAGTTTTGAACCGACGACCTTATACCACAATGCGCATTTACAAGCGCTGCTCTTTCATAGAAACCAAATTGCAACATCCATCGAAAACCAGATAGTCTCGTACTCAAACCTCAAAGCAAAAATGCACCACAAAATACACCAAGTGAGAACAAAACAATTGAATACAATTGAGAATGTAGTTCGTCTCTCACCACTACCATCAATATCACAAAGTCAACTATCCTATCTGGTGCATAGCGCCAAATCTACCTTTAGTGACCCTCCTACACTAGCTTGTCTATGAAGTCATGACCACGTAGCTCGTCAGCAGCATCTCAACGTGCATCAAAATATCGTCCAATGCCGAGCTCCACATGTCATCAACTCTCACTGGCGTCTTTAAGCCACAAACACGACTATGGCTGGCTGGGCTATGGTGCTGCTCCCATGCAACCTCTTTCTTATATGGAAAAGGTTTGCGTCGAAAGGATACCTGGCTAACTGGACCAAGTTCCAAATAGGAACTTGTGCAGACCCCTGCGTTGAACTTCACGCCCAACCCACATTTTTTCCCAGGGCCAGTTAGTTGCGTTGCTGTAACCACCTGACAAAGTCTAAGGCTCAAAGGCTTCCTGCTGTGCAGTTAGGCCCGTGTAGAAGAAGCCTAGAAGTCTCACAAAGCCAAGCTGATATACATTAGGGTGTGGTAACCAAATTCCACCCTGTAACTGTCTGCAACCCACTGGGGGAACCCCTATTTGCACTTAGAGCCAAACAAAGAAATGTCGCATCAAAAGTTCAGAGCCCACCTTCTCCTAGGGCGGGCATAAAAAATGTCGCACACTTTAGAAGGGTGCGCCACTTTGCCTCGTATTCCGTTGACATTGACCGTTACTTAGGCCTAGGCACATATTTGCAGGCCCGTGTCTGGCTCAAGCTAGCCTTGGGGTAGGCCAAAGGCGCGCTGGAGGCCCACCGTACCTCAGGACGGGCATGGTCTTGTCCAACACTGTGGAGGAACTGAACTCCGTGCAAATGATCCGGATGCAAAAAAAACTGACGAGAACAAGTTCAAGCTCAGCCTTACTGTACTAGCCACCTACCGAGCGTGGATGCTGTTGAAGGAGCGCCCCGTTCACAGTCTGCAATTTGGCACCTTATTACAATAGAAGAAAATATGAGATTACCCTCCCCCACTGTGATCAACATGTTTAGGAAAAAAAAAACAATCTCCAGTTTTTTATAAATTTATTTGCGAACATGTTCATAGTTTGTAACTGATATTTAAATTTGTATCTCCCAAGATGCATGAAACCAGAATTATCCCTAGGCTACCAACCGCACAGCACCCAGACACTTGATCCCAAATATCTGTGACCCCAACTGTTGAGAACCTCATAATTTAAATTCATTGAAAAAAACGGTAGGTCATCCACTCTTAATTTCTGAAGACAGAGAAAATATGTTTGGCATGACCAAGAAGGTGACACTCTGGTCCATCTGGAAGGAAAGATGCACCAGAACGATTTAAGGCCTCTCCAATCCACAAAAGATTGTGTGTGCAACCATAAGGTCGTTGAGCCAGTGAGAGATCCTAAGCAAATGGCAAAAAATCAAGTTGTTAGATGGTAAAATAGTGGGCATGACTAGGTTATGTATATAATGGAATGATTGGTGTAAATTAGAAGGGGGGCAAGGTCAACAAGCTACATTATCAGACCTACAACACCCAAACCAGGCGACCTAATTTCATCATATGTTAGCGAGGAAGAGATAAACAAAGATGCAGACCACGATTGGCATTGTGAAGCTCCAATTGGATAAGTTAGACACCCTCAGGTGTGTTTGGTTTCCATGTCTCTTAATTCTGTCTTGTTTTAAAGCATAACCAGAGAAGTTTAGGGAGAAAAATCTTCGAGCATAATGTTAAGATGATAGTCAATCCTTCAAGTTTATGGAGTAATCAATGATGCTCAGGGTCCTTCGGCCACAATAAAGGAACGTGACAGTGTATCTTGTTGTATTATGACTTGCCGGTGGAAAAGAAACTGGATTGTGACTCCTTTAGGCTGACAACATTCTTCACCTAACTTTAGAAAACACAAAGCTGACAACATTTTTCACCTAAGTTTACGAAAGAACATTTCCATCATTGTAAAAAACAAAAAAAGGGTTTCTGAACTTACAGGATCAATTAGCTCATAGAAAACACGATCCTTTGCATTCATGTCTCTATATCTGTGCATAACATGCAAGAAGAATTGTCAATAAGAAATTTGCTATTCCATCTATAAGAAAACCTAAAGGTTTTTTTAATGAAACTTGTTACCCATATGTAGAATGTATACCATACTAAAAAAATAAAAAAAAAACGGGAAAAAAACTTCAGGCTTGTAAATGCTTTCGGTCGAACATATTTGTTTTTTTGATTGAAAACTAGGCTACAAGGGCGGCCTGGGGTAAGGAGGTGCCCAGGCCGACCTTTGTACGTACAGGCGTTCGAGGTCTCGTTCGGGGTCCAAACCGGACGACGTTTGGCACCCGCCACAACTTATTTCGAGGACTAAAAATAAGTGTTTTTTTCTGAATTATTTTTCGAGAGTTCTCTATGATGTGAGGTACAAGCCGATAAATTTCAGGGCTATTGTGGCTAGCCAAAGAAAAATGAAAAATCTCTAAAGATGGCAGTGTCAAAACGTGCTCGCCCACTCACTATTTTGTTTTTTTTTCACTTTTTACTTTTTATTTTCACTTTATTGCGGGGCGTTAAAAGTTAATTATTTTTTGAAACTTTTTTAACCACTTTTGTATTATGTGAAGTACATATCTGTAAATTTTCACGGAATTTGGCTGTGCCAAAGAAAAATGCAAAATTGCCAAAGATGATGCTGTCGAAAACGTGCTCTCTCACTCACTAATTTTAATTCTCTCTTCAATTTTTCTTAATTTTTTTATTAGTTTTATTTTTTGTAATTTAATTTTATATCAAATTTGGTAAGGAATTTGGATGTAATGCTCAGTTAAATGTTGTTTAGTTTATTTTTCTTTTATAACATTTTTTTTTTCAAAATTTTTTAAAATTTAATAAATTATTATTATTATTGTTATTATTATTTTGGTCCTCGTTTGGCCCGAACGACCAAACGCATCCCCAAGGGGTCCCGAGGATTGGCCAATTGAAATTTAGAAAAAAATCATAAACTTAAGAAGTGTCAACAGAGAAATTTTCAACCGTCCTAAGGACACCAAATTTGACACAGTACTACGTTGACCCAAAACAAAAACGGAAAAAAATTAAACACACAAAAAATCCGACCCCCAAACCCTAATTTCAGTTTTGGGCCCGTCGGTCCACGGTAACCACTTGTGTATCGATTACCAGCCCATTCCCGAAGTGGATAAACGTTTCAGAAGTATTTAGTTATCCACAATCCATTCCAAATCTTCCTAACTTACTTCGGTGCAACCAACTTCTGAAAGATTTGTTGAGGCAACAGCTAAATTCAAATTTTATGCGCAACAACAATATATGACATGTTACGGCTTCACTTGCAAACAAAAGGAGGATGAAAGGTACAGGAAGGAGATAAGTCGAAGTAAGGAAATACGGAAAAAAGAGGGAGGGAGGTCCCATGGAGAAAGGAAGCAGGAGGTTGTGTAAACAGTGTGCAGAGGTAGGGCAAAGGAAGTTATAAGGTCACACACAGATTGAACAAACAAAGGGAAGGAAGAGGATATTGAGGGTCTGTGAGCATTAACATTTATTTGGACAAGTCACGAGATCCAATCTCAGTCGACGGTCGCAAGGCCTTGACGGTGGAGGGTCCCCCCCAAGGAAATGCGTAGGACCCAAACACTCAAAAAAATTATGAGCTCAGACAAAGATTAAACGCTTTTAATAGCGTAGGGAATTGTAAGCATGTTATAGTAAGTTTAAAAATAGAGAAAGCAACATCATTCTAGAAAATTAAGGTTGTACCACAAAGCAAAAAGACAAGCAAGCATACTAGTATACACTATTAAGAAGGTGGTTCATTATATCTGATTGTCCATCACTCACCTCGTTAAGAAATCATTCCGTTGCATATACGAGTATACACTATTAAGAAGGTGGTTCGTTATATCTGATTGTCCATCACTCACCTCGTTAAAAAATCATTGCGTTGCATGACAGCATACTCAAACCCTGAAAGTGGTGATGGCAACTCAGATGCCAGAATGAAATAGCAAGAATCTGGTCTGAACATGGTATTGCGATGGACATAGTCAAGTGCAACATCGGCTTTCGAAAACGTTTGGACAATCTTTCCTAATGAAGCTGACCCCTGTACAGCATGACAAAAATCAAGAAAAATAAATAAAAAGAATAATTGATAACTGGAAGTCAAAGCTCACAAACTAATCACAACAATAACTTGTGAAGAGTCTCAGTTTATTCGACTTTCATACACGTAAAGGTTTCAAATCCTTTTAGTTTCATCAAACTTTCAATAATATGTGACAAACTCTCTCTCTCTCTCTCTCTCTCTCTCTCTCTCTCTCTCTCTCTTTTTAGAAGACTATGTATGTCATTAAAAAATAAGACCACAACAAGAAAAAGTTCACACAGATTAAAGAAGAACCAATGACCTTTTCGTTATGTGAGAAAATTATCCCATTCATTGGCGGTGAACTACATGTGTTGGAGAATGAGTCCACTCATGTTATGAATGAAATCCAGCAAAACACAATGTCTCTCCACATTTTGGCCCAGTTATCCCAGACAATATTTAACAACCAATACTTGCGATATACATCTTCCACGGACACCAAACAACACCAAATTCGGTATAGAGCAACCTTGGACAAAAAAAAAAATAGAGAAGAAACTAAAATTTTAAAAATTTTAAAAATTTGAAAAATTTGGACCGACAAACACTTATTTTAGTTTTGGACCTGGGGGTCCCCGTCAACCATGGTTAATAAGGCCCTCGGGAGTACCAGACCACAACAGCTTGCAGTGCCATAAAAAAAAAAAAATGTTGTACTGGCAGTTTCGCAAAGGTTGTTCCATGAGGTATTTTAAGCCTTCGAAGAAAGTGGCCCAGAAGTATTGATGGTTTATTAGCTTCGTTGTGAAAAAAAACAAAATTCAAAAAAAGAACTATGTTATGCAAAAAAATAAGACTGAACAATTTTTGCTCCAGGATCAAATCAAAATTATGTACCAAATTTGAATAAAAATAATGTAATATGCAGGGTTACCTGACCGAACGTTCGGGGGCCCTCGGGCTGGCCCCTGAATGTTCGGGCGTTCGGGGGTCGAACACCTCCAGGTCCGGCCCCCGCCAAAAAATATTTCGTGGCCTAAAAATACGTCTTTTTTTCTGAATTTGTTTTTGTGAGTTCTCTTTGATGTAGCCTACACGCCTATAAATTTAAAAGCCATTATGATAAGCCAAAAAAACATTAAAAATCGTAAAAGATGGGGGTGTCAAAACGTGCTCGCCCACTCACTATTTTGTTTTTTCTCACTTTATTTCGGGGCCTAAAAAATTTTATTATTTAAAAAAAAAAAAAAAGAGTTATTGATTATGTAAACTACATATCTGTAAATTTTCAGGGCATTTTTTATTGCCAAAACATAATTAAAAATCGGCAAAGACGGAGGTGTCGAAAAGGTGCTGGCACACTCACTCGTTTTAATTCTCTTTTTATTTTTTCTTATTTTTATCATAGTGTTTATTTTCTGTATTTG
>BFEA01000227.1:1440763-1454218 GCA_003427395.1 Chara braunii
TTTTTTTTTTTGGTCCGCGTTCGGCCCGAACAGCCGAATGCCTTCCGAAGGGGTCCCGTACGTTCGGGCGTTTGGGTTCGGGCGTTCGGCCCATCCCGAACGCCGGCAACCCTGATAATATGTGTATATATATTTATCTAGGCTACTAAAGTGATCCGGGGTCACTTGCCCAACGAGGGGGGGGGGGGTCATTAAAAAAGAAAATAAAAAGAAAATTTATAAATTTATTTCATATTCTAAATTTGGTAAACAATTTCAATGTGACCTTGCGGCATGCAAATTCAGTTCAATTTTTTGTATAACAAAGTTTTTTTGTGAAATTTTTAATTTTTAATTTTAATTATTTTTTGCTCAGTACTTCGCCGGTCCTTGCACGGGCAAGCCACCTGGGGGGACTGGGGTGGCCCGGCTGGTAGCCTATATATTAATTTCATTTTTTGGTTTAAGAGATTTTTTTGTCAAGGGATTGACTGCAGTACACCCACTTTATGTGATACCTCCCCTTCTCCCCATTTAAAACCCCCCTTTAAAAAAAAGAGAAAAAACACTTCAGAAAGCATTATTTTCCACCAGCAAGTTGAGATCTTCACATTGTCTATTTCTTTCTTTTTCACAACTACATCTCCATCTTCTGAACAATCAATCATTCAGGAAAATATTAAAACAATAAATAATCTCATGTGAAATAGAAAAATATTACCCATTTGGATGCAACTCTTTCGACTTGTTGAAGTGCAATCTCGCTAACTTCATCCCAAATCTGAGAGCTTGGAGCTTCGTCCACAAAATACTCCTATATAGAAATTGAAAAGCAAATTAAAATAAATTGAATTGATTCAAAAAAAAAGTGTGTTCTTAAATTTAACATTTGATTGATGCTACACGTTCAACCTGACGTTGTGATGTCACTATACCTGCTTTAAAGACAGGGAGAGAAATAGAGCAACTATACCTTTCGAAGTGAGAAACAGAGCACAAGTAAATCCATTGTGAAAATTAGAAAAAAAAAATTGGTACAGTTGGAAGCATGAGAAGCACGTGCAGGGCACAACCATATGTGTTTAACATATGTTTCTTTCCAAGAAAAAAAAACATCCTTAATGTACCAAACAGAAGTACACAGTCAAGTTGTAGTAAGAAGATCATATGTTTAATCAAGGGGGGGAAAAAAAGGATGATCATATACCTAATTGACAATCTCAGGATTCTCTTTCTCTGGATCTCGAGAAGATGGTTCCAGAACGTCATCTTCAGAATCACTCTCGGAAATTTCTCTTAACTGATGCGTATGAGAATTGCTGCGCAGAAACTTGCTCTTTTTCGTAGACCTTTCTGTCAACTGTACTCCAAGTATCACCGACAACACAAGACGAGTTTATAAAATAATTGCAATAAATTGAGTTCTTAACAGAACTGCCTGGTAAACCGTAGCAAGGTGCTATCGAAGTCGTGGTATATATCGTCAAACAGAACTGTCCGGTAAACCGTAGGCAGCGAGCGAAAAGAGGACAAGCAGCAAGGGGCTGTGAGAAAACTGTTTCATCGGAGTTTGACTAACTCATATATATATATATGTATATCTACATATATCTACATATATCTACATATATCTACATATATATATATATATATTATATATCGCCAAACAAATATATATATATATATATATATGTATATATATCCTCAAATAGAACTGTCTGGTAAACTGTCAGCAAAGAGGGAAAAGAGGACAATAAACGAGGGGTTGTGACAAACTGTTTCGTCAAAGTTTCACCGACTCATCAAGAGTCTGAACCGTCAACAGTCTGCTGAATCCCCTAACCGATTATACTGCAAGTGACAATCCACTACATATATACTGTCAAACATAGATGCCCGGTAAACCGTAGGGAGAGAGGCAGAAGAGGACAGCAAACGAGGGGTTGTGACAAATTGTTTCATTGGAGTTTCACCGACTCATTAGGAGGCTGAACCCTGAACAGTCTGCAAAATCCCATCACTGATTACACTGTAAGTGATAATCCATCTTAACCCCGGTTGTTGTTAAGCATCAACGACTGCCTGACAACTGATATTCTGAGGTTAGCACCAACCACTGCCCTCAAGGTATCTGTGATGAAAATCAACGCAGACTATCACTCACCCACACCAGATGGAAAACTCTACAAACTGTCAGTTAAGACCCCATCACAAGCCTGCAAAAACATCCATGAAACAACGAAACTTTTGTCACAGCCAAAAAATACACTCCAGACAYGCCACTGGCACTAGAGGCATAGCATGGCCACGGCACAGCATGGGCGCGTAGTGATGGCACCGACCACTGCTGCTCGACATGACCGGAGAAAACCATAGCAAGGTGCTAGCGAAGTCGTGGTATATATCGTCAACTAGCGCTGCCCGGTAAACCGTAGACATACGTATATATACATATATATACATATATATGTACCTATTTATATATTCTACACTCTCCAAGAGGACCCCAAATCCGACCTCATTTCTTTTTTTCAGTGTAAGTTGTGAAAGGGCTAAAGGGGTTTATAGGGGGGCTGCCTTTGTGTGCTTCTTTTATGTTCTTTTATATCTTCGATTTCGTGAGGAATTATGATGTGATGCTCAGTCAAAAGTCGTTTGTCGGATGAAGCGTTAGATTCCGAGGGTGCCAGGGATGGACAAAATGGGTGTCTGATCACATGACCAACTCGGAGAATACAAGACCACTTTTCATATCAACAGTTGAGTTGTTGGGCGGCGATATTGCCATCACTTCCGAAGTGCTGGACGTCATCACCAAAATCTTAGTCGGAGCGAGAAACAAGAAAGAAGCAGACTGTAAGAGGAGAGTGGAAGAAGCAGAGGACCGCATGCAAGGACACCCGATCTCGACAATAGTGTGGGCAGCAAAGAGAGAGGTTAATCGACAATATTGGCAAGCAAAGGAAGGGAATGGAGAAACAAGTACATTCCATCTCACAGACCTAAGATGGCCTGTGAGATGTGTTATTTGGTTATAAGCAATTCCTCTGGGGGGTTAGTATAGGCGTTGGAGCATCTTGACTTGAAAAGAGGTTAATCAATTTGTTTATGGAAAGTACTTGCTTGATCTTTCCTATTACCTCAAAGGTCTGACCTCTCGGATGAGGGGAGGGTGTTTGAGAGTTTGGTTTCCATTCGTTGTGGGATTTCCTTCGAGGCATTGGTGAGATGAGACGCTGTGTGAGGACGGTTGTGTGGGCAGATTATGGTGATTATTGAGGGGGCTGTGAAGGTTGGGTGTTGGGTGCTTGGTACATGATAGTTTGTAATGGGATCAGGGTTGTTGTGGGTATAATGAGTTTGTTACTGTTATCCGAGGAAGGGAGGATAAGCCAGCTCTTAAGGGTTAAGAGTATCATTTTTAATTGTTCTTGGGTGACTCAATCCTAGTTTTTGGATAGTGGATTTTTGGGTTATTTATGTGTTTTTGGTCAGGGGCTATATTTATTTGTTTTCGGTTTTCTTCCAGTATGCAAGTAGTTCTGTTTGTGTTATGTGTTTTTTATTGTGATTATTGGGTCCTCGGGGCTGTCGTTTCTCAAACCACCAGTTCTTGGCCCAGCTATCGGCCGCGGGCCTTCCCCGTTAACGCGGCGACACCTTCGGGGGTCGGCTAAGGAAAGGCCCGGTCGCTGCTTGAAGGCCGGGCCCCGCTTCTTTCGGTATGACATCACAGATTCACAGCACAAAAGAACTAAGAAAGAAAAGACAAAAAAGATCAATTACACAAAATAAAAAAATAAAAAAAACGAAAGGTAAAACACAAAGCCTTGCAGGAGGGAGGGAGGGAGGGAGGGAGGGAGGGAGGGAGGGAGGGGGAGAGAGAGAGAGACAGAGAGAGAAAGAGCTCAGGAATGGGAATGCATCTTCCCGCGAAAGGGGGAAGATTCATTCCCATTTTTGTTTTTCAAAATGGGAGAGAGAGAGAGAGAGAGAGAGAGACAGAAGGGGGGCGGCGATCTGCATGGAGGGCCGCTGCGAACTCGCCACCTCTCTCATTTCAAAAAAACGCAAAGATACACCGCGTTGTTTATTTTCTTTTGTGCATGTCGAGGTAACCGTTTTTTTATCTTTTTTCCAAGTATTTTTAGATTAAACACCGTTTTTCTGTCGCTTCTTTTTGCAATGTTTTTTTTTTTTTTTTTACTTCCTGTTTTCTTTTTTTCGTGTTCCTCTCCAAGGACGTTCGGGAGGTTAGCGCCCGGTAGTTCGAGCCTCGGCAAGGCTTGGCATACCGGTCGGCCGAGGCTCAGACTTGACAGCTGGGCCAAGTACTGGTGGTTTAATTTAAATTAGCAAGCTGTTTTTTTCATGTTTAAAAACTTAAATTTTTTTAAGCCCTGCCCAGAGGTCATGCACGACCAGGTACCCAAATATGTATCCAGGCACAAGTTGGTTCCCCGGGCGCCTGAAAAAAAATCCTGGACGCGAGCGGAAAAAAAACGACCTTATGAGGTATGACCACTGTGTCATATGCTTGGGCCAATAGCATGAATTTGAAAATGTCACACATAGCATATCTAAACATAGAAAAGACCAATTACTATCATGGAAACATTGCAAACTGAAAACATTATGGTCCTCCCTATATCCCTACCCTTTCCTATCCCTCGAGTTAACCTTTCCCCCTTTCCTTTCCAAGCCAAGTAAAACTGGTACGAGAGGATCACAAAGGGGACTTGCCAGGCAATGTGGAAGGAGTGGTAGACTATGACATTGGGAAATCTAAAGAATCTCAAAGAGCAAGTGGGAGGGGAATCAAGAGATCATATAGAAACGGAGGTGTATTGCATGTTGAGTGAGGGAAACGGACTCTTGCGTACACCTAATGAGGACATTCGGATTAAAAGGGTATTTTGGCAAACTTGAGTAGTTCACAAGAAAATTGTGACTGTGTAGAGACAACACTTAAGATAGAGCACAACTCCATTACTCTTACCAACTTTGAGGTGCATATCCAAGCAACCAGGTGAAGGACACCCAACTCGCCGAGTTTTGACAACGAGGTCGCACAAATCACAATCATGGGCTAAATCTAGGAGAACTGCATGCAACAATAAGTTTCCAACGGAAGGCGAGCAGCCTATGCAAATAATGGACCATCATAGAAGTGCACCACCGGACAGCAGGCTGCTCAAAAATTAATCTGATTAACAAAGACAACAAAGAATTTACAGACATATTTAAAAACTCACCTCTGTCTCATCCAATAGTAGACCACTGGCATCAATATCACGGTTTATTGAAGTGTTTTCAAAAGATACTGTTGTTTCAAGGAGGCCAGTGATTCTACTCCTCGTTGTTCGTTTTGTTACTGTAACTTTCTCAATGACTTCATTTTTGAAAAAATTGTCCATGACCTGCTTGATAACAACGAGACACACAGTAAGTTAGTAATTCTCAAGTCGATCATGTAAGCAGAAGATTAAAAAAACGGAAAAAGACCAAGAAATAAACTATGAAATTCAAAAAGTACCTAGACTACCAGTCGGGCCGCCCGGATCCCGAGTCTCGGTCGAGCTGCCCGTGCAAAGACCAAGCAAGGTCCCAGGACAAAAAAAATTAAAATCCAAAAATTTTGAAAAAAAACTATATTAACACAAAAATAAATTGAACAACTTTTATAGGGATGAAAATACAAAACTAGAAAATTAAAAAAAAAAAAAAAAAACTTACAAAACTAAAAAAGTAAAAATATGTACAAAACTTATATCCAATGAGGGCTTTTTACAAATCTCTCTCTCTCTCTCTCTCTCTCTCTCTCTCTCTCTCTCTCTCTCTCTCTCTCTCTCTCTCTCTCTCTCTCTCTCTCTCCCCCTCTCTATGCTGAGAGTAGCACCAACTGATACTGTTCTAGTTGCAAAAATCCTAGTTCCTCTTTGTCCTCCTATGACTCCCGCTTTCTCTTTCTGCAGTTTGCTAGAAACGGGACGAGACGGGAATGACCTGGCAAATGACAAATGCTTTAACCCAATGCCATTTGTTCTCAATAACTACCTTTCAAGTTTACCATTCCTCGGAGATATCGTACAAAATCAGGATTAATATCGTCGAATGAACAGTCATCAATGACGTTCATCATAGTGTCCTCACCACAAAAGGTCTTTCAATATCCATCTCCTCCTCTCTACCCCGTATCATAAGCACAGGACCATGGAAGTTGTCAACTGCTGCAGTGCGCCGATTCACGTGTCCTATCATGACAACGTGCACATCATTGTATGCCACAACCTCTTGAGACTCACCAGATTGAGGTGTTGTTCTCTCCTCCAAACTATTGACCACGAGAGAGAGTTTATTCATTTCTTGCTCCTCTTCATCTTGACTTAAGTCAATGAACTGTTCATCCTCCTGATTTCTCTTACTGATAAAAGTTCCCGCATCCATCTCATCCTCTAGGCAAAGACGTTCATCCTCCTGATTTCTCTGACTGATAAAAGTTCCCGCATCCATCTCATCCTTTGGGCAATGGCGTTCACCCACTTCCGTATTCGTTTTTCCACTTAGCCCACTCCAGGGTTTTATCTCTTCTCTAATACTGAAGTCTCCACCTTCTTCAACAACATTCTCATCACTAACAAAACTTCTCTTTTCACTCAGATCTTCAGTGGAACGGGGTATACTTCCGTCCTCCCTGTTCATGTCAACATAGGTGTCTGCACAGTCGTTTTTTTTCACAAGATTTCCTTCACTACTGAACTCTTTTCCATCGTTAACGTTCCCATGTGCATTGTGTTTCCCACCATGACGAGAAGACTCTGCTCCCTGTCCCTTACGAGCTAAGCATCGTAATTTGTGTGCTGTCGCCTTCTCAAAGTGTTTACAGTGCACATCGTGCTTTCTTAACAAGTGAAAAGTCAATCCGTGTTTATTTTTATACTCCTTATTATGACACAGTGGACAGCGAACGGGATTGCGTTCTGTCTCCAGTTTTTGTTTCATGGCTCGAGCTTTCTTTTGTCTACCCCTTCTAGAAACAGGTGTGCTTTCATCTGCTCCTGCCCTTCTAGAACCTGACTCATCCTTCCTCTGCTTACCCTTCCTAGCAACAGATGTGGTTTGATCTGATCCTGTGTTACCAGCAACTGGCATGCTTCGATGTGACCCCTCCGCTCTACAGACAGGCGTGCTTTGCTCTGATCCTGCCTTTGTGGAATCTGGAACGCTCTGATGTGACCCTTCTGCTCTAAAAGCAGGTATGCTTTGATCTCACCCCACATTTGTACAACCTGGTCTGGATTGATGTGACCCCTCCACTTCCCTTGCACTATCTTCTCCATGGTTGTGTGGTGCAGAAGCTACCAAAACAACTAAAATTTTATCAGGAAGAGACTGCTCGCATAAAGGACAAATTCAAATTGACGTACATTCTGACTGTTGAAATTCTCCATTTTTACTTACTCACTAAAAGCAGTATTAAAGCAGAATACCAGAGATGCTATGTCCAATGAGCTCCAATCCTGAAAATACCAAACAAGATACAAATAACATATACAAAACCATCAGTTGTTTAGATACTCGGATCATACTCCTAGGAGAATACTCGAAGATCTTTTTAAAATGACTTTGCAACCCCCCTTAATCAAGAAAGTGATGGTCTGGGGTTCCACAACAAAAGAAAGAGAAAAGCTAAGGAATGGGTTAACCAACATTGCCCAACAAGCAAAATCATAAAAAAGGCATGCAACGTAACATGACAAGCCGAACTTTTGAAAATTAAAAAGCATTGGAAATGAACAATCGACCAACGGCTGCAAGCCAGCCGAAAGTATGTTCAACTAGAATAAACAATAAGTGGTTAGTGGTATGCTCAGGTTTGGCTGATAGACTTCATTTTACTTTCTTTTTGTTTTAACATTGTGATTGACAGGTGTGGGTAAGATCGTCTCTTGTTCTTCAATGAGTGAAGGGCACTGTGGCAGTCGACTTTCATGAATATATAAGGCTCCAAGGATGACCAGATTCAGTCAGGACATTCTTAGCGTGACAACGCCCAGACTTGCTCTCGTTGATAGACAGAGAGGAGAACTACTCACACCTTAGAACACCCGGTCATAAATCCAAAGCACTCGTTGGAAGATTCTCAGCAACGTGATACTCAAATTCATTCTTTCCTATGATTGCTCACATTCCTAACCTTAGATCAACACTCGCAACTTACAGCCTACAATGTAAGTGGCCGTTGATCTCCTCTAATCTCCCTCCTCCACTCTAGTACCTATTTATCTTCATGCCTTGGGCCTTTGAAACTTTCTAGAAGCTATTGGATTATCCCCTGAGCTTACTGAACCTACCTGGGGCCACCTTCCACTTTTCCCTAAATTTTTACTTTTTTGTGTGACATTTATGTTCTTTAGGGTATATCTGTTTTAAATTTCGACGTTTTTGGACCAGTAACAAAAAAGTTGGCAAAAACACTAATGCGAGGCTTATGCCCCAATGAGCCCCTTTGCGGGCCCTTTTTGCAGCACCGTCGGCCACGCTAAGTGAAGGCAGGCTCGACAGGCCCTATGGCCACCCCGGAACTGGGGAAATTTGGACAGTTGGGCGGCGCCAGTTGGTTGGAGACGCCCAGGCCCAGGCCACCATTTTGCAAATGTATCTGAGATGCGCCCTGGGCCAGACGCATGCACGGGCCGAACACAGGCTGTGGGGAGTTGGGCACAAGCATCTAACCCAGGCCCAGGGCCTGCACAGGAGCAACCTAGGCTTAGACCAGAGAGGGCCTACCGGAAGCTTCTGGGTAGGGGCCCAACGCAGGCCAGCCAGCAGCAGAGGCCGGGCACTTTTCCATATAGGAAAGGCCGGCTCCCTCATTCGGATTCGGGTGCTGGCTGCACAACGCGCAAGTGCTGCTGCACTGCTGGCTGGCTGGCGCCCACGCTCACATGGGCGAGCAGGGAGGAAGAAGCGCGCAGCCATAGCCGGGCAGATAGTGCTCCAATGACCTAGAGGGGCGCACGGTGGTCCTTGGGTGCACGTGGCATACTGTGTGTTGGGGATCGAGGTTGTGAGTGATACGGGAGACACACCTGGTGCTTGAGGCGTTCAATATTGGCCGATATCTGCTCGTACTTCGGGGAAGCTGTTGACGTCACCATTGGCATTGTAGTTCTAGGCTAGATAGGATCTGCCACTTGTAGTCTGGGCGCTGAAGTTCGCTATCGCTCATTTTCCTTGCACTAAATTCGAAAAAAAATTGGCAGTTTATTAAAAAAAAAAAAAAAAAAAAAGTATTTTTAAAAATTTTAAATATTTAATTTAAATTTGGTAAAGAATTTCGATATGACCTTGAGGCAAAAGTTGTTCAGTTTGTTTTTATGCATAACATAGTTTTTTTTTTTGTTTTTTTTTCAGAAATTGGATTTTTTTTTTTTTTTTTGCTGGGAACTTCCCTGGCCCTTGCACGGTCGGGCCGCCCGGGAAAATAGAGTGACCCCGGCGGCCCGGCTGGTAGCCTAGGCTTTTGAGTTTGTTTGTTTTACTTTAATTTTTTATTGCCTGTTTGGTTTTTTGCCTGCATTGTTTGTTCGCCACAGTTTTGAAGACATTGCTCGTGGTGATGCGTAGGAAAACCCTGAATTTCGGGCCTTCCATTAACCATCTCTTATTAGAAAGCAGCCCGGTGACCTCTAAGTCATTGTACAGTGAAGCAAAAAATTGTGGAAGAAGGGTTTACAGCTTTACAATTAATTGACAGCGTTCTAGCACGAGAGGACTTATGCTTTTTTAAAAATTTATTTTTTTTCCTTTTGCTTGCACTAGAAATCTTTTTTCTTTGTCTGCACTACAAACCTTTTGACTATATGCAATCCTTTTGCTGGTGAGACCACAGGACAAGTGTTTCTAAACATGGGTGATTCAGGCGCAAGAAGAGGTTCCTGCGAAATGTTAAACCCTAAACCCTAAACCCTAAACCCTAAAACGGTTTGGGGGTCAAAAGTTTTGTGTGTGTTTTTCCGACAATTTTTTTAATTTTGATCAAAATTTTTTGCATGTTTTTGTTTGAGGTCAAGTTTACTGACTGCCAAATTAGATCTCTAATGGACTCTTTAAAATCAGGTTGTTGACATTTCAAAACATTATGCAATTTTGAGAAAAAGTCCAAGAAGTCACATGGCAAGGAAGATGAGGGCATACTCACACTAGGGACCTCCTTGAATGTATATAACTGCTTTTACGACAAAAAGTGGATGCACCTGAGCACACAACTCCTTTTTCGACACCGCGTGGTGGATGCACCTAACCACACTAAAGTCCACAGAGAAGTGAAAAGATCATTAAATGACTAGGTCTTGAAATATTTGTAATGCTTAGCACATACGTGGAAACACAATCGCACGATTATCCACAAATGAGGCAGCGGTGTCGAAGAAGCTTCTTCCTCAATACGATGGCGCTTGGGAGGTATTGAAGCAGGTAGGTGCAAATTCATTCGGTCCTTCCTATGGGATTGTTGTGCCTCAACATCTGCGAACATGCCCAATGTTTCACGCGTCAAAGTTGTTTCCATATAAATCTCCTGATTTTTTTCAGTATCGAGCACCAACGATCGCTCATTCAATGAACGGTGGTCACGAGATGGGTAGAAGTTTTTAATACAGTGGAAATGGGATGAACACACATTATAAAGTTCATTTTTTATATCACCCACTATACAATTTTTTATTTTTTTATTTTATTTTGGACCAATTCTCGATATATGCATGTCATCCTTGCGCAGGAGCCATGCTAATCTTCTCTCTATCATTCCAATTTTAACGGATGTCCTGAAGAACACTATACAATTTCTACTAGATCTGAAAGAAGGATTTGCTACAAAGCGCACCTCGAGTAGTTCAGGCTTATGAGATACAGATTATCGCCAATCAGCAATCAAAATTCTCTACTAAACTCACTCCCACTAAACACACCATATCTCTTTTTGCTATCTATGCCTATGATGCATTATAGAGGAACTTGCCCCTTTGGAGAATACATAACCAAAGTTCGAACCGTACAAATTTCAAAGTAGATGCACATTTGACCAACCCTCATGCGTAGATTTGAACAAATACATGCATTAACCTTTACTACAGCTACTGAAAGAATGAAGATGTGTGAGCACGGGCCCAGCCCATGTGCTTGACTAACCAGAAAGCCCAGCTACTCCTGAGCACAGTAGTTGCATGTTGAACTCTCAAACTAAGTGCGTAAGCGAACAAACCCACCTGCTGCATTCTTTTTTTTGCCTGGACCCAGGGCCTTTCTGGTCCGTGCTACATAGTGCAATAGGAAATCAACTGAAGCTCCCCCGAATGTATATGTAGACTACGTACTACATAATGAGACCCATGAGGACCTGTTTGTTTTTGGTTTTTCAATTTTTTTCCTTCTGGAGCTGTGCTTTTTTTCAGAACGAAAAAGGAGGAAGCCAAGTACATAAGACTCAACCATTTACAGAAATGAAAGCAGAAAGAAACAAGTTAAAAGGGCCTTTACCCGATTCAGACCCTGCACGGCGAATGCAGCATATTGGGGTCACTCGGCCACAGCCCAACTCGTGAAAAGCAGATCAAAAGACATGTTCTCTGGGTCAAAAGTCACATCCTAGCAAAGGTAAAAAGTCATGTCAAAGATCACACTTGTGCCCCTGGACGAACAGTTGCTGTATTCAAATGTGGGAGTCACATCTATTCATCCATGGGATGTCCAAGTCATGTCTGTTCATGCAGGGGATGTGTCTGTTCGTGCGGTAAGTGTGTCTGTTCGAGCAGTAGGTGTGTCTGTTCATAAAGAAGTCAAAGAGATAAAGTCCAAGTCCAGATTCAAGTCAGTCTAGATACAGACTGAAAGTCTGAAATTCAGGCCTGAAGGCCGCAGCAGCAATGACCCCTGAGGATAAGGGACTGCGACACACTCCACAGAGGCTGGGACTGGGAAAGGACCCAAGGAAGCCTGAATTCAGACCTCGCAAAAGGGAGGCCAACACTATAAAGAACGAGGCAGCCTCCCCACAAGGCAGATTCCCATTGGCATTGATGCGTGGAAGTGCTGTGGCACTTGTGCGCTATAGTGCAGGGGAGGGGAGCTGGCTGGAGAAGCTGCGCTAGAAGGAAGAATGCTGGGCACTGGCTGCAGGGGAAGCCATAGCTGCGTCAGCCAGTGTTAGTGGTAGTAGAAGGGTTAGTAGTAGAAATTCAGTGAGTAGCATTCAGAGTAGATTCTCGTAGATAGGGAGTGTGCATGCATGATGAGATGAGAGAATTAGGACAGAGATCTTGAGAGAGAAGAGAGAGAGAGAGAGAGAAGATAGATGATGAAGTTGGATGTGCTGGATATTTACCTGTTGGCGCCATGTTTGTGATCTGAGAAAAGACGCTGGCTGAGCCAGGTCCTATGCTGGTGTATGAACGAGAGAGACTTGTATTTTGTTGGCGCTGAACTCTTGAATTCGGGATACTCTTTGTATAATGTGACTTCGATAATATGAGCTGCGCTATCTGGTTCCTTTCTCATCTTGACTTGGCTTTGTGTGAAGCTATCCTATCTGTGTGTTGACATATATGCATGCGAAGTGATGCACTCCAGCAAGCTGTGAACAGTCAGGTTCCTTGCAAAGTGTAGAAAACAAAGCACAAGTGCAAAAGGATAAAACTATTGATGAAAACGCTACATTTGGACGGGTGCTAACTTGCCAAGCCATGTTTTCATCGGGGGGTTTCACCATCTTCTTCCCTTGACTTGCTGAATTGAGTTTGTTTGGGATATGCAACTAAGACGGATTTCAATCATACAAGTGGGACATTATCAGGGCCTGAACAGACACAAGGAAATGAAACTGCAGAGGTGACACATGAAATAACTAAGAAAGAGGCGCTCACAGGGGGTTCAAGCCTACCTACACTGGGCAATAGCGCACACAGAAGGCCGGTCACATTTAATATGTAAAGTAGTTCCACGCTCCTGATTTTCCTCCCGCGCTATGTTGCTCTAGGTTGCTCTTCAGAAAGAGGAAACGAGAAACCTGCATGATACGGGTGAAATGCTTGAGATACATGTTTGTTCGCACATAATAGCCACATGTTCATTCACACACACCCACACACACACACACACACACACACACACAGTGAAATGCTTGAGACATGTACCACATCTTTACCTCGTGTGTCACATAAACCCACTTGCACACAGCCAAAAGGCAAAGAGGCCAAGAAAAGAGGAAGGAAACAGCCCAAACAAAACAGAACAGGGGCCTACAAAAACAAATCCTAAATATATATATATATCGTCACAAACAGAACTGCCCGATAAACCGTAGGCAGAGAGAGAGAAGAGGACAACAAACGAGGGGCTGTGACAAACTGTTTCGTCGGAGTTTCACCGACTCATCAGGAGGCTGAACCCTCAACAGTCTGCAGAATCCCCTCACTG
>BFEA01000227.1:1457298-1467685 GCA_003427395.1 Chara braunii
AAAGAAAAAAGGGGGAGAAGAAGAGGTAAGGAAAGCTCCACCTGTTCATAACCTCTTACGTACAAGGCCAGCCACGTGGATGACAGGTTGAGCGCTGGCTGGCCCCATCCCCGTGTGTCATAAAGACCCACTTGCACGCAGCCAAAAGGCAAAAAGGTAAAGAAAAGGCGGAGGAAACCAAACCTCACAGAAGAAGAAAGCCTATTAAACAGACGAAGCAAGTACATATCCCACAGGTAATCCAATTACCATCCCACAGAACATATTTTTCTTTTTTCTTTTTTCTTTTTTCTCAGGTTTCTTTTTTTGTGTTTTTCTTTCCTCGGTTTCTTTTTTTAAACCGTAGGCAGAGAGGGAGAAGAGGACAACAAATGACGGGCTGTGACAAACTGTTTCGTCGGAGTTTCACCTACCTACTCATCAGGAGGCTGAACCCTCAACAGTCTGCAGAACTGATTACACTGTAAGTGATAATCCACCTTAACCCCGGCTGTGGCTAAAGCATCAACGACTGCCCGACAACTGATACCATGAGGTGGGCACCAACCACTGCCCTCAAGGTACCTGTGACGGAAGTCAAAGCAGACTCACTCACCCACAGCAGATGGAAAACTCTACAGACTGTCGGTTCACACCCCATCACAGGCCAGCAAAACACCCACGAAACAAAGAAAGGTCTGTCACAGCCAAAAAATACACTCCAGACACACGGCTGGCATATATGTACATATATATCGTCACATAAATATCAGAGTATATATACATATATGAAACTCCAACGAAACAGTTTGTCACAGCCCGTGGTTTGTTGTCCTCTTCTCTCTTTTTGCCTACGGTTTACCGGGCAGCTCTGTTTGAACGACATATATATAATCACATAAATATCAGAGCGCAAAAGCGAAAAAACAAAAGAAACAAAAAAGATATCAATTCATTTTTTATCTTCTTCCTTACAACTCCCCCTGTTCAGAACCTCTTGCGTACAAGGGCGCCCACGTGGATGTAGGTTGAGCGGCGGCTGCTCCCACCCCCGTGTGTCATATCGACCCACTTGCACACAGCCAAAAGGCAAAGAGGCAAAGAAAACATGCCGCGTCCGCCGTTGTTTCTACATTTTTTTTTTAAACTACCATCTTCACAACCTAGATAGAACGCCCCGGTCATTATACCTGTAACTGGGCCAACTTTCAGTCTAGACCAGGCAGTGTACTGGCTGAACATGACGGTGAGCGCTTGCCCGTCATCGGACACTCCGCCCTCGGTGGAACCAGGTGGGCAACCATCGCCGGCGTAACTGAAACTCTCGATCTTGACCGTACCAGGATCCGGGGACGCAGCATGTCCGTGGATGGCGGACTGCATTAAGGCCAGTAGCAGCAGCGCCGCCATAGCCTCCATGGACGAGACGGATCGGGACACTCTTCCCGCCATCGGGATCAGCGTCCACGTCCTCCTTCGTCTTCACTACCTAAAGAGCAAGGTGGTCAGGAATAAACCATCGTCTTCACTACGTAGGTGAAACTCCGACGAAACAGTTTGTCACAGCCCGTCATTTGTTGTCCTCTTCTCCCTCTCTGCCTACGGTTTACCAGGCAGCTCTGTTTGTGACGATATATATATATATATTTATATATAGTATCACGGATGGTTTGGTCCTATTGTTCGGTCTATTGGCGTGGCAGCGTAGCGGTGCTTTCATGTGGGACTAATCATCCGGGTGGTTTGTTATGGATATGGTAGATTTTTTTGGTGTCACACTGAATCGGAGCTTTTTTTGAATTTCCTTGGTAACCTTGTCTGCATCCCGGTTGGCTTTGTCCCGTTGTTCGGTCTATTTTGGGAGAATGGTACCGGTGCTTCATGTGGGATTGGTCATCCGGGTTCTTTTTTTATCGTTTTGGGGCACCCTGGTTGGCTGTTTCCTGTTGTTCGGCCTACACGGGGGGCGGTGCTTTTACGTGCGAATCGTCATCTGGGATTGTCTTTGTTTTCCTTTTTTTTTCAGATAAGGTGTTCTTCGCTTTTTTGTCGAAAATGGCCTGGCTCATCGTTCAGCCATCTCACAGTTTCCGTGTCTTGAATCCTGGCTGGTTTGTCCCGTCGTTTGGCCTGTGTTGTCGGGGGCGGTGTTTGCATGTGGGACTTGTCATCTAGGATTCGTTTTTTTATTATTACTTTTTTTTTAACATCATCATCATTGATATTGGCAGTGGAGTTTAAATTGTAATTTTTTTTATTTGTCTTTTCTTGTACGTTGGAGGATTTAGCCGATTTGTTTCACCCGTGGAGCTTTGTAAACTTTTCTTTTTTCTTTTTTGTTTGTTTCAAGGATTTAGGCGAAATTGGTTCTGCCCGTAGACCTTTGCAGTTTGTTTTTTTTTTAATAAATATTTTGGAGGAGGATTTAGCCGATTTGTTTCGCCCGTTTTAATCATTTTTCATGGTGGTGTTCCTAGCATGTCGGAGCCACGTAGCTTGGTGCATAGCCGCTGCTTGCCCACCTTTCTTTTCTGTCATGTCTTCTTTCAGTCGTACGCACTGATCTAGCATTTTTTTCCGTTTCTTTTCTTTTCTTTTTTTTTTTCTTAAAAAAAAAACTGGACCCCGTTTTTTTTTTTTTTTTTTTTAAGTAATCCATAATCTTCTCTCATCTATCTCATCTTCTTTGTAGTATGCATCTATCTCATCCTCTGATGCTCGTTGTTTGGTGTGATCGTGAGATGTATGTGTCAGTTCAAAAAAGAAAAGAAAAGAAAAGAGATGTACGTGTCAGTTAGCCAAACAACGAGCATCAGAGGACCGGTACGTGAGATGTATGTGTCAGTTAGCCAATAAAAAATCAAAAAAAAAAAGCAAAAAAAAAAGCCAATCTAATTCCCAGCTTTTAATTGAATTAACTTCAATTAACTTGTTAAAAAAAGTAAAAAATCCATGTAAGTAAGTGCGTTCTCACTGGTCCTCTTCTCCTCATTGGCTAAGGAGGGCCTGGGCTGATATTCCACTACAGTGCACTACTGCACTTCTTTTTTTTTGTTTTGTCTTTTTAAAGCTGCCTTCTCCTCATCGGGGGACAGCCATACATTTTTCTCTCTCACCTAACATATTTTTAACTGGCGTTCGCACAGTAGCGGGAGGTTTTGGAGTGGGGCCGCAACGGCCAGCCAACCAGCGAGGCAATCTAAGCACGCACTTTGGGGGCCACATGTGGGTAGAACAGACCTTGCTTATTTATTTATTTATTATTAGATAGTTATTTCTTTTTTTAAACATTCGGGCGGAAGCCTGTAGCAATCCTGAATCCTGATGAATCTGGAAACACATTTGGGCCACGTGTGACCATCGGGGCCCTTTATTTAGCCTCCCGCCTTTTAAATCAATCACGTGTGTGTGTGTGTGTGTGTGTGTGTGTGTGTGTGTGTGTGTGTGTGTGTGTATGTGTGTGTGTGTGTGTGTGTGAGAGAGAGAGAGAGAGAGAGTGTATATATAAAATAAATGCACGTATAGCGTTGTATAGATAAAAGAAAAGAGCATGCACGTACATAAACATGATGCACATGTGAATTTATGAACACATATGCGTATAAAGCTTTCGATGTATCGCCAAGTAACCTTTGGCTTTTGGGCTTTTTGTAAATTCTAGAAAATTTGGTATAAAGGCTTAATTCTTCTCTGCCTGCCACAAGCCCCGCAGTAAGTAATGTTTTTTTATTTTTTTTTGCTGGGACCTTCCCTAGTCCGGGCTGCCTGGGAAAACACGGTGACCCGGGCCGAGGTCCCACTAGCAAAGAGGATCGGATAGAATGCCCGAATCTGGATGTGTTTTATGCAGAGATGCAGAAAAGCAGTTCAATCTCGATTTCCTGCACCTCTCTACAAACACGTCCAGATTCAGGCATTTGATCCGATCCTCTTTGCTAGTGGGACCACGGCCCCAGGTGGCCCCTTTGGTAGCCTAGCTTTAAAAAAAAAAAAAAAAAAAAAGCCAGCTATATGAACACACGTAGCAACTGAAATTTGAATCTCGAGCCAAAATACACACACACACACACAGAGCACACATGCCACACACATAGCTCACACAAAGAGCACACACAGCACACACACAGCACACGCACAGCACACACAGCATGCACACAGCACACACACAGCATGCACACAGCACACACAGCACACACAGCACACATACAACACGCACAACACACACAGCATGCACACAGCACACACAGCCACGCATAGAGCGCACATAGCACACACACAACAACACACACACAGCACACRCACATAGCACACACACAGCACACACACAKAGCACACACACAGCATGCACACAGCATGCATACAACACATGTACAAYATACATACAAATCACACACATGCAGMACACRCATATCACACACATACAGCACACACGCAGCACACACATAGCACACAGATAGCACACAGATATAGCACGCATAGCACACACACAGGACACACAGAGCACACACACCATAGCACACAGATAGCACACAGATAGCACACAGATATAGCACACATAGGACACACACAGGACACACAGAGCACACACACCGTACCCACACAGCACGCACACAGCACACACGCAGCATGCACACAGCATGCACAAAGCAGGCACACAAGACACACAACACGCATACAACACGTACACACCACACACAGCATCCACCCAGCACACACAGCGTGCATACCACACTCATAGCACACATAACACACACACAGCATCCACACTCACGCATACAGCACGCATACAGCACGTGTACAGATAGCACACACTTAGCACATGCACATAGCACACAGTCAACACACATGCCACAGACATAGCATACACACATAGCCACACATAGTACACACATAGCACCACTGAACACACACACAGCACACACACACATCGCTCACATACAGCACACAGACAGCACACAGATTGCACACATACATAACAANGGGGGGGGTTGTGTTTGTTGTCCGGTTTGTCGGTTTTTTTTTTTCTTTCTGTATCGATATGTGTGCGCGACTCTTCGAACACGTGTATATATAAAATAAATGCACGTATAGCATTGTATAGATAAAAGAAAAGAGCATGCACGTACATAAACATGATGCACATGTGAATTTATGATTCGATGTATCGCCAAGTAACCTTTGGCTTTTCGGCTTTTTGTAAATTCCAGAAAATTTGGCATAAAGGCTTAATTCTTCTCTGCCTGCCACAAGCCCCGCAGTAAGTAATGTTTTTTTATTTTTTTTTGCTGGGACCTTCCCTAGTCCGGGCTGCCTGGGAAAACACGGTGACCCGGGCCGAGGTCCCACTAGCAAAGAGGATCGGATAGAATGCCCGAATCTGGATGTGTTTTATGCAGAGATGCAGAAAAGCAGTTCAATCTCGATTTCCTGCACCTCTCTACAAACACGTCCAGATTCAGGCATTTGATCCGATCCTCTTTGCTAGTGGGACCACGGCCCCAGGTGGCCCCTTTGGTAGCCTAGCTTTAAAAAAAAAAAAAAAAAAAAAGCCAGCTATATGAACACACGTAGCAACTGAAATTTGAATCTCGAGCCAAAATACACACACACACACACAGAGCACACATGCCACACACATAGCTCACACAAAGAGCACACACAGCACACACACAGCACACGCACAGCACACACAGCATGCACACAGCACACACACAGCATGCACACAGCACACACAGCACACACAGCACACATACAACACGCACAACACACACAGCATGCACACAGCACACACAGCCACGCATAGAGCGCACATAGCACACACACAACAACACACACACAGCACACRCACATAGCACACACACAGCACACACACAKAGCACACACACAGCATGCACACAGCATGCATACAACACATGTACAAYATACATACAAATCACACACATGCAGMACACRCATATCACACACATACAGCACACACGCAGCACACACATAGCACACAGATAGCACACAGATATAGCACGCATAGCACACACACAGGACACACAGAGCACACACACCGTAGCACACAGATAGCACACAGATAGCACACAGATAGCGCACAGATAGCACACAGATATAGCATGCATAGGACACAGACAGGACACACAGAGCACACACACCGTACCCACACAGCACGCACACAGCACACACGCAGCATGCACACAGCATGCACAAAGCAGGCACACAAGACACACAACACGCATACAACACGTACACACCACACGCAGCATCCACCCAGCACACACAGCGTGCATACCACACTCATACCACACATAGCACACACACAGCATCCACACTCACGCATACAGCACGCATACAGCACGCATACAGCACGTGTAGAGATAGCACACACTTAGCACATGCACATAGCACACAGTCAACACACATACCACAGACATAGCACACACACATAGCCACACATAGTACACACACATAGCACCACTGAACACACACACAGCACACACACACATCACTCACATACAGCACACAGACAGCACACAGATTGCACACATACATAACAAACATGTAGCACACACGTAACACTCACACATGGCACTGACACATAGCATAAACACAGCACACACATAGCACTTACATAGCACATACATAGCACACRCATAGCACACACACAACACATGCACATAGAACACACAGCACACACACATAGAACACACAAGGGGTTGGCTAAGCTGGAGTCAGTTGTATTTGATGTCAACTGATTGTTTTTTGTGTTCGGGCTCAGCCGATATGACACGAAAGTTACCACTGTGTTGATATTCCCCCGCCGTTCTATGTTTTGTTTAAACCCTTCCCTATGTATCTGGCACTTCTTTTTGATGTTTTTGCAGACAAGAGTGTTTTGACATCCTGGTTGTTTCCCGTTGTTCGGCCTATGAAGGATGCGGTGCTTTTATGTGGGAATCATCATCTSGGATTGTCTTTTAGTCCCGGYACGAATGGTTTTGGAATAGGAATACCAATATCTTGATGACGAACAAGGCCATCTGGTGTATGTAGATATGTATCTGGAACTTCTTTTTGATATTTTTGCAGACAAGAGTGTTTTGACATCCTGGTTGGTCTTGTCCCATCATTTGGCCTGTGAAGTTGGGGGCGGTGCTTGCATGTGGGACTTGTCATC
Organism: Chara braunii; assembly: GCA_003427395.1. NCBI lineage: Eukaryota > Viridiplantae > Streptophyta > Charophyceae > Charales > Characeae > Chara > Chara braunii. The sequence goes on from BFEA01000227.1 coordinate 1,464,458, forward strand.
TAGGATCTGTTTTGTTGCCACCTGTTTTGTTATATTTGGCTGTTCCCTTCCTCTGGTCTTTCGTCTTCCTCTTTCCTGTATGGTAATAGATAAGCCTCCTCTGGTCTTCCGTCTAACTCTGTCCACCTTCCTCTTTCCTCTCCTCCCCTCCACCATCGTCCTCCTTTTCCTCCTCAGTCCTCCTTTCCTTTGCCATGGTCTTCGTTGTCATCTTCCACGTGGCTCAACTTCGGAAGTTTCCAACTACGACTTTTCCTCCAGAAACTGGTTGGATATGCAGCTGGAATGAGTGCATACAGGCCTTTTCCCAACTCCATCCGTGTTCACTGTCAGACTTGGAATGTGTTCCTGTCGTTGGCCATCATGTTCACTGTCAGACTTGGAGTGCGCTCCGATTCACAGTGTGACAATGTACGTGGGCGGCCTTGTACGCAAGATGTTCTGAACAGGGGGAGTTATAAGGAAGAAGATAAAAAAATGAACTCAATTTTCCCTGGTTTTCTTTTCTCCTGTGTCGTGGGGGCGGTGTTTGCATGCGGGACTTGTCATCTAGAATTTGTTTGCCCCCTGTTCTGTTATATTCGGTTGTTCCCTTCCTCTTTTTCTTTGCCTCTTTGCCCTTTGGCTGTGTGCAAGTAGGTCGATACGACACACGGGGGTGTGTCCATGCGGGAGTGAGCATGCGTGTACCCATTATTGTATGTTTTCTTATCTTTTTTGTTTTGTCATCAATATTAATGAGAAGATTGTATGTATGTGTGTGTGTGTGCGTGCGTGCGTGCCCATTTTTTGTTTACAATTTTTTTTATTCTCTGCGCTGGTGTTGCCCTCTAAACTAACAGTGAGTAGTGCACCACTGGAGTCTACAAGAGCATGAAACTCCCAGCCAACGAGCAAGCAGCAGGGCATTTTCTCTGTCGTTAGCATCCCCAAGTTCATCATCGTGCTGTGCATAAAGGTCAGTGTCTTTTCCCCTCCCTGTACTTCTATTTTTTTCATTTCCCTTTTTTTCCCCTTCCCTCTTTTTTTTTTTCCTTCCAAAAAACAGAACCTTAGGATTCTGGTTCCTTTTCCATTCTCGGGAGCGTCAGTCCGGTTCCYATTTCCCCGTGAAGTGAAACCAGTTACAATGGATATGGCGTGGAGGCCCTCGGACAGCGCCATGATTACTTCCTTGAGGAAGGATGTACCGAACTTCACTCCTGGCTAAGTAAGCATGTCCTATTTTGTTACTGTCCTTTGTGGCTATTTGGTATCCTTTGTGTCTAGGTGATTGCGACTTCTTTTTCTTGGTTTTGTCTGGCTACCACGGCCTGCTCCTCTTAGTCGATTTGACCACCTGATTCTCAGCGCTCACTAGAACTGTTAGTGTGGCATCCCAACCTGCTTTTTTTCTAGATCCTTAGGCGTTGTCCATCATGATAGATTCGCAGAGTGCTAAAACCCTAAACCCTAGCTTGTTGTCATCTTGACTGAGTGTGCCGAGTGCTAAAACAGTTCATGGGTGTATCGTTGAGGTAGTCTCATTGGTAGACTACCCGTTTTGGTGGGATAAGCGGCCTAGCTCAATAGGTATCTTATCCCTCTTTAATCCCTCCATGAATAATCCTCAGCACATTGCACGCCCCAACCTTCCTCTCTCAAAAACCCTCCACAAATCAGGGTTATGCCAATTGAGCTAGACCACAAAGCATGCACACAGCGCACATACCGCACACAGCACACACAAAGCACGCACACAACACACAAAGGGGGTCTGAAAGGGGGTCCGAAAATCCCCGACAGGTGAGTGCGGTGGGGGGGGCCGGCCTCCAACCGGGTGCCCTGCCCGGCCAGGCCGCCCGGGACCTCCCCCGGGCCCCTGGCGGTCACCCGAGCGGCCCGGATCCCCACTCAGGTAATATTAGAAGTTTTTGGGAATTTTCTGTGATCTTGGTAGGTGTTGTTTGAAAAACTTTAACTTGTTTTTTTATGATACTCTTTTTACAAATATTTGCAAGATGTATGATACGCAAACTTATTAACATATACGCGATTGTGTGTTCTTGTTGCTCTCTTGCTGCATATGGGGGAAAAAGTTATAATTTTATTATACCTTTTTTTTTCTCAAGCATTTAAATGGCTTCTCGTGCAACTTCCAAGAAGCAGAATCTCGGGGATATTCCTCATGTCGACACAATATCCAGACTTATGAGGAAAGCTGCACGTATCCTTCCAACCTCAATTCGATGTTCTCTGACAGTTTTACTGAAATGCTTGAACACCTTGCCCTTGAGGCTGGATGTTCACCTTGGATGCTCATTCCGCCAATACTCTCAGTATGCGGTTTCTTAATGGGATCACGGGCACAACTTGCAGTGTCTAGACACCACTGGAGATTGTCACCAATTTTTTGGAGTGTTGTACTGGGATTCAGCGGGATGGGAAAATCACCAGTACACATGAAGATTTTATCATGTCTGGACAGAGCAGAGATGGAGATAAAAGCTATGATTGAAAGTCAAGCTGCGAATGAAGATGCAACTCCAAATGACATCGAGAAAAAGAAGATCAAGTTTCACCTGTCCGGTGTAAGTTATGACGCAAACTGTGTTTTGAGAATCTCTGAATTTCTCTACCCCTGCAAGAAAAAGGAATCGCAATCCCAAAAAAAAAAAAAAAAACACCTTAAGCACTTTCTGCTTGAATAGGCTGGGGAGGAAACAAAGCACGCATGAAACAAAGGAGGCATAAATAACGAGAGAGATCAAAACTATGAGATCCCTATTCACTATTTTGAAGGCTCCATGAGTGCGAGTTATGTTTCAATATCTGGTCGTACTTCACTACTTTTTATCATTATCCAATGTCTGTAAAAAACCCTATTTCTGGATGTACTTTTCTCTGCCTGAAAATACCCTTGCACCTCCACCCCCTCCATCTTTAGACATTATGGCGCAATATCCACCAGCACCTATTGTACCCAACTCTCTTCCTCCGTGACCACCGCCCACCTGCGCTGAGCTTTCCTCGCCAATCTTCAGATTGTGAGCTCGGGCTTCTTCAACTCAAGTTGGTGTTGGCGGACTTCACGTGCGCTATATTGTGCCATTTTTTTTAGCGAGCGTTCAGTCTAGAAGACCAGCATATGCAAAGTTTTGTTGATTTTTGTTCGTGTCAGAGAGAGAGAGAGAGAGAGAGAGAGAGAGAGAGAGAGAGAGAGAGAGAGAGAGAGAGAGAGAGAGAGAG
>BFEA01000227.1:1501293-1518306 GCA_003427395.1 Chara braunii
CTCTCTCTGTGTGTGTGTGTGTGTGTGTGTGTGTGTGTGTGTGTGTGTGTGTGTGTATGTAACTGTCTTCATGCCTGAGAATAGGTGCGGAAGATATACTGCAGGGCTGTGAGTCGTAGTAGTGAGAAGCTCGTGGACTTCTAATGCAGATTTTTTTTATTTTTTTTTTGGAAAGTCGGTGCTTTCTACAATTGTATGAATTCACTCTTTTTGAGAAAGTCAAAACAAAAGTATAGTATGAAAAACTGAGACTAAGATTAAAGTGGACTCAGGTTCGGCTACGACAGTGTACAATCTTGAGAGTTGAGACTGAGTTGAGACTGATTACCCGAAGCAAGAGGGCTGAATTATCCTCTATTGAAGAGAAAGTATCCAGCTTGCTAGCTGTAATACCTTCCCCCACTCTCCCATCCTTCTGTTTCTCTTCCTTCTTCCCTTTCGAACTTTCCTATCCTCATCCTTGTCGCTCTCTCTCTCTCTTTCTTTTTTCATCAGTTAAGATTTTTGTGTGGTGTTTGATTTTGTTTTTTTTATAACCGAAAACGTGTGACGAGAGGTAACAAACAAAGTGGAAGTATGGTGTGATACATCTTCTGTGAGACGGGTAGAGTGATAGACATAGTGAACACACTCAAGTAGACAAAGGTTAATGATGATCAAGCAAATTTTGAAGTTTCATGCTCAAAATTCCGACTCTGTACCCATAGGACATTTAACCATTGCCCTTAAAGGTTCCCCTTCTCCATGTTTAACTGTTGTGTATTAGACTGCATGATTGTCTGCTATGTATTGGACTGCATGATTGTCTGTTGTGTATTAGACTGCATGATTGTCCGCTGTGTATTGTACTGCATGATTGTCCGCTGTGTATTGGACTGCATGATTGTTGATTCACCACTTTCAAATCGCCTTTGGGTCCACACATGGGGTTGCCTCAACTTGCCTGAAGGCAACCTAATATATCGACCTAAAGACAATATGAAAGTGGTGAATTAACCTGAAGTGGCTGAACCTGCCTGAAGGCGGTTTCACACAACCCCATGTATAGGGCCATAGACAATCTGAAAGCAGTGTAGTAACCTGAAGTGGTTGAACCGCCTGAAGGCGGTTTCAGACAACCCCCTGTATGGAGCCATAGACAATCTGAAAGCGGTGTAGTATCCTGTTGTGGCTGAACCGCCTGAAGGCGGTTTCGGACATCCCCATGTCTGGACCCACAAACAATCTGAAGGTGCTGAATCAAAGCTCGAATTTCTGAACCGTCTGGAAGCAGTTTAGTTGACCCCGTGTACATGTCAAGCATCAATCTGAAACTACTCTCTCAACCTGAAGTGGCTGAACCATCTGAAAGACGTTTCAGCAGACCCTATTTACATCTCCAGCATCAATTTGAAACTTTTTCATCAACTTGAAGTGGTTGAACTGTCTGAAATAGGTTTCAACTGCTCCCCATCCACATATCGAGCATCAAACTGAAACTGCTACATCAACCAGACTTTTTCATATTCTACTTTCATTACGTGAAAGTCACTGTGATAAATTGAAACCCTACTTTCAGAGGACCACCAAAAGTTAAAAGCTCAAATTTTTGAACCCTGTTTACATCTCCAGTATCAATCTGAAACTTAATAAACTTGACGTGGCTGAACCATCTGAAAGAGGTTTCAGCTGCTCCCCATCCACTTATCAAGCATCAAACTGAAACTGCTTCATCAACCAGAGTTCCTCATAATCTACTTTCATTACTTGAAAGCCACTGCGATAAACTGAAACCCCAGTTTCGGAGGACCACCAAAAATTAAAAGCTCAAATTTCAAATGACTCAGACACTTCAGCCTCATTCAGAGTTTTTCAATTTCAAACCCACTTATTCGTTTGAAGCTTCTGAATGAACCCGAACTGTCTGACACTGGTTTCAGAGGTTTATGTATTATACATTCAGTTGAACTATCTGAAAGTTGTTGAGCTGCTTCCTCAACCTTAAGTGGCAGAACCATCTGAACCAACTTGAAGTTGATGTATCACACCATATTTTTCAGCTTTGAAACACACTTTGTCCAGCTGCTTCCTCAACCTGAAGTTGTTCAGCTGCTTCCTCAATCTGAAGTGGTCGAACGTCTCAAACAACTTCAAATCTTCATCATTTAAAAACCCTCACCAATCAGCACGGAATATTCCAACGTGAAAGTCATTGTGATAAACTGAAACCCTAGGTTCAGACTAGGGTTTCAGAGGACCCAAACATGCAAAACGACCATATTCAGACCCAAACATGACTGAGGGCTGAAAAAAGTTAAAGGCTCAAATTTCAGCTTTTAAGCATTCTATAAAATATGAAAACGGTATGTTTCAGAGGACCCAAACATGCAAAATGGCCATATCCAGATGCAAAATTACCTGAAAAAAAACACTTAATTTCAAATTTGAAACGCACTTCAATTTATTCAAGTCTGAAAATTTAAGCTCTCGTTAACCGTTGGTGGCAAGATCAAGTCTCAGATCTAAGGCCCAAAAATGAGCCGGCGAACTCACATCAGCATTTTTCTTTATTTTTGTTGCTTAAATTCAGATATTGCAGAGATAATGCCCCAAGGGCCTTATCTCTGCAATCCGGACTGCACTCCTAGGATCTAGGAGGGATGAGGTCATCATTGGGCCTGCCCATCCCTACTGCTGCAGTCCCAACCTGGCGGCACATTTCCCTCCACTCATTCCTCCTCCTTTGTCTCATTCTCCTCCTTTCTCTCCCTTTTTCCCTCCCTCCTTCTTTTATTGTTGTAGAGGCAAGTGTCCAACAACTATTTCTCCTTTTTCTGGCTGTTGGACTTCACCCAAGGTCTGTTTTTGTGGCCGGCACATGGTCGTTGCACCTCGGACTACAATAGTGGCACCCCCAAGGCCAAAGGGGGCTCCTTTTGCCGCTGCCACTTCCAGTTTCGATACCCCCTTGCTTCGATTTTATCCGCCCAACTTTTTCTCCATGTAGAGCCGTTGGTACTCCGTTTTTCTTGGCCTTGGCTAGTTCGGAATAACCCGGACTGCTGGTCAGCCCCCTCATTACTACTATCCCCTCCTCTTTTTCCTCTCGGCACCTCCTGCCGGCGCTTGCTGCGGCGACACTTATCCCGTTTATCCGGACCCCTGGCCCGGAAGGTCCCGTCCACCTGATGTTATGTTATTTTATTTTTATCGTTGTCGTTGCATCTGATTTAGGACCCCCCCCTTGGGTTGCCCCAGGTGTCCTATGTCTTTCCCGTCACATGCCCGTCTCCCTCACTCCATTGACAATTTCTGTCAACGCCCGACTTCCCCTTCTTTTCCTACCGCTTCTAGTCCCTCCCCTTCGTCCGGCGTCACCCCGGGTGACGACCCGCTCGCGCGTGTCCCTCTCTCGGCCGGTTGCCAACTATCCTGCTGACGGTCCTGACCTTCGGCCCCCGTCCGCGGCTCCTAACGCTTTTATCCCATTGATACCTACCCTGCTAGCGGTTCCACCGGCGCCGCCATCCTGCCTAGGCCCACGTGGTTCCCGACACTTTGGTCCGCCCGCGCTTCGTCTTTCCCTTGGTCTTACGCGGTTCCTGGTACTTCGCCCTGCTGATACCACGCCATCCCTTGGTCCCGCGTGGTCCCTGGCACCTAGTCCTAACGGCACCGCACCTCTTCTTAGTCCCGGTGGTCCCAGACAATTTGTCTTGCTTGTACCATGTTTTCCTTCGGTGCTCCTGACGTCCTTCCACCTTACGGCGATCTCCGCTCCCTGCTCCTATTGCGTCCCGCACGCTGTTCCGCTCCGGGTGCTGGTTCCTGCCTGTCCTACGGTCTCCTTGACCCCGTTGCAGTCATGTCACGCCAGTGCCTTGCGCCCTGTCCCTTCCTACTTTCTCCCTTCCCTCGTTGCGCACCTCTTACGTTGTTACCAACTTCCCGGCGGCCCTCCTCCGTCCTTGGGGAGAGTGTCGCCCTTGCTATTCTCTCACAGTCCTTAGCTGCTTCCTACTTAGAGAATTCCTTTTATAGTTTGGCGGTCCTGACGACTCCGGGCAGCCTCTAGCCTCTTACTATCTGTGCCCATGCTTCCGATCTTTCCAGCATTCCCGCCTCCAGTTTTCTCTGTCGTGCACAAATTGGTCACATCCAGTCTCTCGAGTGACGGGAAATCATTCGGGACTCACCAGTCCCGACATATTCCCCCCACTCATTCACGATGTCCTCATCGCGCACCAATCCATGGTCAGTAGGGATTTTGGAGTGACAGACAGACAGGGAGAAAAGGTGGGGTGGGATGGGTAGTTAGTTTGCCAGGGTTCTTTTTGTCTTTCCCACTCTTTCCTTAGGTCCTTCTTTAAGTTTCCGCCCTCGGGGCGGGGGAGGGCATGGAGGGGTCAAGGTTTTGTTTCGGGTTTCCTTTGAATTGCGTAACGTTCCCAAGCTCAATAATGTCTTTGTAACGAGCGCGTGACACTCTCTGTGCATCAACGTCCGTCTCACAGTTGTATCTCTTTCTCACTAGAACTCCCGAATACCCAAGAGCTTCCCACCAACCTCCGGTGTCGTCCCACAAAAGAGAGGACGACGAGCCCATCACCCTCCACAGGGGTCGTGGTAAGAGGAAGATTTTGGCGGCGAATGTCACAAGAATCATTCGCCATGGCTTCCTCCAGATGCGAGCTAGCAACACATCAAGGAGCTTAAAACTGACATTTCGTTAAAACTGACATTTTTTTCTAAATTCACGAAATTGAGTGTACAAAAAAACAATATTTTTTAGTGTTTTTTTGTCCCCATGATGTCGGATGATCAGATCATCGGGTGTCGTGGCGACTCCCGATGATCTGACCATAGAATGTATGTTAATGATACTTTACGTTGAAGTACATCAGATAGACAAAGTGAGATAACCACTTTCTCACCCGATGAGCAATGAAATTTTGACTAAGTCCACTTTCGTGGATTTAGAAAAAAATGTCAGTTTTAACGAAATGTCAGTTTTAAGCAGCTTGATGTTTCTTTTCCTTATCAAGTTGACTAGCATCGCCCCTTGGAGGGGTCTTACCACGGACATGCCATGGAGCTAGTCTTCATTGTACGTTATTTCTCGCTCTCGACAATGTCTTGAAGGCTGCATCCGTAATCTCAAATCTGTCTTCCCATTTCATTGAGAGAACATTCTCGAGCAAAAATCATTTTGGCTTTGTCTCATTCATTACTCTTAGGACATCCACTCATTTTCAATACAATTTTTCCTCTCCCCGAAGCTCAGACATAGCCAAATCCACATGCATCCTTCCCGGGTCATTCCTCCCGGCCTTTCTCAGGTCTTGCCAATTCCGCATGCATATCATCCTCTGCCTTTTCTTGCCCTTTACTTAGTTGACTCTCCATGTGCATTGCCTGGCTCACCCCTCAGCCACTTCTCATCTTTTCAAGCTTATACGAGCCAATTACACAGCCAACTCTCGGTCTGCCAACTCCTTTCCTGGGTCTATGCAGAATCCATCACACCATCCCTTTCCTTCCTGGCTATCTTGCCAAGCCATTTTCTCAAGTTTATACCATGTCACTTACTCAAGTCTTTTTCTGCTCTGGCGTCTTGCCAGGCCCCCTTTTATCAGGCCCATACAAAGTCAATTACAATCTTTTTTTGTTCCCGCCATCTTGACAGGTCCCTTTTTCCCAAGACCAATGCAAAATCAATTACGAGTCTTATTTTCATGCGTATTCATTGGTAGACGACACACCTTCCCCCCACTCAAAACATGATGTCCCCATCGCGCGACTGGTCCTCACTCAGAGGTACGAGACCTTTGGCCCGCCGACTGAGTCAAGGACGTAAGCCTCTCGCTTCACAAAGGAGGGGTGATCATTTCCTCCCGAGTGGGTGACGCCTCATCCTTCCACTTAGTTCGACCTTTCTTCTCTTACGTGGCAAACACCAATACTGAGGTTCCTCCTCACGTCTGGCAGGCAGGTCCAATCCAAGCCTTCCAAGGCCTCGTCTAGCCGTAAAAGCGTTCCTCGCGAATCGTTCCTCCCGAGTGGTAATTTTCTGGATCCGGCCTCTTTCTTTCAAGAGAGTTGGGGCTCTCAATTAGTCCGCGAGTGCAGTTACGAAGACCTCGCAATTAATCCCGAAGCGGTTGTAATGCTCCGGTAGGGCAGTGTCAATGCCTCGTGGTGGCCGCAGACTCCACCCGGTACTCTGCCAAGCCCCTCCCCTTGGACAGTGCCGCCCAACTTAGTGCGGGCAGCCGAGGTCCGACCCAAACGGCCATGGCACCCCTCTATGACATTGCGTGTGGTTGGAGAGGACAAAATAGACTAGATGAGAATGACTTCATTGCCCATTTGACTCTCTCGCCCTTTGACGTTTAGGCATTCAACATGAGGCGCAGTTTGAACTCCCCGACTAGAGCTCATTCTCAGGGTCAGTTCCGGACGTCCCGCACCGATCCAAGTGGTAGGTACCTTACTCCTTTAACCCCCATCCTCTTAAAGGAGGAGCAGGTCCCGCTGAGACTTTTTCCCTCAAAGGGATAGAGGTCTTGGGGTCGCGGTGTGTGCACCGGTATCCCCTTCTCGCTGAGGCCAAAGACTAGAAGAAAAGAGAAATTCATTTCAATGCCATTTCCAAATCCATTTCAAGTTGCGTAGGGTCCCCTGTTTATGCAATGCAATTGCCATATCTCTTCCAGGGCTGAGTCCAATATTTTTTCCAAGGCATAGTCCAATATCTTTTCCAAGCTCAGCTTTTCCAATATCTTTTTCCAAGGCTCAGCTCTTCCAATATCCAAAGTTCAGCCCTTCTCATATCATGCATCTCAAGCAGCCATGCAAGGGGACCCTAGTGCCAATTCCAAAGAATGACCCGTGTCAGGGGCCATTCCGAACAACCTGGTTAGGGTCGTTCTTTCCAATTCCAAGTCGAACAGCCTGGTTAGGGCCATTCTTGTCCATTCCAATCGGACAGCCTGGTTAGGGCCATCCTTGTCCATTTCGATGTTAGCGCCCGAGGGGGTGGGCCTCGAGGACACGGATCCTATTCTCGTCTCAGTGGTTAGAAGGTGACCATCATCTTGGGTTTTTACGCATGCTTTTGCCTTTTGTCTCGTGTGAATCATCATTTTCATGTCCATACATACATCCGACTTAGCGTCTAGTGCTCGAATTGAGGCTCGTAACCCCAAGCAGCACTAGCCCACCCGACCGTTCAACCATAGCGAAGGGGGCGTGTCTCCTCACTATTTTCTCTCTCCGACTTCTCAGGGCCTTTGCTGCTTTAGGCTTGTTTGCGGCTGGTTGGATCAGGCTCCTAGGGAAGAGGATCCTTTGCGCCTCTTTACCCATAGGTCCCCTAACCTCCCGCGTGTTCGACCAACGTTCAATGCCTTGCTTGCCTCAACGAGCCAAATTTCATAACATTTTTTCAAAATACAATCCTAGTTTTCCCAGGAGCCATAATACAACCGCCATGACTAGTCTCACACCAATGTTTCCTTTCAGCCCTTGTTTTTGCAGAAACCTTTCAAGGTAGCCTGCGAAAAGAGGCGTCTTGGAAACTGTTTACTTGCTCATTCATGCTAAGTCTTGACTAGTTCCTGTCTCGTTCACTTTTAACAACCTTATCCTTACTTAGCCAAACCCTACCTCTTGAATGTTGCTAAAAAAAACTTTTGTCAGACACACTTCATGCCTAGTCTCTTTTGTTGCCACCAGTCCTTATCCCACTGTCTCAGCTAGTACGAAACATCTCAAAATAGTTTGCCCTAGGGGCAAGTGTTCCAGCATCGCGAAAAACCGATACCATGATCGACTCGCCTCTCCTCATCTTTCTTCTGACTCTGTCGGTCCAGGCGCTACATTAACCTATTGATAAAACCACTGGCTGCATAATCGCCCAAGTTCCTCGCGCTTACTTTGTGGCGTTTTCTAAAAGGCATCGAACTCAGGTCCTCCTTCCCCCTCAAGTTTGACTACTCACTCTGCCTCTTTCTTGCAGCAGGAAATTGATAACTTCGCGAGGGTCTTCCCAAACCTTTCGTTTTTCTGCTTTTTTTCCTTGACTATTCCTCACCTTCTCAACTCCGTGTTCTCCTGTCGCATCTCCCACCTTGGTTCCCTTCTTACGGTTTTCCTCCTTCTCGCTGGTAAGGTATCGTCATGTTCCTTCTTGCCTTCCACTTTCTTTCTCTGGACCTATTCTTTTTTCTTGCACCATCGTCCTCAGACCAAGTTTTTCCTCCTCTTTCCCTTTTCAAGTGGCGGTCTCACCCTCTCCAGGACTTCTCCTCCCCTTCCAGTTACATCTGGTCCCGAATGATGACCCATAACCAACCTCTTTCCTCGTTAGGTTATCTAGTTACTCCTACCGCTCCTTCCTTCCTTCAAGATGGGGTTCGTCTCATGTCGGTCCATGCGGGTCCTCAACAAGGGCTTGCCTGCTTCCTCCTTCTCCATTACCGAAAAGTCTAGGTTGTTTAATGTCGCTATAACGCATCTCATTCCCCAATGTGAATTCCAGTCAACCGTTTCCCCGTTAGGGCCCACGATCTCACCCTTGAGGGTCCTAAGACACCGCCTTCTTATGATGTCAAGGTTAAGTTTAGGACAAAGTCTAGCGAAGTGTCCTATCATGGTGCAATATCGACACGATTCCTGGGAAGGATTCCTTCGACCGGTCCGACGCTCGGTTCTTGGAGCGAGATCTTCTTGGGGTATCAAGGCAGTTCGAGATACCCGGGTTTGCCCCACCCGGAGGATATCTCCTATCCTTTTTCTCTGGTTGTCTGCCCCTTCGCCTTGATCATGCAACTCCTTCGACCCCCTTTTTACTACGTACCCAGTTGTTTCTAGGACCTCAGACTTTTCGTAGTTTCGCTGCCGACTTTCTGTCCCGACACCCCTTTCTTGGTCGAGATAGACTGTCGGTTTTTCCCTTACGTCCCACAGGTCACTATAGTCTTCGTTTGACAAGGATTGTCCCCCTGTCTGCTGAGTCATTCCACAGTCTGCTCCTTGCTCCTTTATTTCCTTCGTGGTTCCTACCTCGGAGGGTCGCACCCCTCCCTTTTCTCCCACATTTCTGCCTTTTCCCTAACCACCGGGCTTCTCAATTATGAGTTTCTGTTGCGTCTCACCCTGACATTCATCATTATGCAACTCATTGTCACTTTCAGCCTCGATATTCCTTATCATTTTTTCGATTACACCAGCCTTGTAAGTTGCTACCATCTATTCGACTTCCTTTAGTCTTCGTAGGGTATCCGCTACCTTCCTTTTCTTCATCAATCCACCCACCGAGGTCTGTGACTCTTCCGTACTTCCGACTACGATTGGCCTCATTTTCCGAGATTCTGCAGGCTTCCTCCCGATACGACTCCCTTTTTCCAAAGTCCACCTCGCGTTGCCTTTGACCCCCTCACTGTTGAACCGTCAGTTGCCATTTATGTTACCGTCTTGTTCCCCCGGATTCCGACCATCCATGTTGCCAGTCCGGTCATGTTTATTTCTCCGGCCCCTTCGGTTGCTTGCGACGTCCATAACGTATCAGACCTGCATGCCATACAATCGAAGGAAGGAGAACTTGCTTTAGACTCTACCTCTCACACTTTTCCTATCGCTATCAGTTCCGGAAATGTTCTCGTCTTCAAATCAGCTTAATCCTTGTCCTCTCGCTTCCTTGCTTTCGCTCTGCTTTTCCCCGACCTTTGGCTTACCCTCCGGATCAAACCAGCCTAACACCCTCTCTCTGAGACTTCAGAGTCCATCGCATCCCTTCGTTACTTTTGGCGTGGTTGGCAGACGACTAGCGCCGCTGTCGATAGCCGGCGGGGTCGTGGCCTTTTCTGCCTCTATGGCCGGGGAGTCCCCCTTTTCCTTTCCCTTCTTGCTGGATGTTCCCTTGTGAATGTTATCTTTTGCTCCGTACCTGGCTTCGCCCTGACTGGTCCTGCGTCCCTCTCATGACCCTTCCCCGTGGGGATCCTCTTCATTCCCAGCCATCATTTGTTCAATAAGTCTCGCCTTGTATTCAGTGGTCCGCCTTTCTATCTCTGCCAATTTGCGGTGTGCATCCAAGACTTTCGTTTTCTTGGGCGTGGTTCCTCCGGAGTTATGAGGACTCACTCTTTCGTCTTCCCTCCCTTCCCTATTCTCCTGCGGTCCTCTTTTGCTACCCCCAACTTTTCCTGAACTTTCCCCTGTGGAGAGACCCTTCCCTTCTTCTTTGGTCCCTTCTGGCTTTGCTGATTCCTGATCCGACCCCTCGTTCTGTTCCTCGTCCCTATTCGTACCCTGACTCCCTCTGCTCTACTGGTTGTCGTCCTGTTCTTGCGACGCCATTTTTTTACCTAGCCTGCACATGAATTTTTTTTTTGCGAAAAATGGCCGGTTGTTCATGGTTTCCCTAGTTTCAGCCCTAAAACCCGGTTGTTTCCATGCCTTTTTCCGTCTCTCATAGGTCGGGACGACACTCCTGACTTTTCTTTCACAAGACACCATTTAGATTTTCTTCTGTCGGGGGACTTGCTACCAAGGTCTCGCATTTTGTCGTTGCCCTGCCTCGGCTCTTAGGGCGGTGTCTGAGCCCAGTGACCTTCCCCTTGAGGATAGCCCTTTCGACTCTCTGACACCCCAAATGCCCCGGCATTCCTGGTGCGGGTGGTCTTCCTAGTTCCTTCCTGTCGCATCGTCAGGTAGGGCGGAACTCCAACCACTGCCCCCCCTTTTGCTGATGGCTACCTTCTCATCTTAATACCCATGCTTTACTTTTCCCATCTTCCCCTGACGCCTTTTCTCACACTAGTCCCTCAAGCCTGCCCTGTTCTTCCGGTTCTTCGAACAAGTCAGCCACCCCGGCAAGGTAATTTTCTCCCATCTCTATTTCCCGGACGATTATTGGCTCGTATTCCTCAAACGACAAGCGGGGCAAGATTTCGATGAGTTCAAGCAATTCCCAGGCCTGATTTCCCCTGAACGGCCCATGTCTGACTGACACGTCGTAAAACATGCCCGTCGTTTGCGGCCGGAAGAGGTGGATCCAGACCAAGGTCGAGTCCACCAAATCCCTTGCCCTCTTGAGACTACCGAATACCAGGTCTACCATGAAGCGAGGTACTCGACACCTCAGCCCGGTCATTTGGGCCTTAAACTCTCGCCAACCTCCTATCTCCACCCGAGTCCTTAACCCCACATTCCTTCTTCCTCGCACTTCCTGGCCTACCCGGTTTAGTACTCTAGTAGCCCTCTGGAAGATTGGCAACAACCCATGCCCTAGTGCCACCTCCGTCCCTAACATGTGTCACCCGAGCTCTGGCAGGTATACGGTCCCCGTCACCTAAGATCGGTGTACAGATCATCCCCCGGTCCCCTGTTAATTCTCATACCATCCCACAAACATTCCACCATCATGAACGTCTGACCTCTTCCCAGGGTCACAGCTCTCCACTCGGTATGCAATCTTTGAATCATGTAGCTTGCTGGGAGCGACACCTCCCATCCTTCTCCGTTTTCCGTGGGTGGCCGCGGGTGCATGGGTCGTCGCGGCATCCGGGCGCGTCTCATTGCCATTTCCGACTTAGAAGTCCCCTGCACAATTTTAAACAACACGCGAGTTTACTTATTCAACTTGGTCTTCAATTTTCCACCCGAACAACTCCCCGATCCCTAGCCTGGTGCTTCTTTTCCCCTTCTATTTCTTTCTTCTCTCTTCGACCCTATTACCGACATGTTCCCTCCTCCATCTGCTCATACAATCGGTACAGATCATCTACGTACGCCATCCCATGGTTTATTTCCCCCCGGACGACACCCCACAGGACCTCACTCCCCATGACCGGAACCCTTGGCCTGGTACTAAACACAGCACGCAGGATGCGCAACACCTCGTACTTCTGCTCTCCGCTAAACGGTCTCATTTCTAAGAAGGCCCGGTAGTATTCTCGATGTACTGGCGCTTCTTCATATGTCAGGTTTCCGAGGTCGGCTACTGCTTGTCCAACAAGTTCCAGAACGCCCAGTTTTTCCAGCAGGAAGGGCGGCAGCCTCATTCGCACATTTTCACTAGGCAATTCGAAACTCCCGACCATGGCTACCCTAAGGTCTGCCGTTACATCGTCAACCCCCGGATCTGCGAACTCAAATCCCGTTCGCCATACTAACTGCCATGCCCCCTCAAACATGCCCAACGGGTCTTCTCCAGATGCCAGCCGAACTCCGAACTCCCTCCACCCGTTTTCTGACACATACAACCGCCCCTCTGCCCGCACGTGCCCCCGTGGGTCCGGGTTCCATTCCCCATTTTCAGTCGCACGCCACTCAACTTTCGTCACCAAATAAACCATATTTTCCGCAAGCTCGATCCCGACCCAATCCGCCACCTGGTGCCATCCCTCACCTGTTGCTGGCAGGCTAACCTCTATCCCACCCGGTACTTCCCTAGGCGGTTCAATGCCCAAGGGGCGCTCCTCAAGGAACGTCCTTCTTCGTGCCATCGCGCGCTCGCCTTTGATCTCCCGGCTCGCGGTCCGCGCTGAACCCTACAATGGCCAGACATCCCATTCCCTAATCTTAGCAATTTTGTCGTATTTGTCTGGCTCCACAGCTTCCCTGCGCTTAGTTGGACCACAGTACTTCGAACAGTTTGAACACATCATCCACATAGCAAGGTGTTGCTGCTACCTCACGGCGGATTATGGCCTCTCTGGTTTCCGGGGCCACCTCCTGCTGGTCATTCCTTTCGATGTCCAAAATGATGAGGACCTCCCGGGCTCTACCGTCGTGGAAGGGCCCGTATTTCAAGGATGTCCTATAAAATTCCCCTGCCAGCCATGTGCCGTATCCCATCCTTTGTTAGCAAAGCTTTCCCCCGCATGCCGAGCCCTTGCCTCAGCGTCCCCTAAAAGCCACATCGGGTTCTGTCCTGCCGCGAGCGTCGTGTAGAACAGGTGCCAACCCTGTTCCGAGAGAACGATCGTCCCAACTGATTCCACCCTTCCTTCCGCAATCTCTTCCCATCCTTCCTCTTCCCTCAACGGATTCCAGATACGCTCTACCCAAAGGTACGATAGTTCCGACAGAATCTCATMCCCCCGCCAATCACATGTGGTCTCTTTCCATTAATTGCTCGGCGGTATTCACATCTCTACGCCCCTTCTGGTTCGTCTTGGTTCCCATGTGCAGTCCCATAATTCGAGTTCTCGGGCCATCGTTCCCTACCTGCACATAGCCGACAACCCGTTTTCCCCAGGTAAGCCCCCCCCTTCAGAAGTCTCAGCCCTCTATCTCATCTCCGTCCCCCTCATCACCGAAATCCTCCTCCTCGTCTAGGAACATCTCTTTCACCCCTTCCAAGAAGGTTTCCCCCGCTGCCACGTTTCGGTAAACTATCTGCCAATGCACTGGGCTGGGAACAAAGGTTTCATCCACGCTGAGGAGGTTTAACACCTCAATTATTTCGTCCGCCCAGTTTCCTTCGAACGACCCCGCCTCCACCAATAGTTTAAAGAAGTCATGCCTAGCACCTTGGTACAACCTGAGGCACATCATCGACCAACATATCCGCTCCAATTTGCCCCTGGTTCCAAAGACTGCATCCACCAGGAATAGGGGTAGCACGCATCTCATCGTCCTAAGGGGGCGTCTCATATTTTTCCGGTCCCCGAGTTCCACTCGCACCTCCATCCTTTCCATCTCCATTTCTGCCCACTGATATGCCGCCCATACCACTTCCTGTTCCGCTTGCCTAAATAGCTGATCCGATGCCGTGCCCAATACTAGTCCCACTACCATTGCGTTTTCCATTTCTTGAGATAGGTAGATCCATCCTCGAGCTTCCGCTGTTCCCCAGAATTCTAGGTCCATCAAGCGAGGTGAGAGTCTTGTCAGGCTGACCTTAGTCCAGATTGTCTCTATCCAGAGGAACGCGTCCTTCTTGTCCAGCATCACGGTTTCATAGGCTGGTTCTAGGTCGGTCCATGTCCCTTCTTCCGGGAAAACAACAGATACCCCATCCCTTACTTCTATAGGCATTTCCAGACCACTAGAGTAGACAGGAGGCGACAATCATCGCGCCATCTTGTTTTCCGGTGCCTGTCCTGTTTTTCACATGAGAGCACCACACGGCCCTTCATGGTCAGATGGTTTGCTTTTCCTTTTTCAAGATGAGGGTTGTTTTCAGACCCCTCATCCGGGTCTCCCTAACCTCCCTTATCCATTTCCCAGGTACCATTGCCCTACCATACCCCCAATCGATCACTCGTGGTTCGCATTCCTTCTTTTCTTAGTTCCACTCTCTTCCGACTCCTGTCCAGCCTCTTCCTTATGTTCTTTCACTCGTGCAGACTTAGGCAGGGGTCGAGAATAGACTAGAAGCTTAGTTCCCCTTCCAACATTCACCAGGCAACTTTACAGAGGGAGGCACAAAAACCAAAACTCAGGCAAACATCGCACACAGGTTGGTCATCTCCTCACCGACCTCTCCCCCGGAAATGGTCTCTCCACTGTTACTATCGGCAGGGCTTTACCCCATACCTCAAGCACAACTCAACCGTCGCGAGCGCGGTACCCAGGTCTCGGCAAGGCATTCGCCCTTTCCTTCTTACCCAGAATACCCCATCCCGACTTGCCGCTCGTGTACCCACCGTTAATCTCGGGAATCACCCCGCACATCTCGGTAAGGCCATTGGAGCCGGCCGTCCAAGCATTCACTTTCATCGGTCCGACAAGAATCAACTTTTTACAAGCCATGCTACGAGAAGCTTTTAATCGCCTCCGAGGCTCCTTCCTTGCCCCATATGCAGTGGTCCCCCTGTCGTCTGCCGACAAGCAGCCGCCCTGCCTGAAGACGTTTCACACCCCACCTGGACAAGATCATCGAGCCATGCTAGAACCGCTCGGGTGAGAATGCTACTAATCAGCCGACGAGACCCACCCTTGCCTGACAGCCCGGTGGCCCGACCCCCACACACGGAACCCGGTGAACTTCAAAAAGGACGACCATTCTGCATTTCGCACCGACCGGCACAAACCAATCCTTTCCTTCCGAAAGGCAGGACGCTCGAATCCCCATCATGCAAGCACAAGCCCCAAGGTGGGACACATATAACACAAGTGCCTTTCCCCAGGTGCACCCAGCGCTTCCTACCCATTGCTCACAGGTTTTCACTCAGGGCAGTACGTGCCACTCACCCTTCACTTCCATACATAGTGCCCGGTTCCTTTTCGTGAGCATCTTCAAAGGGGAGCTAGTTTTCCTTGGAGTCTAGCAACTCCCTTCATTTCCTTATCTTTGCTTGTGTGCTTGTTCATAGGGCAGGATTGTTCCTTCTCGATTACCGTTTATGTTCATATGAGGTTCCTTCAAGCATTTAAGTGCAGTGCACGAAGTGCACTGGGCTCCGAAGAGGAGAAAAGAAGCACCCAGGTCGGTCGGATCACTCCGCCGCGTGATTTTCATTGGAACCCGGACTGACCCAGAATCCCAACCGCCTGCCAGGTAACCAGAGCCCTTCTTTCATACGAAGAGGAAGGGTCGACCTGCGGCTTGTCCAAGGCTTCCCCGGTCTGACGAACATCAGCCCGAAGGAAGGAGGACTAGAGTCACCTCCACGGGAGATGGATGATCAAGCGTGCAAGCATGCATGTTATTCCTCCAGGCCTGGCCTTGCCATGCGCCCAGCCACCCTCAAATCTGATTCACTCAAGGGATAGAGCATACACAAATCCATATTCCTTATCTTCATGTTTATGTTCATGGTCATGCGTCGGGCGCCCCCCTCGAGACCGTACGGGTCAGTTTAACCCACTACCCGGCACCTCCACCATTTTTGTAGGGGCCGTACCCTGGAGGACTTTCGAGCCTCGGTCGACCCCACTGCGGGTCTCATTTGGCTCGACCCGCCCACGCTCACCCTCAGGGCGCGGGTTGTTCGTCCAGGGGCACCCCCACCTAGTACTTTGAGATGGATGGGGTTGGGCCATTCTGCGAGAGGGCTTTACATTGGGGGATGTAGCTCCGCTCCCACGTCAAGATGGTAGCTTTCTGGCACTCGTGGCGTTTTCTTGATTCATTTAATTCTGACCAGGCAATTGCTCCTTCCAATACACAAGCAGTCCAGGGAGTTCATTAGGGTCTCATCTTTTTAGCGTGCGCAGGCCATACGTCATCCATTGGGCCACGTACCTTTTCACTAAGTCTAGTGGCTCACGACAGCCCCGACGCCATCTTTGGGGTGGGGCGGCGTCGCCCGGACCCCTAGCCACTATATTTTTTTGCGGGAGCCACTAGCATCATATCCACCTACCCAAGACCGCCCTTAGTCTTTTCAGGCGTCGCATCACACAAACGAGAGACACTCCATGCAACCCCCACACGAGCCAGGCCCAGGCATCAACCATCCACCCAAACATCCGATCTTCGAACCCATCCTTCATTCATAGCTTAAAGGAGATCTAAGCCCTTCCCTTATCCAACTTTCCGGTGGATCCAGTCCCGCTCAACATCCATCCAAGTTACTCACCTGCACACCACCACACGAAGCATGGGCCAAGTACAATCCCCATAGGGGTCAACACACCGCCCCCTCCCGCAAGCCTAAGTTTTCTTTGCCTTTCACATTCCTTTGGTTATCTTTCCTCTTCCCTCAAGCAAGTCATGCCTTCACCTTAGTCATGCAGTCGGGGAAGATGGTTGAGTCAAACTGACCTCATCCAAAATCAGCAGTCCTTTCCGCTTTCGCAATTGCTCTCAATAGTTTCGTATCCTTCCCTTCTTGGTGGCACAAGGGACCGGCTGCCCTTCCCTTGCCCTCGCTTTCCACCAAGTGAGGACTAAGTTCCTTCCCGTTCGTTCCCTGGCAATGTAACAGGTGAGGGTAGAGGTTAGTCACATGCCCTGGGGGGGGGAAGGGGTGACGGAAGGGTTAAGGGTTAAAGAGTTTAGAAGGAATGGAGGAAGGCGGAGGGGGAGAGAGAGAGAGAGAGAGAGAGAGAGAGAGAGAGAGAGAGAGAGAGAGA
>BFEA01000227.1:1533428-1547790 GCA_003427395.1 Chara braunii
ACAACCCAGATTTCTGGCCAGGTAGGGTGCCCTACCCGGAAAGTGCAATTGCAAACTGTATCTTGCCCCATACTGCAATTATAACTCTTTTTTGTGACTCCCTCGTAGTAACCCCTTTCCATTTTCTTGTCTTCGGCCTGGAACCCTGCCCCTCTAGCCTCGACTTTTGAGGAGCAGGCTACTAGATGGACTTCGCTGGGCAGACCTTGGAATTCCAAGGGGGCTTGGACTTGGGGGCCTTTGCCTGTTTCTCGAGTATTGGGTGAGAGTACGCCCTCAGGTTGTTTTTTTCTTTTTCTATTTAAAATTTGGACCATTTCTCGATTTATGCGTGTCATCCTTGCGCAGGGGCCATGCTAATCTTCTCTGTATCGTTCCAATTTTAACGGATGTCCCGAAGGACCCTGGAACAGGGCAAAAAAAAAAAAAAACAAGAAGAAGAAGAAGAAGAAAAGGGCCCTGGAACAGGGAAAGATACACCACCATGAGTTTTCCACTACCCTCGAAAAGAGCAAAACGCTGGAACAGGGAAAGATACACCACCATGAGTTTTCTCTTTTGTGCATGTCGACAGTCACTGTAGTGGAGGGACGACCACGCAGCTTCAGGACACACTTCCTTGGCACCTTTCCGACCGAATTTGGCTCTCTTAACGGTCGGATACATCCAAAAGTGCACACCTAAAAGTAAGGAACCTGCCCTGCTCCAGGATCCGAAGACAACATAAAAAGAAAACCGGGAAAACGACGCAGGCCGTTTTGCCATCATCCCGACGACCCATAACCATGGAAATCCCACTCCCCAGAAACACTCACGAACCTCCCCGGTATATAAACTGGTCGATGCGGATAGGAAGGCATACCTTTCTCGGCCTTTTGGCTAAGATCAAGTGTAGTATCTGTTCTGATCAGTTTAATATCTGATCCGTGGTCCATCGGACCACACGATATTAAATTAATTTTTCTGGGCTACGGAGGGGTCAAATGGGTAGGCTTGCCTGCTCGACCCTTCCAGCGTTGCCTCTGTATTGCACCGCAGCAGAGTGTGGCGCGGCCCTTCTCCCCTCCCGGGGAACAAATACAAAAGACGAAGAAGGAAGGGGTGTGTCCGTATTAAAGTTGATTGATATGTGTCTGGGTAGCGGTAACGATGGCTTCGTTCGTTACTCAATTGCTCATCGATTAAGGAAAACAGGAGTTACTTTTCCCAATATGGAAGGATAGATAGCCGGGTGTTTGGTCTTTGTGCATGTGGTGAGTAGCCTCGGTGGGCGCACTGAGAGTGTCCTCTGACGTTCCGAGGGCCATACTTCCCTTCGTTTGTAGTTTCAGGTGCAAATTACATGGGTGGAGCTCGACAATTACATGTGTACACAGAGAGAGAGAGAGAGAGAGAGAGAGAGAGAGAGAGAGAGGAAAAGAAGTCCTAGGTTGTGGATGCCAAGGCTACTTTCTCTTTTTGAAGGTGAGCCGGTGAGAAGGGGTACCCCTGAGGGCCGTTGTCCCTTTGTTTGCAGATGTAGGTACATGGGTGCGTATCGGCGGTATCGCCAATGAGAGAGAGAGAGAGAGAGAGAGAGAGAGAGGAAAAGAAAGGAGCCCTAAGGTTGTAGATGCGAGGGCTACTTTCCTTTCTTGAAGATGAGCCAATTGGAATGGGTACACATCTCGTCAATTTGCATGCGAGGCAACTTTCATGGCTCAGCCGCAGGGGCGAAATGGCTGGCAGAGCCAGCCAAAAAGAGGCCGTCTTTTTCTGGCGCGCAGGGCGCTTCCAACTTTCCAGCCCCAGAGAAAACCGAGCCGGAAGTACTTGGTCATTAAATTGTATTTGGCTGCTGGAAGTACTTGGTCGTTAAGTTGTATCTGGCTGCTGTTTTTCTTTTTCGTTTTCCCACCGACGTTTTCACCTGACAGTGTGCAGGCTGGGGCCCAATACAGTGTGCATGAGGCCCACAAAGTGTACCCTAGTAACTGCGGCGATTTTTATTTCTCATCTCTAATGACAAATGAGAGGCGTGGTTCCAGGAACAGGGTTTCTCACACTGGCTGGGTGAGACGTTTGGGATTCTGCCGGGCCCAAGGATGGGCCCAGCGGTTGTTAGTGATGCCTCAATCGTCTCTGTTCTTTTCTGTTTCAACACCCACACGCCTGACATCGTTGCGTCCGGCATGCAGGATCAATGGTGCTCCCTCCGTCGTCATAATTGGCGAAGGGAAGGTGGTAGCTTATAAGAGGCCTCCACGTGCCTTTTTTTTTTTTTTTTTCCGAACATCCTGTGGTGCAAGTGGTGCTGGTAAAAGCAGACACCACTAGCGCCTAGGGGGGGCTCCATCTATTGGTGGCGAGCATCACCTGCCGGAAAACGGGTCCAGCGTCCCAAATACAGAATGAAATTGGAAGACATCAGAAAACAGATTTGACAGACGCCTGCCAGCGGTGATTGCTCTGGAGTCCAGAGGATTGACTGAGCAGGTTAATGGGAGACAAAGGGGGAGAGAACCTCTTCGCCCTGTATCGGGCGCCGGATACCTATGTTTACACTCTGGTTCCTCCCTCCCCCAGCTACCTCTACCTCCCGTCATCCTTTTCCTCCCTTTCCTAACCTGTGGCCTGACCGGGGGTCAGAAGGAGAGTCACCGGGGGAACCAGTGAGATGTTCTTCCATCCCCTTGTCCTTGTCGAACTAGTGCAATCCTCCTGGTGCCCTCATGCCATCATCATGTGCTGAGGAATGGGCTCAGCGTCCCTTCTGAGGGGGGGGGGGGGGGGAAGTTTTGAGAATATAAACAGTTGTTGAAGACCGATAAAACCTCTTGAGAGGCGATCGTTTTGTCTATCCCACCCATACTTCCATCGATTGGTGGTGGGACAGAAAAGGGTCAGCAAAATCTTCTGCCGGTGTCGGGCGGCTGTCTAACAGCCCGATACTCCTCGCTAAAGAAAGGAAAGGACCTAACATTCGCTGATCGATTTTGTATGGTTTTGATGTATGATTGTATGTGATTGAGGGGTTTGTGGGAAATTATTGGGGACGGAAGGCCCGCACTAGCCTTCGAACAAGCAGGAAAGATGGACAAAAGGATGGTCGCAAGGGGACTCGCGCTGCTTGCGAAAGTCGGAGTTTTCCGTGCCAGGATCGGGGAGAAAGGGGCTGGTGGCGAGCTTTGGGGCGGACCATGAGGGGGACCGGAAATAAGGAGCCAGTAAGGAGCCCGGGCTTCGACTATGAGCGGCCCTTGGAGTTCTACGGTCGTGCACGACGGGGATTAATTACGCTTAGCCGTGGGGCTGCGGTACGGGAGGAGGTACAGGATGGCCCAGGTGAATAACCACCGAGGAGGTCCTGGGCAGTTTCTTGAAGTAGCGGCTCGACTGCCGCATTTGCTGTGTGACCGGCGCGGTCGCCACTTAGCGACGACCCCTCCTGGCTACGACGACATAGAGGCAGCTGCTTCCGCCCGGTAACCCGTTCGAAGAGCCTGGGGCCGCCACAACGATCCGACAATGTGTCCGATCAATGTGTCCGATTGATCTGCGAGGCTAGCAGGACCGATTGGCTGTCTGGGGGCACGTGATCGGCTTGCAGATGGGTCCGGGGTTAATAGAGGGTGCGACGGACTGTGTCTGCGTGAGCGGATGCCTAGTGGGACCCTCCGATCTCTGGCACAAGCAGGGTAAAGTTCAGAGAGGCGATCAAGTATGACGAAGCGGCGGGGCGCTGTGAACTAACTCTAACTGCCAACGTCGAGCTGGGGCACGGAATGTCGGATTGCCCCTTTTACTGGGTGGAAAATGTGGGGTCGGAGTCGACTTGACGAGAGGATAGGTCGAGCATTGGGAATGACAGCACGAAACGAGGGTTGAGGCATGAACACGGGAAGCGAGGCGAGTGACCGGGGAAGGAAAAAGGAGGGTCTGTGAAGGGAGGGAGACTGAGGGCTTGAAGACCAGGTCTGTCAGAGCGCGAGCTTGCAACCCGAAGGAAAGAGTGCATGTTCCGGATAGAGGTGCGCCCTGGGGCTGAGCTGATAGGCGGGAGGAGCAACCGTCACTGCAAAAAAACGAGATCGGAAAGAGGAGCACGCATACCGCCCCCTCTTGATAACCGCTAGCGAAACCCAAGATCCCAGACAGTGAAGGCAGGTGGGTGAAGCTTGCGAGAAAGTACGGAGATCGGAAACAAAGCACAAACTAGAGGAAGGGCATGGATGTTGAGCTGTCCAGGAGCAAGCTTGAGCCAGGCCCTGTAAGGACGGCGGGAAGATCCGGCGTAGACGCTTTTTTTTTTTTTTTTTTTTAATCCAAACACCCCCCCGCCAGTGATAGTGTTGCTGATGAAAACAGACACCACTACCACCCGG
Organism: Chara braunii; assembly: GCA_003427395.1. NCBI lineage: Eukaryota > Viridiplantae > Streptophyta > Charophyceae > Charales > Characeae > Chara > Chara braunii. Next base: position 1,537,793 of record BFEA01000227.1, read on the forward strand.
GGAGAGGCTCCATCTATTGGTGGGGAGCATCACCTGCTTGAAACCGGGTCCAGCGTCCCATGAAACTTGAACATTGAACAGAATTTCAGTGCCGTAAGGAGAGACTTCCGCCAGCATTGATTGCCCTGGAGCCCAGGGGATTGACTGAGCGGGAGGAATGGAAAAGGGGAGCCTAGACGCTGGCAGCGTGAGATGGTGGATTTAGCCGTGGCCAGGTGCGACAGCGAAGGAGGGGGCCAACCAAGAAGCAAGTTGGGCAAAGCGGGAGGGATCTGAGCACTTAGCCAAAAAGGGAGCAGTGTGCAGGGTCCAAGCTAGCGAGAGAATGCGAAGCGGTGGGTGCTAGTGACAACGGGCGCTGACCGATGCGGTTGGGAAAAGGGCTGAACACATACGAAAGCGCTGCCAAGGGGGCGCGCGCCCTCAAGGTTCTTGATAACCGAATTCAGTTAAGGAGGGGTTGGTAATCCAAGGAGAGAACGGAGAGGAACAGCCATTGGTTAAGATGGGGGCATGGGAGGATCGTGAGGAGAGGCGAGGGAGAATGGCGGGCACGAGTGGAATCAACGGGAAATAGGAGAGATTAAAGGCGGGATCTTCGAAAAGGGAAGAAAAATATTAGCGGGACTTTCAAAATTTAACGAGAGAGAAATTTTTAGAAAAAACTGAACGACCATTTTGTCAAAATGGACATTTTTTTATTTTTTGAACGAAATTGAAACCGAGTTTTTTTGTCGAAAACTCGTCAAAATTTGTTGTTCCTAAAACGCTGGACCCCCTGGCTGTACATGGACCTAGCTTGAGACCAGGCACCTCCAGGCAGGACTGCCTGGAGGTACCTGGTCTCAAGCTAGGTCCATGTACAGCCAGGGGGTCCAGCGTTTTACAAACGCCGGACCCTCAAAAACAACAAATTTTGACGAGTTTTCGGCCAAAAAACTCGGTTTCAATTTCGTTCAAAAAATAAAAGATGTCCATTTTGACGAAATGGAAGTTATTGGGGGAAGTGTCGCAGTTTCGGATGAGCGAAGTGATTGGAAGAAAAAGAGGTGTAAGGATCGAGGTGGTCGGAAGAAGAGAAATCAGGGGAGAAAGGATATAAAAGAAGGAGGAGACGTTGAAAAGGGAGAGGGCCGATAGGTGTATTTAGGCCGAACATATGGAAACTTGAAACAGTTATTTTTGTTTGTTTGAGTTCTGCGGGCAACGATCCCAGTATGAACCTGGAAGGAATAGGGTTGTCCTGCTTTTATAAGGGAGGCGGGCCTCGTTCACGACTTGTGTATATGCTGTCTCTTATACACATCTAGATGTGTATAAGAGACAGGCCGATAGGTGTATTTAGGCCGAACATATGGAAACTTGAAACAGTTATTTTTGTTTGTTTGAGTTCTGCGGGCAACGATCCCAGTATGAACCTGGAAGGAATAGGGTTGTCCTGCTTTTATAAGGGAGGCGGGCCTCGTTCACGACTTGTGTATATGTATATATATTTTCTTGTGTAAAAAAATAAAAATAAAAATAAAGAATGACTGTTGAAATCGAAAATGAAATGGTTATAATTATAACATGTGAGTAACCCTTTCAAAACCACCAGTACTATGCCCTGCTATTCATTTTTGGTCCAGGGGTGAGGTCCCACTATCACCAGGATAGGATAGAAACGAGTTTATGGTCTATTGTCTCACATATTCTTCGACTCGGGCAGGACTTGCACCATGGGAGAGCCTCCCCTTTTTGTTCCAGGTTCGTTCTGTCGATTATCCAATTGTTTGTGGGAAGGCACCTATGGCTGATTTGCCATTGCAGGGAGGCGAACTTCGCTGGTCTCTCTTTCACGCCCTTGAACCATTGTCGACCTCTAATCTGATCGTCACCTGAGTGTCTCTTCCATGTGTCCCCTATCCTTGCCCGTAGGGCTGTACTAATGTGGCGATGGTGGGATCGCATCTGGTCAGAACTAGGAACCGAGGAGCAATGGTCGTGGAGTTGACAGACTATACTGCTAGGTGAGTGCCGTAGACCACAAACATCGCATCATGCCAATAACCTTTTTTTCCACTGCCAGAAAGGCGGTGGTGTGGGCATTGTGGTAAAAAAGGTGTGTTTTCGACTAGGAAGGGGCCAGAATAGGGGAAGGGGAAACAGCGGACATTGTCAAGCAATTTATGGAAACAGAAATAAGGATACAATGGAAAAGGGTTCAGGGCAAAATGGAACACTTTACACAGAAAGCAGATATCATCAAGGAAATACAAACATTCTGCGCAGATTGGCTGGGGGGGGGACAGGGGTGGCAGGATGACACAGGTCGAATGGCCTGGGGAGAAGGGGGATGAGGGGGGAGGTGGCGCCCTCACCAAGGACTACAACCTCAGGTTCAAGGATTGGCTGCAGGTCGACCCCAACATTCCGATGAAGAGACCTGAGGAGTTTCCACCGGCAGCCACAGCAATGGTAGAAGTACAATGGTTTGGTCAGCAGTAGAAACGTACAAAGGGTGATTAGATTCATTAGAATGACGAGGGGGTTGGGATAGCAGGGTGGGGAAGGAACCAGTGTGTAGTAGCAGCATATCTGGCGCTTGATATAGGGTAAAGAGGTTCCTTCTGGCAGGTGCCTTTCTCAGTTGTTTTTTCCTGACATTATCCTGATTCGCGCTGTATATAAGGGACGCTGGACCCGTTTTCCAGCAGCCCACCAATAGATGGAGCCTCTCCCCGGGTGCTAGTGCTGTCTGCTTTTACCAGCAGCACTAGCACTGCAAAAAAAAAACAAAAAAAGAGTTTGTGAGGCAGTCGAGTGACCCAAATCCTGCCGTGCAGTACTCGTGAGTCGTGATCCCAGAGTCAGTGCTATACATGTATTACCCGAAAAAGTAAGGAGATCTTTGTTCCCTTCCTCCTCTCCTTAACACTGGGCATGCCCGTGCAAAGAAAATTTACCGCCAGAATCTTTTCAATAGGTTGGGGGTGTGGCCAACCCCAAAAGAGGGTGGGGTCGGCCATAGGCCCACTGGATAGAAGATTTTCAGTATTTTACTTGCTGGTGTGCAATTATCTCATTGGGTGGAGCCCTCCTTCAATCAGGGAGCATATGGAGGGTGTCTTTTTTTTTTTTTTTTTTTTTTTTAATTTATTTAGAAGAAATAAAGCTCCATCTATTGGTGGGGAGCAACACCTGCTGGAAACCGGGTCAAGCGTCCCATAGATACAACCATATCCTATCAATGTGGCACAAACTGGGAACCGGGCCCAGCGTCCCATACGAAAAGTCGTCAGAAAATTTCATGAAAGTGAGGCAAAAACTACTAGAAGGATCACTGCTGACAGAAGTCAAGTTTATTCCAGAAAATGTGGCGGGTACCTTGTTCAGTGTTCACTGTTGATGCAACTACCACCATGAGAACTGGGAAGCACTCTGCTGTGATTTCCGGTGGGAGGTCTCTGTTTCTTTTTTTTTCTTTTGCCTTTCTCCCGTTTTCTCAGCCCAGAAATTCGTAATGAACCTGTCAGCCCGCTGCCACTCAGTGTCAAACTGGATCGGCCACACTCCTATCCGACTGCTAATAGGACCTCGCCCCAGAGACTAGGCCTCCAGAGCAAAATGGCGGGCGTGCCAGCCAGAGTAGGCCTGCGTCCTTTCATTTTTTTTGGGCACGCGGTGCTTTTCCAACCCCGGAGAAAAATGCCTCGGAAGTACTGGTGGTTCAATAATAAGACAACGCTTTTTCTGGGGAGAAAATAAGGGAAAACTGTGAACTAACCCTGAAATTCCACGTGTGTTCTAAAATACCCCTGAAAGATCTGGCTAGAGTGCAATGCCTCTTTGAAATTTCAAAGTTTGGATCTAAATCTTTGGGTTGTACCCCTGTCAGGGTGTTGCCGAGTTTGTGCTATACCCCTGTAAGGAGCAGAATGTGAACTTCCGCAGCCCCCTGCCAGGGGTAGATTGCAAAGATGTAAATCCAAAAAGGGATTAAATTTCATAAACTTTCAAAAATTCCGAGGGGTATTCAACTCTACCCCAATCTTTTAGGGGTACCTGAGCATAATGTGAACTTTCAGGGCTATTTCACAAACTTTCCTAAGAGCAATAATGAAAACAAAAATGTACGGTTTGTCAAACAAGGGGTACCATTAGGACCAAGCTTCTTCGATGGGCCAGTCTCTCTGCCTCCCCTCTTGTCCCCTTCCCCCCTACGAATATCAGCAGTCTCTGCTCCATGCCGCTCCATGGGACCAACATCCTATCTTTAGGTGGGGGCCACCAAACTTGCCGAGGAAGGTACATGTGGCCAACGAAGATTCAACCCAAGAATACCTCCTGAACGCCACTTGTGTGCGTTACTGAGCTAGGTCGCTCGGTCCTAATGCCACCGGCTGACACAGCTCCTGCATGCTCCCTCGTTGTGGACGCTTGAGCACGGATGTGGCTGCCGGTTCCCCCGGCCTGAAAGGCCACCCTGTCTGGATTCTAGAGGTAATTCTATCCGTTCTGGGCCTATAGGTGGCTTGTGATCTGAGGTCCTATAGGTGGCCTCGTAGGACTTGGTCTGTGGTCCTATAGGTGGCCTCTTGGAGCCTTTTCCAGCCCCGTAAAATCGCTGCCAGTGGGCAGACCTTGGAATTTGTAGGGTCCTGGACTCGAGGCCTTTGTCTGTTTCTGGAGTATGTGAACTCCTGCACTGTTTGGGCCTAGCCACACCACTCTCGAAAGGTGAAAAAGACAAAAATGTGGCGGGTGCATCTGGCCATGTTCTAGCGTGAGGGTCATTCTCATTTTGCACATTTCGAGAGTGGTGTGGCGATGGCCCTTTATCAGCGTTCTCCCGCAAGGCCTGTGTGCAGCATTCAGCCACAAAGCAGGTGATGTGAATCAACTGAACCCACAAGGCATGTGATGTGAATCAACTGAAGTTTCTTTATAAAATAAATTAAAAATAAAATAAAAAAATAGGAAAACAAAAAAAAACTTTATTGCCTTGGCCCTCTTTTCCCTGAAACCAAGAGTCGACGACATATGGAGCTTCGAGACGCACTACCTCGGGCCTCCCTGCGAGAGCAAGGCTGTACCAGTCCCTCATCACGGTGACGAGGGGTGGGCAGGCATTGCCGGAGGGGGGAATCGGCGGTGGTAGCGCCGAGCAATGGCCAGTCACTTCACCTCCCCCTACCCACCCCCCTCCCCAACCCCACATGGCGGTGTCTCAAGGCCAATATTGTCGCTGCATAGCAGCCAAACAACACAGGCCAAGGTCTTGCCAATGCTGACATGGGGGGCCAACGGGTTATCTCTAGCTGGGAGAACACCAAGCTTGCCCAGGCACGAACGTCAGGCCCATTCGGATTGAACCCACGACCTCCTGAATGCAACTTCTGTGCCTTACCAACAGAGCTCGAGGCGTTGTCTTTTGTGCATGTTCAGAGGAGTGGAGGGAGGGCCCTTGGCACCTTTCGAACCAAATGTGGCTCTCTGAACGGTCGGATACATCCAAAATTGCGCACCTGAAAGTACTAAGCTGTCTGCCCTGCCCCAGGATCAAAACACAACAACATACGTGGCTGTTTGCTAAAAAAAAAAAAAAAAAAAACATACGAAAGCCCAAAAAAACACGCAGGCCATATTGGCATCCTTCCGACGACCCATAACCGAAACGTGCTCCTTCCAATCCCAATCCCAAGAATCACTCACGAACCTTCCCAGTATATAAACTGGCCGATGCACATGGCAAAGCATACCTTTCTCGGCCTTTTGGCTAAGATCAAGTGTAGTATCTGTTCTGATCAGTTTAATATCTGATCCGTGGTCCATCGGACCACACGATATTAAATTAATTTTTCTGGGCTACGGAGGGGTCGTATGGGTAAGCTTGCTTGCTCGACCCYTYCAGCGTTGCCTYTGTATTGCACTGCAGCAGAGTGCGGCGCGGCCCTCCTCCCCTCCGGGGGAACAAATACAAAAGACGAAGAAGGATGCCTGCGATTGCATTCGGCCAGATTGAGCAGACCGAAGGTTCAATGCAAATTATGGGCCTCGCTGCACTACTCTCAAAAGGTGCGAAACGAGAGTGAATCTTCCGGTAGAACATGGAAAGATACAGCGACATGATTTTTGTCTTTTGTGCATTTCAAGAGTAGTGCAGCGAGGCCCTATATCTCTTGGTGAGGGCGTGGAGTCGAACCGACAGCCGAGTAGGAGTACTGTGGTCCAACTCTTTTGTCTCGACTCTGGACCGAGGGCCACGTGACCACGTCCCACAAGCAGCGTTGAGTTTCCTCAGTGCCTGAATCTGGACGTGTTCGTGGGTGGCTGAATCTGGACGTGTTCGTGGGTGCATGAATCTGGACGTGTTCGTGGAGACGTGCAGAAGTGGCGTGTTTCTTCAGTGCCTGAATCTGGACATGTTCGTGGAGATGTGCAGGACTGGCGTGTTTCCTCAGTGCCTGAATCATGGACTGTATGTATTGACCCTGGATGATTTATTAGCCCTGTGTTGTGTGGTACTCTTGAGAGCACACAATCCTCCGTTCCCTCCTATGTCCCTGGAGCCCCTTTCGGCCCTGGGGTACACTCTGGAGATCCCGTACTAAGATATAATGATCTGGCATAGAACACAGGACCTTACGTGAATCGTGCAAGTGACCTAACCTATTGACCTACACGGTGAAATAGTCTGTAGCTGTTCTCTGATGGGCTCGAGTAAACCGGACTACGCAAACCACCCAGCAGTCTCATGACAACCCTGTAGACCAAGAACTGATACCACACCCGGGCGTGGGGGCGCAGCCAGGTCGGGGGCGGACCGGCGACTAGCCTACGAGAGCTTCACAATGCGCAGTTGCGGAAATGGAAGGAACTCCAAAATACGGCCGCATTCAGGCATTGAGGGAACCCATCGCCCCTACTGGACCTTGGGGCTCGCCGGATGGTACACGAAACGAGAAAAAAAACTAACTCGTTTCGTGAACTTTTCGCCGCACAATGAAGAAACGAAAACAGTCAGAAGGAAGTCGCGAATTGTGTCAGATTTGCAATTCGCGAGGCTCCGCACGTTCCCCCCTTCCGTGCCCGCCTGCAACGCGCGAAAAGTCGTAGGTCCTCCCGAGGCCGGTCGAGGAGCTGCGAATCCTCGCAAGTGCATTAAGTAGGTCCAAGGGCTGCAGCACGTACGTCCAAGGGATGTCGGTCCAAAAAAAAATTAGCATTTGCGAAAGTCAGGCACCTCAACACTCGTCAGGGCGTATCCGCGAGTGATTTCGCGTGTGCCATGCGGCGGTGGTGCAACAAACGAAACGAAACGGTGATTTTCAGCCTCGCGAGGCCTCGCGAGTTTCAAGGTCATTTCGTTTCGTTTTTTGCACCGTCCGGTGAGGCCCCTTGTCCCCTACGCAAAGACGGAAGAAAAAATGGACAGTTTGTGAGACACCCCTATAAGTTGAGCTATATGCCAAAACGTACCTAAAAGATCTGGGTAGACCGGAACGCTCTGCTGACCGCGACAAATCGCAGGTTCGACCTTGGAGAACTCAACAATGCCAGCCAGTCTTCACGCCCCCGCCGACAAACCATGCCTGTCTCCGCTGTCTCTTCAAGCAACAATGGACTGCAGATCAGGCGATAACTCAGAGGATCAAGCACTGGATCCGGACAATGATTCGGGTCGACTGGAACAGGAAGGCTGCAGGAGGCAAGTCCCGTGGAGGAAGACACTGGTTTCTTGTTACCTGGGCAAGGGACAACCAGCTAGCGGCAGTTACACATGACGACAAGATGGTGCTCTCCCCCTAGCTCACCGCTGAGCAGTAAGGCTCTTTCTTCTTCCCTTCAACAATTCAGGGCATCTGGATTCATTGAACCAGGGCACTCGGTTCCTTGGGTGGCCGCAGTAGACCACAGGCGGTTGGGAGGGTAGGAGAGTGTCGTCATGCTTACTTAGGGAGGGCTGTGTTATCAGACCCTCCCCTCGGTCGTTTTAGACCGAGGTCAGGCCGCCTGCTAGGCCGGACCCCCACACATAGGGGCTCGCTGGACGGTACACGAAATGAGAAAAAAAACTAACTCGTTTCGTGAACTTTTCGCCGCACAGTGAAGAAACGAAAACAGTCAGAAGGAAGTCGCGAATTGTGTCAGATTTGCAATTCGTGAGGCTTCACACGTGCCCCCTTCCGTGCCCGCCTGCAACGCGCGAAAAGTCGTAGGTCCTCCTGAGGCCGGTCGAGGAGATGCGAATCCTTGCGAGTGCAGCAAGTCAGTCCAAGGGCTGCAGCACGTACGTCCAAGGGATGTCGGTCCAAAAAAAAATTAGCATTTGCGAAAGTCAGGCACCTCAACAATCGTCAGGGCGTATCCGCGAGTGATTTCGCGTGTGCCATGCGGCGGTGGTGTAACAAACGAAATGAAACGGTGATTTTCAGCCTCGCGAGGCCTCACGAGTTTCAAGGTCGTTTCGTTTCGTTTTTTGCACCGTCCGGCGAGGCCCATAAGCGGGACAAGTAGGTAGGCATCAGCCCACAGGAAGCAGGGGTACGCAAGGTATCAGCACTAGTTAGCTACATCATTGTTTTGATACCTGCAATATTAAATCATGATATATGAGGCGGAGCTCGTAGCATAGGAAGTAGGAATATAGAACGCTCTTCCCCTTTCCTCCAGTTTTGCTCTGAAATGATAGTATTCCTTCACTTAGTTAGCGACCAGCGACTGACTACTGATCTAAAATCTTTTTCGCCTTCCCTTAATCTTTCTTGTTTTGCCTAAGCTCAAGCTGAAGTCACCCGGTTCCTATTGGTGCCATAAAAACCGAAACTGGCTAACGTTGCCAGAGATTCTCATTCCGGGTTGAACTGTGGGGACCCCGGCCCCGGCTATTCTTGTTTTGAAATCACACAAACATTTTCCCAAAAAAAAAAGAAAAAAAAAGGAAAAAAAAAATAAAGAAAAAAAAAGAAAAAAAAAGAAACCTCCCTCCGACTGCCCTCTCTCGCCCGCACGCATTCTCGCTCTCCGCTCTCCAAAGACCCTGGCACTCACACACTGCCACAGACATGCCCTACCTGGCTGCACGCACGGTTCGCCAGACCGACTACGATGGCCGCCTGAATAACGCCCAAATCATGAATCTGGGCGCGTATGCGGAGAAGTACACAGAGCCGAAAAGAATCCAGCCCATACTTAAGTCGGGTACGTCCCCCGGATGTTTTTTTTTTGACCCTATGTTTTTTTTTGAGCCCCTTTGTGGAGATGTGCAGAAAGTCGCAACCCCCCTAAGCGCAGCCACATAACATAACTCACCATAAACTCAACAATGCCAGCCAGTCTTCACGCCCCCGCCGGCAAACCATGCCAACAGCGATCTCGTCAAAACGGACATTTTATATTTTTTGAACGAAATTGAAATTGTTATTTTCAAGTTGATTTTGGTGAATTTTTACGTTTTGAGTGCACCATTTTGGGTAGGTACCCCGCATTTGTTTATAACTTGTGCTCATGTTCACCACAAGTTTTGCATTGCTTTCTCACACATTTTGCGAGGTGTTACAGTTTCATTCGCATTACATAAAGCTATAGGGGTCTTCATGATGGGTTTCATTGTACTTTTCTATCACATCGATTAACATTTACTATATTTCGCAATATAATATCAGTTATTTTTTGTTTTTTATTGACAAATGCATTAAGACAAGATAAACATATTGATATCATACTAAAAAAACACATATGGCAGGTTGAGTCAATGACAAAAAACTCCATGGACATCTATAAAAGTTAGAGACATTTCGTGTCACCCACGAATTACGAACAACATTATGTGAATATTTTCCAAATCCATATAAAAGAAAATCGACTTCCTTAGATAATACAAAGAAACAATGATGCGGAGTTTGGCTAATGCGACATATGATACATGTGCGCAGAAATATATGTACATAGAGAGACTCTCTCTCTCTCTCTCTCTCTCTCTCTCTCTCTCTCTCTCTCTCTCTCTCTCTCTCTCT
>BFEA01000227.1:1578852-1594908 GCA_003427395.1 Chara braunii
GTGTGTGTGTGTGTGTGTGTGTGTGTGCCGGGGGGGGGAGAGGGAGAACCCCTCCCCCACCAATCAATCAGTCAATCTATCAATCAATCAATCAATCAATCAATCAATCAATCAATCAATCAATCAATCAATCAAAACAACTATTAATCAATCAATATTATTTTTTTTCACACATAGCAAAAAACACCCCCCCAAATTTTTTTATTATTTTTTCCTTTTTAACACGGCCTTAGAGGCTGACGTGCGATGGTCGCGCGCGCGCGCCATTTTCCCGTGCGCGCCCCCGCTTGGGCCTAGGGTGGCCGCGCGGAAACTCGGCTACCTCCTAGGCCGCAGGATCCGCGGCCTGAGGTGTCATGTAGCCCATAGTATATCCTGTTTTTAGTCGTAGTTGATTCCCAATGGTGACTGTGCCTTGAAAGTTTATCTGATTTGGACCTATGTAGGTCAGCCACAGGTGTATATCTTCCAGAGATTGGAGCTATATTGCGTCGATAAAAACACATTCGAATTGATTTCTGAGGGCAATATCCCAGCTTACCCCAGAGTGTAGGGATCACACAGACGGGGGAAGTGCCAAGTGGCTGAGTGGGACATGGAGATGAAGGGATAATATGCATCCTTTTTTTTTTTTTTTTTTTTTTTTTTTTTTTTTACGAAACGTACGTACATGTGATAGTGGTGCTGCTATGAGCAGACAGCACTAGCACCTGGGGGGTGGCTCCATCTATTGGTGGGGAGCATCACCTGCTGCTGGAAAGCGGGTCCAGCGCCCCTTACATGAAATAAATTTGAACCATAACATAAATAATGAGTAACAATTGTGAAAGGTTCCTGCCAGCATTGATTGCTCTGGGATCAAGGGGATTGACTGAGCAGGTTGGAGGATAGAGGGGGGAATCTCATCACTTTGATCCAGGCACCAGATTCTGCTATTTCCTACTAATTCCTCCTTCTCCCTCCATCCCCAACCCCAATCGTATAGCCTCCCATTTAAAACAGATAATTAAAATGAGTCGGTCTGCCTCTTTAGTTGATTGGGGGCTGCCAGATATAACCATACCTTTGCCTATGCATAGTGAATAATTACAACCATAATTGGAAAAAAAAATTCATATAGACCTTGGAAGCTTCAAAATCTAGCCATCTCTCAAAGCATACCATTGAACATCAACCATTGCCAATTCCGAGGGAGGGAAGAGGTCAAGAAAACAATCTGGGGATCTGAGTGTGACTCCTGGTTGAAGTGTAAACCAATCTCTGAAGATCAGGTGAAAGTCTCGCTTTAGAGGTTCCTCCTGCACTTCACCTCCTGACCATTTCACTTCTCCCAAGCTTCCTCCTTCAGCACCACCCAACCAGTCAAGATTGAATTTTTAAATATTACTAAGAATATCATTTTTCTAATGGAAATGTTTTATCTTATCATAGACAGTTTCCCAACGCTCGTGTATTTCCGTCTGTACAAATTGGACAATCAACTCCGCAATTTCTGATGCTCCCAGCTTTACATCCTTCCTTTCATGGACACACCTTTTGTACCATATTACCCGCAAAATAACTTTCCGACCAATTTCAAAAAAAAATCTTAGAAACTCTGAAAGTTGTATATCATTCGGTTCCCAACGACCCAGAAGAAAGACTCTCCAATCCTATGGCCAGTCAATTCCCGTTAAACCTCTCCACACACAGTCTCATTTTCTCCATAACAATATCGTACCCGGACATTGCATGAACAAGTGTTCAATGATTTTCATGATCTTCTTATTAGGAAAGACAGAGATGCATGACTTACACCATGAGAGTGTCAAGCCTCGTTGTTCCAAGGTAGTATGGACTATCAACCAGTCATTAGTAGGCAGACATCTATGTACTATTTGTCACTGCAGAGAGGAGAACTTCGCTGGTCTCTGTTTTAACTTATTGAAAAATTTTATATTTCGGATTTTGTGAGCATCAATATTCAGATGTCTAACCCACCGGTCACTTATTATGGACGTCACATTCACATTTGGTCTTAATAATCGGTATATTGACTTGACTGAGAGGGATTGCAAGATGAATGGCTTACCTTTTATCCCAGTTTGCCATACCTATTCAGCTGGTTCCAAAGGAAGATCCGGAATCGGGCATTGTGGTTGAAACACTCTCCATCCTTTAATTGCAAAGATGAAAAAAACTATAATCCTTGAGATTTCTTTAGAGGGAAAAAAATTTACTTGGTTGGCCGGTGAGGGAAGGAGGAGGTGATTTGTCTTTATTATGAAGAGAGCAACCAAAGCTCCTTCCTGCACAAGACTTATTATTTGACTCACTTGCCAACATTTTGGATTATGCACAGCCATCACCCAATCCTCTTCTTGTAGTCTTACTCCTTTCTTTAACACCTTCACCCAACCCAGAGGAATGAAGCAAATAATTTGGTCGAGGGTTTGGGGTAGTCTGTGGGCATATGCAATTTTCTTCTTAAATTGAGTAGGTGTCATCCAACCTTTTTTTTCCTGGTCCCAAATATCCTTGGCCCTTAATACCTCTTTTTTCACCCATTGAGACCAGAGAGATTGAGAACTATTGTAAACACAACCATTATTATCAGTTATCCATCTGTTCCCGAACAAAGGCTGCCTCAAAATCTCCTCAAATCGTGAGGGAAAATGTTTAATTGGTAAGAGCAGTCTACACCACATTTTTAGTAGAGAAACTCATAGGTTATCTAGGAGAAGATCAACTCGAGCTACTCCTCTCACCTCTTCTTCCTTTGAATGTGCACTAGGGCGAGGAATGTTCCAAAATCTATCCTCCACCCAAGTGAGGGGTGAACCTCTGAAGAAGCTTTCGGCGCCAATCTTCTTATTTGTTCTAGTGTCATTGGCTGCCAAGTCTTGTGAATACCAAGAATGAGATCTATTTTCCATTGTAGGGACAAAGCTTGAGTTTGCAGAGTTTGATCAAAAATTTTCAAACCCCCCCTCGACTTGGGTTGAATCAACGTTAGTCATGCTACTGTGAGAATTACTCTTTCTTGTTCATGATCCCCCTTCCACAGAAAAACTGATATTTGTTTTTGAAGTTGTTTAGTACGTACTAATTTGCTAATTGCCCATAGTATCGATTTATATCATATTGAGGCTAACACTACATTATTTATCACTACTGATCTGCCAAAAAGAGACGTGCACAATCCTTCCGATTGATTCATTTTTTTTATAGCAGGTTTGAAAATCCACTCATCATTGGAAACAAATTTGTCAAAAGCAGAAAGAGACACCCCCAAAATTCTCAGTGGGGCCTCCAGGGGTAACCATTGCACCCTGGGGGACTCGGGTGGACGATCTCCATTAGAATGGATCCACCACCCTTGAGTTTTATTTCCTCAATTGACTATCATATCTGAGACAACCGATAATTTGTCTAGCATATTCTTGATTTCCTCCATATTTTCAGTTGAGGCTTCCATCATGATGGTCAAATCATCTGCGAACATGGAGGCTATAGGAATCGCTTCCTCAGGTATACCAGAGATATGAAGGCGTTTAATGTTGTGATCAACTCTAAGATTGACCCAATAACTTCCATCACAATTAAGAAAAGAAAAGGGGCTAACGAATCCCCTTGTCTAACTGGCCTCTGAAGACGTATTTCTGGTGATAACAAACCATTAACAAGAATACGCGTAGTAGCATTTATGTGCAAAATTTTAACCCAACTTCTCATATTAGGGCCAAAATTTAACTTTTGCAAACAAACATCCAAGAATCTCCAATCAATATGGTCATAGGTCTTTTCAAAATTTATAAAAACAAAAGTTGCATTACTTTTGGATTGGGGTGAGAGTTTGATTACTTTGTTAATTAAGAGAATATTATCATGTATATGTCTATCATTTATGAATCCTGTTTGAGAGAGGTGAATTATATCAGGCATCACTGAAATCATCCTATTTGGAAGCGCTTTTGCCAACAACTTATAAACAACTGTTAATCAAGTTATTGGTCTATAATTCCTTATATTTCTATTTTTTTGTACAGTAAGGTAAGTATTCCTTGACTCACTATTTCACCTCTTGAAAGTATTGCATTAAGTCTGATGAAAAAGAAGACCACATAGCTTCCCAAAATTCTTTAGGAAGGTCATCCACCCCCGACGTCTTATCTTCCTCCATTTGTATTAAGGTTGTCCAAATTTCATCCTTTGTTAGTGGTCTTTCTAGAGTGTCACGTTGTTCTCGGCTAATGGATTGGAAAAGTGGTTCCAAAAAGAGACGAATGGCTTGATCATCCTCTTGAAAATAAGTGGGATCTTTAGATGAGAGAAATAGTTTCTTGAAAAAATCATAGGCTACTTTTAAACTAGTTGCAGATGATACAACCATCGAGGGATCTTGAGAAATATCAGGATAAAAAAGACTCACTATGGATGAGCGTTTGGCTTGTGACCGGGCCATAGCAAAAAAAGATGTATCCATTTGCCCTTCAGATAAAAATCTTGATAGCTTACCTCTGATTAGTTGGCCTTGCTAACGATGTTGCGCGAAGGTTAAAAGTTGGTTCCTAAGCTCTTGAATATTGATGGTTTGGGAAGATTCACCAAGTTGTTCCTGAGATTCATAATTTAGAATGTGTTCTTGAATATTCATTTCTTATAGATATCTATTCCTTGCTTGTAGTTTTGAATACTCATTACACTTTTTTGCAATAAAAACCATTATTAAACCAAGAAATCTAGGAATCTTGTTTTTTTCCTGCTGATGAAGGGGGCAGGGTTGAGCTAGGGCATAGCCGCGGTAGGGATGGTGGTTCTACCGTAATAAGTCTTGCCGGAATAAGGTAAGGGATTTGAAGGGGGGTTCGGTGTGTTTAGTCGGGTTTGTACGGATGTGGTTATTGGGGCATGTGAGGTTTCAGCCAGGACCACCTTTATTAATTTATTTATTTATTTTTAGCTGCGAGCAGTGCGAGCGGTTTTGAGTTCTGAACCATTTGGTATTGCAGCGAAGGTATTGGACTGCATTGGGACAATCTGGGACCATTTTGAGACCAGGTGGGACTAATTTTGAGAATGGGACATGCACGTTGGTGTGACTATAAGTTGGAACCTGGGCGGAGGTGGTGCTTGGTGGTTCATCCGATAGTTCTGCCGATATCCTCATTGTCAGTGACCCACGATTGACCTAGGCCAGAACAACGATGGTCGGTGTTGGGGTTGTGGGTCGTGCTGCCCTTTAACCTGAGCAAGGCGGGGGCATGGGGACTGGTAGAGAGATCTGGGGAATTGTCGAGGGTGGAAGGCATTCCAGTGGTTGTTCGTGGGCTGTTAGCAAGATGACGCTGGCCGGAGCCGGGGCGGGTCGCTCTGCCTTGTGACCTAGCAGATAGGGGTGTATTCTGAGGTGGGTCGCGCTGCCTCGTAACCTGGCAGTTGGGGGTGTGAGGCTTGGTTAAGGCCTGGTAACGAGGATGGACATTAGGCAGGCTGAGGATTGGGCTGCTGAGTAGTATCTGAGTCAGGTTTTCGGTTTACAGGCTCTTGAGTGACTTGAGTTGCTCAAAGCCTCAAACGTTTTGTGGTTTCACTGATTTAGATCCTTTGATCTAGTTTTGCATAGATGTATGGGTTTTTTCCACTAGCTCCCTCGAGGCTGTCTCAATTAGTACTTGGTTCGGTTTGTTCTCTAAAAAAAAGAGATGACGAATGATGGGACCTATAGCTATGGTGCTGATTGGTGGCTTGACTGGTATTTGCCTGAGTTCTGAGCCCCGGTGGTTTGCGAAAAGAGCGGGCCAGAACGACGCTGGTCGGTGTCGGGGCTTGGTCGCGCTGCCCTGTAACTCAAACTAAACGAGGGCATGAGACCTGGTAGAGAGATCTGGGGCGTCGTCGAGGGTGGAAGGCACTCTACTATCTTTTGGTGAGCTGGTACCTAGTCGATGCTGGCTGGAGCCGAGGTGGGTCGCTTTGCCCTGTGGCCTAGCAGTTGGGGGTTTTCTGGGGTGGGTAGTGCCACTCTGTAACCTAGCAGTTGGGGGCATGAGGCCGGGTAGAGATTGGGCATCGGGATATAGGGGTGAGGCAGGTAGGGTTGGGCTGCTGAAAGGCCCTTCGACAGGAGGTTTTTTCGTTCAGAATGCTTATGCTTCTTTGATCCGAAGAGATTTTTAGTGTTTTGTGTAGATGACACAATTGTCTTTCCTAGCCGAAGCCGGGTAATGGCCCCGGTACCTCAAGGATTTCTCCATAAACTTCTTATTTTTTCATTGTGATCTTGAATGGGACGCTGGGCCCCGTTCCCAGCACGTGTTGCTCCACATGAATCATGATTAGATTGGAAAAAAAAAAAAAGAGCGGCCAACCTGCCAGTTTGTGAGATCTCTGTTTGTTGTTTCAACTGCACTAATGCACACCTTGGTTCGTTTTGGGGGTAACCTCAGTAGAATCACAAAAAAGAGTTATAATTGCACTATGGGGCAAGATACAGTTTGCAATTGCACTTCGGGCACCCTGCCTGGCCAGAAAGCTGGGTTGTATACATTGCCTGAACTGCAACTGGAAACCGTATCTTGGCCCATAGTGCAATTATAACTCGTTTTTATGACCCCCGCGTAGTTTTCTTTTTTTTTTATTAACGCACAGTGTGTTCATACGTGTGCTGTCATGTAACTCATGTTCTCTACTGAAATGAGCCAAGTACTCGCCATGCACAATCTCACCACAACACTGGACATGCACATAGGAGTTCACACATGAGAAGCCCAATCGATATACAATTCACACATGACGATGTCGTCCCCCAAATTATCATCAATATACAAGAGTGTTCATCACCAGTGGTTCTGTTGCACACCACACACACAGAGGATCTCAAACAGGTGATGGTTATGCCTTCTCTTCCCCTATTTCTCTCTCTCACTGTTCTCTCTCTGACTTGGTCCGCTCTGACGCACTCTCTCTGTCTCTTCCTCTCCCTTTACTCTGGATTGTCACCCTGGATACACCTACTCAGGTACGAAGGACACCTTGGTGGCTATGGCCGCTGTCATCTTCCTCCCTGGGCACTCAGTTCCCAAGTTGCCTTAACGCACAAGCAGCAGCAGCGCTTCCGCATCTCGCGACTGAACAAGTGATGAACAGTTGCACTGTAGCAGCTATATATATAGGACTTGGTTGGGCTCCCCTTGGCTTGGCTTGGCCTGCTTCAGACTGGTACCGGTCGGCCGCGGCCTGTCTGCTGCAAACATTTTGTCGGTCCGGTAGCTTCCGGACTTTCCTGGGACATGCTGCAAAATTGAACTTGGGACTGTCGGACTTGGACTGGATGCTTCAAGACTTTTCTTGTCAGGTACCGGACAGACTCCTACCGACTTATGACGTTTTGGTACCGCCACCTACCGACCTAGGACACGTCGGCCCCTGGATCCTATGACCTACCCTACGGGATGGCCCTGGGACGTGGGTGTGGTCGGGACCTTTGGTACGGGACTGAGAGTCTGCAGCGTGAATCCTTTCACTCCCGCCGGCCTGAATTCGAGGTCCTCCGAGAAAATCCTAACTTTATGGATCATACACATTTACTCCCCGCGTAGCCCGTTCATAATAGGACTCGGAGACAATGTGAGGGACTGTTTGTATCAGTTCCTCCATGGGAAACTAGTGGTCCTCGCTACGTTTCTGATAGGCAAATCTGACCTTATATTGTCTTTGAGGTCTCCCTCAGCGACCAGTTCGGAACGTATCTTCAACGACTATCTTATCTACGTCATACTTCCCATCCATATCTGGAGGTATCATAGAATGTCGAGAGGGAAACTGGTCGTTCATGATGCAGGGAAGCAACTTAGAGGCGTGGAATATCGGGTACGTGTGCAGGTGGGGTGGAATCTCAATAGTGTTGGACGGACCATCTGTCTCCCCTTTGATATCTAGGACTTGCCATGACCCTCTCTCTGTATACGGGTAACAACTTCTGTGAGATTCCCTCTTTTGGGATGAACTCCTTAGACTTGACCCATACAAGATCGCCTACCGCGAAATGTGACAGACGTCGGTGTTTGTTAGCTTGCTCTATCATGTGATGTTGCGCCTTCAGGATGTTCTTCTTGACCTGCTCCATATCATTCTCACATTGAATGGAAAATTCCCTTGTAGCCTGGTGGCAGTCTTTGAATCTGATCTGGGTTCAGACAGATTGAGACAGTCAATTGGGCGCCTAGGTTGCCAACCCTTGCGCAACTCGTTCGGCGTGAGTGCAATCGACAAATGCACCGAATTGTTATACGGCCTGCACTTTGGGAAAATGCTCATCCCAGTGGATCTCATCGGGCCAAATGTACATGCGAAGCACTTGCTGAAGCAGCTTCTTCATATGTTCGGTCTGGCCATTAAATTCCGGATGTCTGCCGGAAGACATTGTCAATTTCGACCCATACACCTTCATCAACTGGTGCCAGTGCTCGCCCGTGAACCTACTGCCTCTATCACTGATTATCGACAGCGGGTGCCCATAATCTTTAACCCAGTTATTGAAAAACTCCCTAATCACTAAATCGGTATTTGCTTTTGCGGCAGCGGAATAAAAACTGGAAATTTACTAAATCTGTCTACCACAACCATCACTTGGTTTTTCCTGTTTCTGCTTTAAATTTGACCTTCGTGTCCATGAAGTCGATGGACACGGTTTCACCGGGACCGAACGGGACAGGTAATGGCCTCAACAGGCCCAGTGGAGACTGTGTGGAACTTTTGTTCCGCTGACACTCTTGACAACCCTGGATGTAAGCAATGCAGTCGTGTTTCATGCCAACCCAGGTATAGGACCGTAGGAGATTTGCGTACGTTTTCCTCAACCTGAAATGGCCCTCAGTGTCGTGACACTCCCCTAAAATCAGACTTTTGATAGTCTCATTATTCGGAATGCACAGTCTGTCAAATCGGTCGGTCTTCTCAAACAAGACAGCCCGTCAGTTACTCTGTAATCTGGGACTTCATGTGGTGTTGTCTGCACTTTTCTGATTAGCTCGTTGTAAACAGGATCGTCAACATATGCATCTCTAATCTGTTGCTGAAGCTCGGTGCCTGTGTCCAAGTAAGTTACGATAGCACCGAAAAAATCTGCGCGTCTACTCAAAGTGTCTGCGACAATGTTGTATTTCCCTTTTACCGGGTTCAACTCGAAGTCAAATTGGTCTATCTCCCTAGTCCACCTACTAGTCAACTTAAAAATTCCCATGAGAAATAAAAGTTGAAAAAACATTCCATTAAAATAAAATCCTTCATATTTATAAATTATCATTCCAATGTTCGTCCATTTCTAAAATTTTCAGTTTTATTTGATAAATTCCCGTCTAAATATGAGTTCTCCCTTCCAACTACATCTATTTGTTCAAAATGGAATGAAAGTCTGGATGAGTTTGTGAAATGTCTTAATTAAACTTTGATTCTACTATAACAAATACCATGTAATTTATATTGGATTAACCCATTTATGACTGAAAATCCTTACAATGCTTACATAGAATGACAGTCCGATTAAAATATTCCATGAACTCATCCAGACTTTCACTCCATCTCTAGCATGCAGTTGAAATAAGAAGGGATACCCCATTCTTGGAATGAAAGTTTTCCAGTAAGACAGAAATTTTCAAAATTGGAATGACATTTTTCAAGATGGAATGAAAATTTAGAATTTAGAATGTAATTTTATTATAGAATGATTATTTAATTTTGGGAATTTTTTTTGTTGTAGGGGTTATGCGGGCCTGGGTCTTTAACCAACGTAAAGTCTCGTGGTCAGAATAGACCTTGAAGTGCCTACTTAGGAGGTAGTGTCGCCAGTGGCTTAATGCTTCTCTCAAGGCGAACAAGTCACGTTCGTATGCCGATGCAGCGACCTTCTCGCTAGGCAATCTACACAACATGAACTTTATTGGCATGTACCCCTCTCCATCATTTTGCTGAAGTACAGCGCCAATGTCGTATTGGCTCGCGTCCGTAGTGACGAGGAACGACAGGGACGAATCTGCTACTTTAAGAACCGGATACTCGATCAAAGTCTTTTTCAACTTCTTGAAGGTTGACGTACAGTTCTTATCCCAACTCCAGACTGCTTCCTTTCTAAGGAGTTTGCGCCGAGGGGCAACAATCATAGTGAAGTTTCGTACGAACTTGCGATAATAATTGGCTAATCCTAGGAATGATCGCAGCTCAGTCAACGTGCGTGGTGTTGGCCAATCTCGGATTGTTGTTATCTTTGCGTCCTTGGGTCTAGTTCCATCTCCATCCAACACATTGCCTAACTACAGAACCTGACGCTTAGCCCATTTACACTTCTTCGGGTTCACCTTGAACTTCGCAGCGCACAATTTTTTTAGGACCAAACGCAAATACTGTTTGTGCTCCTCTTAAGTCTTACTAAAAATCAGAATGTCATCTAAATAAACCACTACAAACTTATCTAGCCATTCGAGGAAGAGATCATTCATGCATCTCGGGAAAGTGGCAGGGGCATTTGTCAGACCAAACGGCATGACCATAAACTCGTAGTGGCCGTAGCGAGTCCTAAAGGCGGTCTTGTGCTGGTCTTCAGGCTGTACCTCTATCTGATGGTAGACCGACTTCAGGTCAATCTTGGTAAAATACTTGCAGCCCTGTACTCTTATCCAGCAAGTCATCTATCCACGACAAAGGTTCAACATTCTTTACTGTAATCGCATTCAGGCCCCGGTAATCTATGCACATGCGCAGTTCGCCTTCCTTCTTCGGCACGAATAGGACCGGTGCACCATACGGTGAGGAGCTATGCTTTATCCAACCTTTTTCTGTTAGTTCATTGAGTTGCTTGCGCAACTCGTCGAGTTCTTTGAGAGACATTCGATAAATCGGTCCCTTGGGAATTCTTCTACCACGCTCGATCTCTATCCGCTGCTTAATCTCTCTCTCGACTATTCCCGTCGGGCTCTCTCCCACATCCGCAAACTCATCCAACAGTTTCTTGACTTCTGCCGGTGTAGGGATCTCCTCCTTTTTGCCTTCACTTACTGGTCTAACGTATGCTACGAAGACTTGGTCAACCAAATCGGCCTTAACCACATGCCTGGCGAAGGCAGAGACACTCATACAGCAAATGGACAAACTGGACTCCTCTCCAGACCCATGGAACAATCGCAGTTTTTTTTTACCTCCCTGCGGATTAGGCAGCCAGCACTCGTGTTCACCCATCTTTACAGCGGCTTGTGCGGCCTCTCCCCAGTCTGTCCCTAAGATGATGTCAAAAGGTAGGTTATTCTCCACTAAGAGGGTCAGGGAGTGCAAAACTCTTTCTACCTTATTCCCCCCCTCCAACCGGAAGTACGCCTTAATCCCTTCGACGTACTCCTCAACTCTCATTTCACGATTATCGGCCAGTCTGTCCACGACCGACTTGTCCAATTTTTGAACCATCATGCCGAGGTGCATCTTCTTCAGTCCCCTTCAGTTAATGTAACTGCGCGTCGATCCACTATCAACTAACCCGCCTACTCGCTCTTTACTAATCTCCACATCTGCTAATATAAGCTACCCTTTACTCTTCTTCTTCATTTCGGCCCAAGCTTGGCGACGAGTGATCAGCTCATCACCGATGCCTGCGAGGGAATCACCTAGAGAGACCCTAGCACAAGCGATCTCTGGACAACTAACTGGGTGAGGGCCTACATCAGTCTCTGCCATTGGGGCCTTCAGAAAGGAGGGTGTCTATTCTGCGCACGCTTCTGTCTGTCTGTCTATGTGTGAAGGCCCAGTAGGAGCGACTGCTACTCCTACTGGCTATTCCCTTTTGGGTGGCGGTAATCAGGGCAGAAACAAACAATGTGGTTGGGATCACCACATTTGCGGCATTGATCTGCCTTCAGCCTCTTCTCCCAAAATGACTTTTCTATACCCACTTCCTTCCAAGGTTCGCCATCAGCGATCCCTGGATGTGTCGGCCATGGTCTGTTTCCTCTACCCCTTCCGCTTGCTGAGGAGGATCCGCGTCCACCTTGCGGGAAACCATAACCCCTACCTCCCACGTAGTAGCTACCTTCACTGCTACTCCCCCGGGTGCCACGTCCTCGTCCTCCGCCTCTTCCTCGGCCTCCTCTTCCTTGGTTTCCTCTTCCTCCTTGTCGCCCTCCCCCGCGGGCTGCAACAACCACGTAGTCCCATCCCTGGGCTACTTGGTTGTTGTTAGGCTCTTCCTGTCCGTAGTAGTCTATGTTCTCATAGGGTAGTGCTTCGACTCCCCCTCCCTCAAACGTGACCAGAAGGCTATCCTTTCCCTCTATGTTACCTGCTATTGTCTTATTCTTCCACCTTCCTCCTTTCTGCAGGTCTTTCCAGTAATGACAGTAATTTGCTTCCATCAGGAATTTCAAGCCGGCCTGATCTACGACAATTTTGCTAAACTTCTCATAAGTCATGCCCTCCTCCTTCGTACGGGGTTACAGTGTGGTCCTAAGGGGGGATCAGGCATCGCTCTCGCGAAGTTGTTCAGGATCTGAGTGGGAGTTAATCCATGATCGGGGCACTGGAGCAGTTCGTTCATGGTAACTTTAAGGGCAGCTACACCCTTCCACTTCCTATCAGCAATATTCAGAATCAAGTGCTCTGTCAGCCTCTGTGCCCCGGGCCAGGTTCCTGTCTTCGAACCTTTCCTTTAGTGCCTTGAAAAAGTCTTCTATGCGCGTGCGTTTAGAGTATTCTACCATGGATGTGCATCCTGCTTCCTTCATCAGAGAGATGGCAAAGTTGACGACATCCCCACCAAGACATGAACTCACCATCAGAATACGGTCCCAATAGGGAATCCGTTGTGCGTATAGATAAGTGTCCATGTGTGCTTCCCACTGGTAGAATTTTTTTTTTTTTTTTCCAGTGTATGTCCAGGGAAGCTTCACCTTCATCTTCTCTCTTCTCTCACCCCCTTCAGGCTTATTAGGATCTGGCTTTCTGTCCCCCTCCTTCTTAGGATCTTTGTTGTCGTCTCCTCCACCGTCTCCACCTCCACTACTAATTCCTCCTCTCATAGTAGCGATAGTGTCTATCAGTTTTGAGGTAAATATTCCCTCTAACTGCTGGGCATACCCCTGAACACGTTCATTGACACGGTGGGCAACGACACTCAGATAATCATTCCAGGTGCCCTTGAGTTCGTGATTGTGCTGCTCGAGTCGGGCGACTGGCTTATTTATGGCGGCAAGCTCCTGATTAGTGTGCAGCAGGGCTTGGACCACAAGGGTACGGTCATCTTTCCATTCCCCTTCACGTCTCATTTGTTCCTTCAGTTGCCGTTCGATCTCTTCCCCTTCAACCTTTAACCTCCTTTTTTTCTCCCTCTCAGCCCTCTTCTTCACCAGGAGCCGCTGGTGTAACTCGTGTTCCCTCTCTTGCACCAACAGTTCTCTCTCCGCATCATCTTCTGCCGCCTCCAACTTCGCTGTCAGCTCAGCCCTCTCGGCCTCTGACTCTTCTGCTCACTCATCCTTTCTGAACCCAAACTTCTCCATCCATGTCTGGGTGTCGACAGGCTAGAAGTGTAGTTGACTGGACTCCCCCCTTTCTGTTCGCACCCCTCCTTCTCCATCTCCGTGCCTGGAGTCTACCAGTCTTTCCTCCTCTCCTTCTTGTCGTTCTTCTTCTTCTTCTTCTTCTTCTTCTTCTTTTTCTTCAACCACTTCCACCTCTTGCTTCTGTTTCTCCAGAATCTTCAACTTCTCCTCCAATCCCTTCCTCCCCTTCTCCAATTTTTCTTTTTCTTCCTCTTTCTTCTTTCTCTTCTCCTCCTTTTTCTTCTCCTTCTCCTTCTCCTTCTCCGCCAGCCTCCTATCTATCTCGGCTTGTTGTTCGGTGGTAAAAGGTTGCGTTGACCTCCCAGAGCGGCTCACCACATGCATGCCGAAGGTCCGTGCAAACCCCAGCGGGAAAAGAAATCGGAGGAGGGGCTCCCAGATTGCGGACAGGGCCAGAAAACCAAACATTGGGTAGTCATCCATGGTGAAGTTTTGACACAGTAAGTGGACTCCGCCTCCTCACCACTTAGACCTAACCTCACACTTAATCAACCCTCAACACGTACTCCAATCCCAACACTTATTTTTTTTAGGGCCGGACTATCTACTTCCCTTCCCACATCTGTCATTATAGCAATCTTCCAATTCCGGTGGGCAACCGGCAGTTTAAGGTCAGCCAGCACAGACCTCAAGAATTATTTAACGACGCAAACAGGACGTCGAGCCCACCATGAAAGAGTGCTCTCAAGACTTAGACTGGTCCCTCACTGATTGCAGCGGTTTTCGGGTATAACAACCACCAGCGATTAGCCAGCCGGTCAGTACCGGTCCTTGGGGGGTCTCCCTGGTGTCCTCAACTGGTGGACCTTATGTCTCACCCCTACTTCCCCCGTGCATTATACAGCTGGTGAACCCTACTGACTCTCTACAACTCCTCAGTGCGTCTCTTAGAGTCTTCAGTTGCACGCCGGTCATTACCGGTCATTGGGCATAGCCGGGTTGTTTTACGAGCCCCGCCGCTCTTGCCTATGCTCCCTACTGGGTCCAGAGATACATCCAGCTGCCGAGTTGCTACCCTAGACCGACCTACATCACTCATGAGACTTTCACTCTCACTGGATTAGGGTCCCACTGGGTACCTATGCCCCCAGGTAGGCCGGCAACCCTAACCACTTCCACACAAGGGGGAGGAGCCTTTCCTCCATGAGAGATCGGTCTCTGACGTCAAGCAACAGGCAGATCCCCTATTACTTGCAGACTCAAATTAACATGATGACATCAACGGAATGTCAACTGTGGGAAGATACCACTCACAACAAAATACAGATTGCAAAATTGACAAGGCCAGGGCAGCGAAGCACTTCGCTAGTAAACGTTTCGTCGATGAAGCTCCTCGCTCGCAGGTACATCTTCTTCTAGCTCCTTGTGATGCCCCTTCTACTTCGGCCCTCAACTTCGTCAACCCTAATCTCCTTTTTTTTTTTTTTTTTTTTTAAAAAGACCCGCCGGCCTTCTTCCTTGCCAGCGTCTTCAACCCTGAGCGGATGCAGCGGGAACCAGCTCCAATACCACTGAAATGAGCCAAGTACTCGCCATGCACAATCTCACAACAACACTGGACATGCACATGGGAGTTCACACATGAGAAGCCCAATCAATATACAATTCACACATGACGATGTCGTCCCCCAAATTATCATCAATATACAAGAGTGTTCGTCACCAGCGGCTCTGTTGCACACCACGCACACAGCGGATCTCAAACAGGTGGCGGCTATGCCTTCTCTTGCCCTATTTCTCTCTCGCACTGTTCTCTCTCTGACTTGGTCCGCTCTGATGCACTCTCTCTGTCTCTTCCTCTCCCTTTACTCTGGATCGTCACCCTGGATACAACTACTCAGGTACGCAGGACACCTTGGTGGCTATGGCCGCTGTCATCTTCCTCCCTGGGCACTCAGTTCCCAAGTTGCCTTAACGCACAAGCAGCAGCAGCGCTTCCGCATCTCGCGACTGAACAAGTGATGAACCATTGCACTGTAGCAGCTATATATATAGGACTTGGTTGGGCTCCCCTTATGGCCTGCTTCAGACTGGTACCGGTCGGCCGCGGCCTGTCTGCTGCAAACATTTTGTCGGTCCGGTAGCTTCCGGACTTTCCTGGGACATGCTGCAAAATTGAACATGGGACTGTCGGACTTGGACTGGATGCTTCAAGACTTTTCTTGTCGGGTACCGGACAGACTCCTACCGACCTATGACGTTTTGGTACGGCCACCTACCGACCTAGGACACGTCGGCCCCTGGATCCTACGACCTACCCTACGGGATGGCCCTGGACGTGGGTGGTCGGGACCATTGGAACGGGACTGAGAGTCTGCACCGTGAATCCTTTCACTATACACAACTCCATAACAAAAGCATGACTATGCCAGATGTTGAACGCTGCCACTCTGCCCAGAATGCATATGACTGACAGATAAGGTGGACTCACATGTGTGTGTGTGTGTGTGTGTGTGTGTGTGTGTGTGTGTGTGTG
>BFEA01000227.1:1632352-1662169 GCA_003427395.1 Chara braunii
GTCCGCGCCCCGTCAACCCATCCGACCCCGATTCCGAACACGCCTCCGACCCCGATCCCGATCCTTACCCGGAACTCGCCCCCGCTCCCTTCTCCGCCCCGCCGCCCCGATCCCGATCCTTGCCCTCCCACGTGTCCTTCTCGCTCCGGTCTTTTCCACCTCCGCCATCTGCTACTGTGCTCCCGCGCTCCGTCAACCCATCCGACCCCGATCCCGTTCCCGAACACGCCTCGACCCCGACCCTGATCCTCATCCGGTATTTACCCCTACTCCCTTTTCCCGATCCCGACCCTGAACCCACCCCCGACCATGTCACTCGCTCCGACCCGACCCTCGCCTCTTAACCCGCCCGCCTGGGTCCTGGACTGATTCGTTGCCTACAAACCATCACCTTAGATAGCACTCGGACGAGCCTCGACGAGAAAGAAGAGCGACGGCTGCTACAAGAGCAACGACGGGCGAAAAGGTGAGAGCAGTAGATCAGAGCGTGACGAGAGAGGGAACGGGTGCTGAGAGGAGAGTACGAAGTCGAGAGCGGGAGGGAGGGGAGGTGGGAGGGTGAACGGAACAGACTGAGAGGGGAGTACGAAGTCAGGAGTGGGGGAGGGGGAAGTGGGAGGGTGACAGAAACATGTTGAGAGGGTGGTGGAAATGACAATGCACAAAGGAAAGGGCAAAGGTAAGATGCAGCGAGTCCATCGTAAGATTGACTCTACGTTAATCTACCGAGGGATTGCCAGACACTATGCCATGGGGCAGCTTGAAGAGATCACGCAGGGGGAGCCCCATGTGACGACAGGGGGAGGGGATGGGCAAAAACAAGGGCAGGGGGAAAATGACGTGCTAGGGAGCCAGGCCAGTCGAGTAGGGGCACACACCGACGCCAACCCGAAATCATGGGCAGACAGGGTAAAAAAGCCCTTTTCTGATAGAACATTATCAATCCAACGGAAGAAAGAAGGAGAAAAAGGGGAACTAAAGGAAGAATGGAAAATTCCGTTGGGGAATCTAACGACGGTGGGAGCTTTCTTTATGACCCGCCTCCTCTCGGCCTCGGAAAACAGAATTCTACATCAGGGGGGAAGATCCACTATAGTCAAAGCTCTCCCCGGGGAAACCGTAAAAACGCGTGATGAACTGTACATGCGGCAAGCCAGTAACTGGGCGTTTCATGATGACGCCGCATTCAAATCTACGAGCAACAAGGTAGATTGGATTAGAGAACACCTGGGTGCCTTCAAGGGGTCTGTCGAAGGGGCTCATGAATTCTTTCTCATACAGTCAATCTCATCATTTGTTATTACGGTCATCTGCATGTACGATGCAGACAAGAAAACAATGGAAGGATGGCGATCACTCCGCTGCGAGGGATCCAAGGTCCGGATCTAGCCCTGGTCCCCCCCGAAACAACAACGACCGGAAGAGCAAAGGGAGCAACTTATGAGAGAATATTTCTGGGTAGAATTTAGGCACATTCCGATCGAGATTCAGACCGCATTCATACAAGACTTCGCAGAGAAGTAAGACATGGTTTACTTCATCGACCCCCTCCCACCGCACGTCCCACGGCGAGACGACCACCTCAAGCTAGCCATACGACTAGCGGAGGGACATATCTTCACCATTGATGACATAATCCCTTACTGCATCGGGGGGAAAATATACCGCATTCACACCGCTTGCAAACTACGGCCCTGGTGTGTCAAATGCCAGACCTATGGGCACTTATATTCAGATACAGCGTGCACCCGCCACCCCTCTCGTGAAGCCAAACCCACAGGGCGCTTGCAAAAAGACCCTTTTGCAGACACACGGTGGCGGTAAGTTGACCCTGGCCATGAAGGCTGGGTCTACATAGATGAACTGGGACCAGGGGGGGGGGGGGGGCTGTAGGTTGGACATGGGAAGGGCAGGGCAATCCACGACAGGACATCAGACCGCCGGCGGCCTGGACCCCCCCGAAAACCCTGGAATCCCACTTGCAACAGTCAACCCAACTAACTCCCAGGGTGTCAGGAAGTGTCAGGAGGAAGAAGCAAGGAAAAAAGAAAGTTCTAGAGGTGCAGCCCAGAAGAGGAATTGTACCCGGGGCTAACATGTTTTCTCCGCTGTTGAGAGAATCTGGCCATGGTAGGGGGGAGGGAGATGGGTGTCTGAGGCAAGAGGAGGGCCAGACCAGTCAGGACAGTCAGAAGATCGTCGTTTCGACCTTTGAGAACGTCCCGCCCTCTGGTGGGAAGGAGGAGGGGGGAGGGGACCAGGTTGACGCTCAACGGACGGAAAACAGGCCACGGCCGGGTGAGCCCGAGAACCAGATCCACCACGCACTCCCCTCCCAGGAACAGCGCCAGACAGAACAGGCGGGGCAATTTCAACAGGCACAACAAGAGCCACAACAGAGACAGACACACCACACATCGCCTCCCCCGGAACAGATAAACCACACAGAATTAGCACATAAGGGGTTGACACAACAGTCACAGCAAACGCACCAGGTACAACAAACAGAACAACCTTTGTGAGGATGGCAAGAGGATGTGACACAACAGTCACATCAGCCACAACAGCCACACGAGGTGCAGAAAATTGAAACTGAGCGGTCTATAAACGGATAGTCAGACCAACAGTTACGATTGAAACAGTAGGCAAGGGCGAAGCAGTCACAGCAATCGGCACTGCCATCACAACAACAGGCAGGGCAGCATAATTTAGAAAAGAATAGCCCACTACGCACGCAGTCTTCGCAGGCCGAACACAAACATCATACTTCGGATTTCTTTTCAGATGCCTTCGGGGCCCGGCAAATAGACATAGATACCTTCTCCCCCCCTCCGCCAGACGTTGAAATGATGGATAGCCAAACGGACCCGGACGCCCCCCCTCAGAAAATGGACCTGGATCAGAAGATCCAGATAATCACATAATGGATTATTAAACATCTACGGTCGGAGACCGCTAAGGAAGGGGCGACGGGAGGAGACGAATACTGGGACGCGTCGTACGTAGAACTGGTAACCCTCTTAAACAACAGTCCAACACTCAGAGCGGCGTTGACAACCGCCCCCCCGGCCCATCTGACATAGGCAGAGAGCTTCGAGAGAATTTTGGCCATCGTCCGTAGCCGGTTTCGCCCTCCACCCGTCCCAGATCACGCGCATTCTCAACACCCCTCCACCCCTGCACCTGGTGCACGGGGGGCTACACAAGGGGAGGATGGGGAGGAAGGGATGACCTCCAAACACCTCAAGCTGCGACAACTCATAGAACGGGGTCTTTTCGAATTGCCCCTCACTACTACGAACGACATAGTAGTACTTCCTTTGCGCAAAACAAATGGAAAATGGGAGATTGGACTCTCCCCGATAGGAGAGCATGGCGGGGTGACGCTGCAAGGGTGGGACTTCGTGGATCAGATCCCAGATATTAAAGAAAGGGACAAAACCTTCACGGGCCAAATGCAAGCCTTTGTGCCCAGACACTATGCACCCGGGGCGAGGGCGGGGATAAGATTTGCGGATAGTGACATGCAGTTGGCGAGGAACGACCTGTACCTGTTGTTCGAACCTAATAAAACGGTCAATCTGCGCTGGTTCAGTCACACCAATAGAAAAATTTTCTAGAATTAAATAATCATTCTATAGTAAAATTACATTTTAAATTTTAAATTTTCATTCCTTCTTAAAAAATGTCATTCCAATTTTAAAATTTTCCGTCTTACTTGAAAACTTTCCTTCCAAGAATGGGGTATCCCTTCTTATTTGAACTACATTCTAGAGATTGAATGAAAGTCTGGATGAGTTCATGAAATATTTTAATTGGACTGTCATTCTAAGTAAGGATTTTCAGTCATAAATAGGTTAATCCAATCTAAATTAGAAGATATTTGTTGTACTAGAATGAAAGTTTAATTAAAAAATTTCATAAACTCGTCCAGACTTTCATTCCATCTTGAACAAATAGATGTAGTTGGAAGGGAAAACTCATATTTAGACGAGAACTTATCAAATAAAACTGAAAATTTGATAACTGGACAAACATTGGAATGATAATTTATAAATATCAAGGATTTTTTTTTATGGAATGTTTTTTCAACTTCCATTTCTCGTGGGAATTTTTCTATTGACTGCATTGCTTGATCTACAGTGTGCAAAGGTTACGACCGGGGAATACTGGTCTGAAGATGATGTGACACTGTGTAGATGCCTGTGTAGAATCCTGGGGAAGAAAGTCCTGCTTCTAGACACATGAGACACCAAAAAATGGCACCCCCTGTGAACACACCACCCACAAATGACGGACTTAGACACATTATATTGTAGAAATCCGGCCTGGAAACAATGCGTTAGAGCGGCAGACCTTGATCTCCGTTCTATCAACGTCAACGGCCTGACAACCTACAATCCAGAAAAATGTCATGCCATTTTGGGATCAACTTAGAGGGGTTGGGGGGCGACAATGGCCAGATGTGATATGTGTGCAGGAAACTCACCTGCAAGACAAACCAGCACATAACAGAGCCCACAAGATGGTCTGGCCCCACACGACAGTAACAACTTATGCCCCTAGACCTGGCTCAGCGGGAGTGGCGATTTGGATACCCCCCGATTCCAGGTTTGAGATGGTCCATTGGGCGGTGAATGAGGAAGAAGGACGGTGGGTGTCAGTACTTGGAATGCTGGAGTTAGAGTTGTTATGCCTCTTATGCATCTATTCCCCTAACACGGTCGGGGAAAGAAGAACCTTTTTAGGCAACCTAGGGGCACGCGTACCGGATGGCATCCCGTTGGTTATTGCAGGGGACTCTAATGCCGCCCCAGAGAGAGGGCATGACAGATGGAACCCTCAGGGGTCCCCCACCTTCGCAACAGAACAAGATGAGCAAATGATTGCTGACCTGTGCGGAAGCCTCGCAATCTTTGACACCTTCCGCCGTCTGCATCCTGCAGACCGGACCTTCTCCTGTGTAAGGGACAGCCGGATCCTAGCGATCTGGCTAGGCTGTCCAAGTCACGAATCGACTTCATACTACTCTCCAATGACTTAAATGCGAAAAAGAATGGACCACAAAACATGCACAATAATACTTACTATGCGAAAAAAACCGGATCAAGGACCCATTTTTTTCAAGCTGAATACCTTACTTCTACTCGAGCACCAATTCAAGCAGATGATCCAGAATGAGTGGCAGTTCTGGCGCCAACAGAGAGTTCATTTCGACTCGTTTTCTACGTGGTTCAACAATGGTATGATCTTCTTAGCCAAAAAATGCAATGACTTCTCTAAAGCAAAAACGTCTCTAAGACACTAACATGAATTTACCATCCATTAGGAACTGCTAAGCCTGGAACACCAAGCAGATTCACACCTTCTCACCGCACACATCCAGGAAGTGAAGGCCAAACTTCTTCAATATGCACAACATAGATGGTAGAGCATCAGAATATGAGGGAAAATGTCAAAGTTCACTCAGGAAGCCACAATGGACACCCATTTCTTTAGCATGGCGACTGCCCGCGCGAGACGTACGATAATTGAGGCATTGTATGACCCGGACGGAGGGGACGAAATCATAGCAACGAATACCGCACATTGCACACTAATCACACGTACTTTCTTCAAACAACTGTATAAATCCCAACTCCCGGCCCCGCGAGGGGAGGCATGGACGCGAGATTTGGAAGAATTCCTAGCGCCCATGGACAAATGTCTTTCCCCCACACAGCAAGAGTACCTGGAACGTCCCCTCACAAAGGAGGAAATATGGGCAACACTTCTCCAGATGAGAGAAGAGAAAACACCAGGTATAGATGGTTTCCCCAAAGAGTTTTGGGAAACAATGTGGTTAGAATTGAGCACAGATCTGTGGACGTTCTACCAGCAGGTCTGGGAGGACAGGGAAATGGGAAAAGTAGTGGGGAAAGGAGTGTTTGAGGATCCTACACAGACATATGTTGGTTTCCTGCGGATTGCCCTCTAATTGAATTTAATTACTATTACTTACTATCTAAAAAAGTACCTAAAAGACTGAATAAAAAAGTAAGTTTCCAGTGGTGATCTTATTTCTATTCAACAAAATTGCAAGTCAACCAATGTAATTATATATTATTTTATATAAATAGTATTTTATATAAATAGAGTCTTTTGTATAATATTATATAAGATTTTGTATAATATTGTATACAATATTGTATTGTGATAAAAGAATTAATAACTCCAATATCTAATGCGGTTAAAAGAGGAGTATGGTCTTTAAGAACACCAATCTGTCCACTATTGGTCGATAAAATAATTTGTTCAGTTTGGGAGCTCCAAACAATTCGATCCACTCTTCGGATTCTGCATCACAGAATCAATCCTGCTAACCATTGTAACTGTAAATGATCAGTGTTGATTGATATCATAGTACAGAATGTGAATTGACTCTGTTTTTTGTTCGGACTCTTCACGTATAGTCTCTGAGGATCCTACACAGACATATGTTGGTTTCCTGCGGATTATCCATTGTATATTGAAATTCATTCAATAAATAGGTTAGGACTTTCTTGTTTTTTTTTTGCTATCCTATTCTTGTATCAATTACTTTACGAAACCTAATAAGTCAATAATATGATAACACATATCAACATTTATCTTGAATTACTACGACCTTCTTATACCTATTGCAGCAACACCTCCTAATTTATTCGGTATACTACGAAGAATTGCATAAATAGGTAAAAAATACCATTCTGGCACTATGTGAGCTGGAGTTGACTCTGCTGTACAAAAAAGGGGATAAAATGAACATTAGGAATTACAAACCAATTACTCTCCTTACAGCGGTCTACAAAAGCCTCTCGAAAACCTTGGCAAACCGTATGGCGGAGATCCTGGTAGATGTGATCCACCCAGCTCAGACAGGATTCATGGCTGGCCAGAACATACAAGAGAATATCCTGTTGATAAATAAAATTGTCTGTCTAGCAAGACGAAATCGGGCAAATCCGGCAATCGTCTTCATCGATTTTGAGAAGGCATACGATCACGTCGACTGGATCTTTCTAGATAAATGCTTGGAAAAAATGAACTTTGGGCCGGTTTTTAGGAGATGGGTACGCATCCTACGCAAAAACGTCACCATCTGTGTAAAGGTAAATGGATCAGTGGCGCCTCCCTTTGAGCTCCAGCGATCAGTTAGTCAAGGAGACCCCATCGCCCCTTACCTCTTCGTGGTCATCATAGAGGCCCTTTCGGCTAACTTAAGACACAACAAAGATCTAACTCGAATCAGGATCACCAATATCCCAGAGGAAGCGGTACCCATTTGTTCCCTGTTTGCAGACGACCTTACTATTATGGTTGAAGCAAAGGCAAAAAACATGGAAGAGATCAAGACCCTCATGAACCGCTTCGGTCGCGTGTCAGACATGACCGTCAATTGGGGGGGAAAAACTGTGGGCTGGTGGCTGCGCCACCAGGGGGGCAGACCGCCAGAGAACCCGCACATCACTTGACTTCCTCCGGACAACCCCCTTAGAATCTTAGGGGTGTCGCTCACAGCAAAAGGGAAACCCGTCACAAATGATGAATGGCTAATTAGACTGGCACAGGCCAAGCTGCTGCAATGGAATCACAAACACACTTCAATTTTTGGGCGGGCTCTTGTTATTAATAATGTCGTGCTTGCCACCCTTTGGTATCGAGCCACTCTTTGACCCATAAGCAAAGGCGGACTTAAAACGCTAAGGCAACAGCTGGCGGTCTTCCTATAGAGAGGGGACAATAGTAATACCCACGCCATCAGTCGTGTGGCATGAGACTCTGTGGTTCAGCCAAAGGTAGGGGGAGAGCTTGGAATAGTGGACCCTCCCACATAGTTTCAGGCTCTGAGCGTCCACTGGATCCAACATATTATCTTTGAAACCTCCTCCCCCTGGGTTCCCCTGGCGCTAATGCAAATTGCGGCCTTGACCCCGGAAGCCCCACCAGAAACGGACCCTCTCATATGGCTCGAGGACAGATACTGGAGACTCCCCAGGAAATACACAAATGGTGACCCGGTGGATGAACACTCGATACAACATAAAATTTATGAAAACCTAACAAAAAAAATTGTTAGATTTGCACGAATTTTTTTGAAGATTCTGATAGTACATTTTCCAGGCCTCCTATATGAACAACATTCTATGTGAAGTAAATTAMCCGCAAAAAATGAATAGAAACATACTTTTTCAAAACCACTGGTAGTGGTGAGGAGAGAAGCAAGTCTTTTTACAAAGAAATCACTACCTTGCAAAGTACCATTTGTTAAAAAATCAAAATATCCCAATTTTTTTTAATTAAAAAAAATCAAATTTATAGTTCTATAAGGTATGAAGCACGATGAAACTATTCGGGGGTTTCCCAAACACGCACATATATTCTCCTATTCACGAATACATTCTCTTGGATATGTTCCCTCGTACATGGACGAATATATTGTTTTTTTCACTTTTTTAGTATTTTTTATTAAAATATTTTTCCATTTTTTAATTTTAAATCGTGGTGGCTAAGAATTTGAAGATGTCCCCGTGGCAAAAGTTGTTTGAATTCTTCTTTTACATAACATATATTTTTTGACAAGGATTTTACAGTAAACTTAAAAATGGATTATATTAATTTACAGTTCTATAAACTAGTTTCATAAAACTTGGTTTTTACCAAACTGCTGAAAACGACTTATAGTTCTATAAATGAGTATTCACTGAAACTGTTTTTTTTAACGTCTTTCGAGTTCGTCTTGCAGTCCTTAGAGATTGTCTTGTTTGAGCTATGTTTTTTTTCAATCTACTAAAAACGACTTATAGTCTTATAACATGTTTTTTTATTGGAAAGGATTTTCTTGCATATTTTGAGAATGACTAGACTTTTTGTCAATTTTTTTTCCTCCTTTCTCGGGAAACAGTTAAAAATGCTCTCTTTTATGTGTCAAAAATAAGAGTTGACTTTCATTTTTTCATTCTATAAAAAATGTTAGGTTTTGTGGTTTTGTTAGGTTTTCACGAATTCAATGTTATACGCCTTCTGCGCACGTGGAGGAGACTCCCACTCCCCGACCGCCCCACCCCAGACAGATGGAAGGAGATAATCAGGGAACCACTGTTCGGCAACAGATAAATCACAGATTCCCTCGGTCAGGTAAGGAACAGCTCGGACTCCCCCTGAAAAATCTAGGTGAAACACGGGGTGCTGAGGGTGGGGGACCTATGGGATGGGGGAAACGGAGAATGGAAAAGTGCAGCAAGAATGAAAAGTTGCTTGCGCTACTGCCACTCCCTCGAGTCTACTATGGAAGAACTTATTGAAAGTTTTCCCATCCAATGGTACACTAGGCTTAAGAAAGGTCCAACGTTGGAAGAAGATGATTGGGTGGGGCTACCCGGCCATGAATCACAAGTCGGCCTAGTGCACCTAGTGGATCAAGCACAAGTCCTGATTGAATGTTACGCTATTACAGAATAAGGGCGGCTACAAGGGAATAGACAACCTTTCATCTGGAAAAGAAAATAAGAAGTCTATCGCATCAGGGTGATTGAAGAAGGGAAAGGGTGGAGAGCGTATCGTCCAATGACCCCGATTGAGAACCTCCCTCTCGATCCCCAAGAATGGAGATGGTCGTGGAAAGGCAAGGGAGGGCGGGGACGGGGGGAGGGAAGAACGGTCCAATTAGCTGCCCTAAAAACGAAGTCCGTCTACCGGATGCTCAGGCCCAAGCGCGGGCTATGAGACATGGTGGCGGACAGATGGCAGCGCCATCTAAATGTAAATCGAAGCACACTCAAATCTATCCAATGGTTTAGCGAGTATCACAAAAGGCCGGCCAAAATCTTCGCTCTTCAATGGCAAATCACTCATCGTTGCCTACCGACCAATAACTGGCTGATTGATCATATACAACTCGAACAACAAGGAAGGGCATTCCCCTGGTGTCGGGGCTGCTGCCAAAATTTCCCCGGAAAAAAATGCCCTGAGACGGTTGAGCACATTTTCCTATAATGCCTTGCAACTGTCCTGCTATGGAGATGGTGGGATAGGATCTGGCGGCACATCGTTCCAGGCTCATTATGGCCTTGGGACTGGAGGGCAATTTTGTTGGGACACTGCCCCCACTTCTGAGACAACACCTTTGTAGCAAATCTGTTCTCCCTGGGCCGGCGTACAGTCCTCTGGACCATATGGTGGCGAAGATGCATTCTGGAATTAGAGGGGGCCAGGGTAGAAGAGGGGGAGGTCACAAAACAGATACGGCTGCTCTTCCAACATGAGATCACGGCACAATGGCAGAGTGTTAAGGAAAAACTGAGTCAGATGCACAACAGGGGTGACATTAAAAATATTATCTCCCGGTTCTGTGAAGGCTGGCTGGGGGGGGAGAGGGAGGGCTGGGTTGCGAGGGTGATTTGGACAGGAGACAAGTTGGACCAGGGAGAAGGACAAGAGGGAGACCTGAAAAGAGACTATCAACTTCTCTTTAAAGATTGGACAAGGGTGGATCCCAGAGAACAGTTGAGACCTGCGCAGGATTTCGGTGATCCCTTTTCCCCTCACCCTTTGGCCCTGGAGGAATATTTGGGGGCTTAGAGACATTTAAATTGCTCAAATAAGGCATAGCAGGTTGTAGTGCAAGTTAGCCTGTCGGTGGTGTCAGTTTTTTCAACATAAGCTGCTGCAGCGAGTAAAGTCACAATAAGACACAGTAAGAGCCATGGGATAGTAGGAGGAGGGCAGAGGCTAGGGGATGGCGAGAGGCTCCACCGGTGCCCCCCGGTGTTCCCCCCCCAATACCTGACCCTGCTGCTGGCTAGGTTCGGAAATAGATGGGATATGGGACGTTGGACCTGGTTTCCAGCACAATGGCGCCACCCTCAAGATGTTCCTTCCAAAAAATTGTATATGAGACTCCGTACACCATGAGGATAGTAGGTGGAGGGCAGGAGCTAGGGGATGGAGGGAGATCCCACTGGTGCCCCCTGGTGGATCTCCCCCCAGTACCCGGCATTGCTGCAGGAGAGGTAAAAAGAAAAAAAGTTAGATATGGGACGCTGGATCCGGTTTCCAGCTCAATGGCGTCACCTTCAATGATGGATTGTTTTATAAAGATGTATTCATGGGACGCTGGGCCCGGTTCTCAGCAGGTGATGCTCCCCACCAATAGATGGAGCGGCCCGCCAGGCAAAGCCTCAATCCCAGTGGTTCTCTTACTACCACCAAGATAGAGGCCTCGTACAAGGGCCTTTGAAAAAAAAAAAAAAAAAAAAAAAAAAAGCATTTCCATTATCAATGTCACAAACATCCAGGCCGGGAATCCTCACAAACAAACCGGAGGTAACTGAATCAAAAGACATTGTCCCGGTTTCTCATCCTGAGTTCTCAGTCTGATTTCAGGTCGGCCTACCCATCCTTCAACTAGGTGGATCTTGATATTTCTTTCGAGCCCTCTGCTCTTCCAACAATAACTTACTAACCAACTACTGCTGCATCGGTCTAAGACGACCTCATGTTGGAGACGAAAGCTCCCCTACTACTTGACACTCCATCCACAACTCCCTAGTTTTTGTCTACCCCCCAGCCCTCTGCCAGCCTACCTGTGGCTAAATTACCGAGTGCCCTGGTACTTAGTCATGTTCTGACTTTGGGGCTTGTTCGACACTCCTCGGGCACCTAAAGTCCCCGAGGAATTGGTCGTTCCACCTATCCTCAGGTATGTAGTCGGAAAAAAAAAAGCGAAAACACTCTGAAGGAAATTCCTTGGGCTCCGAGGATTCCCCAACCATTTCTTCCTTTTGCCCAAGGGACCTCACGAGGTCCCTTGGACCAAAGGAATCCACGTTTCATGGAGAGGAGCGGGCACATGGGTAGAAACACGTTACAACCCAGAATCTGGATCGTGGCGGCACCCTATTGGCTGAAGGCCTCAAACACATTTGATTTTTTTTTTCTTTTCTTTTTTTTTGTCTGACATCATTCAAAGGAAATGTCCTCGGGCGACATCCCCGAGGACAGGTGAAACGATGGCGGAATTTCCGTGAAAACCCCCAAGGAAACTTCCTTCGGCCTCGAGAACGCCCCAAGGAGTGTCGAACGAGCCCCTTTAACCGACTACAAAACTCCAACTTTCCTTCCTGGTCAATTCTTACCAACCATTTCGAGGCTCTTCCTTGGCCCCACGTTCTCTGAAACCATCCGATGCCCCTCATATTGTTGCCGGCAGTCTCGACTTTCCTATCCAATCTGCTTTAATATACCTTCTGAACCGACGGGCCCTTCAAATTCATATTGAACAAGATGTCTGATATCGGATTGGGAAAATAAAAAAACAAGTTGAAGGCCTGCTGTGCCCATTCAGGTATACCGGGGGCGTTGGGCCTCGCCACACTACTCCCCACTTGGCCATTTTTAGGAGCGCAGCATCGCCACACTAGCTCTCGAGTTCAACCTGTCAGATTGAATTCGGGAGCTGTCAGAATGTGGCTCCCGACGAAATTGGTTTTGGGAGACCTCTCGCAGAGGCTTGTGTTTTGACCGGAGAACTTGTGCGCAGACAAGCATCCTCCTCACAGTTTTCTTCGCCACATGCTGGACAGTGCTGGACAGCCTCTGTCTAAAGTGCGCTTGCTGGCCTCCGAATCGGAGAGCGCCCCAAGTCGGGAGCGCATTGTGGCGAAGCGCACCCCCGACTGGATTTTCATGTCTTCTAATGTTCAGGAGTATACCTTCTAAAAATCTTTCTTTTTTTTAAACGGGCCCAGTGCCCAAGGCTGATATTATCGAAAGGAAGATTGAGGCCGGGGTCCTCACAGTCTACCCGGAGTGACCGAGCCAAAATGTAGAAATCTAATTTTTACTTTTTTGTAATTGCATTCCTATGTTTTTTTAATCGATATGTTGTTTTCCCAATTTGACTTATTTCTATTTGTTAGTTTTCGTCAGAATTCTGAGCAGGGGGCCCATGGGATGGTCAAGTGGAGTATCTTGTAGGGTCCGGGGTTTCGTTTTGAAGTAGGGGGCAGAAGGCATCAAAGGATTCTTAGCAAGGATGGAGAGAGGATGAAATAGGGCTGTTCAACGGGTACCGGCTAGGGGGAACTCTTATCAGATGCGATTGGCGTTGGGTAGTTTAGGCTGTCCAATGGGTACCGGTTGTTGAGGGCGATTGGGCAATGTTGTTTCACCCCCTCGAGGACAACTGAAATTTTTGTGGGGGCAAGGAATTTCAGGGTGATGATGGTGCCTGCCCCCTACTGAGATAAGGCTCTCTGGGCTCTTTACGAGGATGGAGTTGGGAAGGCGAATAAGGTCCTTCCTTTCGATGATGGAGGCAGGATTCTACAAGTTGTCTATTTCAGGGTTTGCCTGGTTTCCTATTTTTTGCCTATTCCTCGTCAGAGGTTTGTCAGAACCAGCTTCTCTGAAGTTTGCTTATTTCTGAAGTCTGTTGTAGAAATTTTCTAAGTCGTTTTTTCTTTGTTTCTCTCTCTTCGTATTCTATTCCAAAAAAACCTGGCGGAGCATGTTGTGGAGCTTTCGGGGACCTGCTTTGAAGTGGTAAGGGGTCAGGGGCATCAAATGATTCTTCACAAGGACAGAGAGGGGGAGGAAATAGGGCTGCTTGATGGGTACCGGCTAGGGGGGCCTCTTATCAAATGCGATTGGCGTCGGGTAGTTTGGGCTGTCTGATGGGTACCAGCTGATGAGAGTGAACTCTCGCGCGATTGGCGTTGGGTAGTGCTAGTTCAACGCCTTGAGGATGGAGACTGAAATTCTTGTGGGGGCAAAGAATTTCAGGGTGATGATGGTGCCCGTCCCCCGCGGATGAGGTTCTTTGAAGCTCTTCACGAGGACGGAGTTGGGGAGGACGGAGGAAATTGGGATGGAGGAAGTGGATGGTGGATGCGATTGGCGCTGAAATTTCGGCAGGTACCGGCCACTGACCGCTTACTTCACCCGGATCAGTCTGTGTCTCTTCCTTTCGATGATGGAGGCAGGATTGCTGTGTGGGGTTTGCTGCTTGAGTAACCTAGTAATAGGTTGGCAGGTCAACACCTATCCAAGTTTTTTCATAGTTTTCAGATTGTTTTTAGTCGAAGCCCGGTAACGGCCCTGGTACTTCCAATCATTGTATAATTCTATATGGGACGCTGGGCCCGGTTCCCAGCACGTGTTTCTCCCCACGAATAGATTGGAGCATTACAAAAAAAAAGAAGAAAAAAAAGGAGTACTTCCAAAAATTTTCTCCGAGTCGGGAATAGTGTGGCGAGGCCCATTCTCACATCAGCGACTCCACGTTTTTCCTCACAAATGCATGCAGTTTAAACCGTGGTTTGAGGCCTAGGCCTGGTAAACAGGGGTGTGCTGGGATGAACGGTCACGCTGCACCTACGGGTAGTTTTCATACTTTTTTTTTATTATTTTAAATAGAAGGTTTGCTTATATTGCAAAAAGTCTCGCGGAGGCCGGGAAGTTTTCATAATTTTCAGAAAGGACAAACTCGGATTTTAGAAAGGGCCAACTCGGGTTTCAAAAAGGACCAACTCGGGTTAATGGGGCTACCATCATCTCCCAAACATGGGTACCCTCATCGCAGTTGCGTGGAACTGGGAAGATACCTTATAGACATTCATAGGGCCTCGCTCCAGTACTCTCGAAATGTGCAAAATGAGAGTGACTCTTTCGCAAGAACATGAAAACATACACGACCACAATTTTTGTCTTTTGTGCATGTCGAGAGTAGTGGAGCGAGGTCCATGATCAGGGTGCATTTTGCTTGGGCAAAGAAAGCTTAGGTCTGGATCCCGCAGGTCAGCTGAAACTGTTTCGAAGTAATGCCAAAC
The DNA here is from genome assembly GCA_003427395.1 of Chara braunii. Lineage (NCBI taxonomy): Eukaryota > Viridiplantae > Streptophyta > Charophyceae > Charales > Characeae > Chara > Chara braunii. Next base: position 1,647,202 of record BFEA01000227.1, read on the forward strand.
AAACATCACTACCCAACAAGCTGGAAGAGTCAGCATTGTGACACCCAACCTCACGCCCAGTGCGACTTCCTGTTTCGGAGTGGGAGCGGGCGCAGAAGTGTGCAAAAGGGGTGTGCCAATGATTTTGGAAAGTGGGGTGGAGTCCCAGGTCGGAACTAAGATCTCCAGTGTCAATTTTGAGGACCGGAGTGCAAGTGACTTAGCAAGGGATCGGGTTTATGTCTCACACCTCCCGGGGTCGGGCGGCTAGTTCCGTCAGCCTCGTCGCCTGGGGCGGACTCGTATTCTGTGTATGGGAGTTTAAGATCTCCAGTGTCAAGTTTGAGGGACAGAAGTACAAGTGACTTAGCGAGGGACCGGGTTTTTGTCTCACACCCCCCGGGGTCGGGCGGCTAGTTTCGTCGGCCTCGTCGCAATGGGTGTCTCTTTGTTCCACCACCTGTTGTCTCCGGATTTCACTGGCTTAAGAGTCTGGCGTGAACGGTCTCAGCCGGAGACTATGTTCTCTACGCTCAGCTTCAGAGCGGGTTCGTCAGACAAATCCGACGGCCCGATAGGCGTAATAATGCTGGCACTCAAAGCACGGTCTTCGGGGCCAGCAAGGGGCTATTGCATTCCAGGGGACGACCGCCAAGTTGTGGAAGGGAAGAAGGAGATAGAAGGGAGGGAAATTAGTTAAAATGGCGAGGAATCTCGGCTCCACGTAGTACTGGTGGTTACGTGTGTCTGGGAAGTCCGGGATTCGAGGATTTTGTCTTACGGCCCACTGAAAATCTCATGCACACAGCTGATCGCTCTCAGTTAGGCAGGGATCACAAATGGTTAATGGGGACCCCCATTTTCAGGCCCAGGGTAAACGAGTCCAAAACTGAAATTAGGGTTTCAGGGTCATATTTTATGTTTTTTGAAATTGTTTTTTTTTGCCTGTTCTTGTTTCTGTTCAACATTGGTGTGTGCCAAATTTTGTGTCATTTGGAGAATTGGAATTTCCTCTGTTAAGATTTCTGAAATTTCTCAAGATTTCTGAAATTGAGATGTTGGCAAAATTTCATGAAAATGCACTTTTGCCTTGCTGTTTTATATGTTTTTTATTTTTTATTTTTGGATTTTGTTTTGCAGATAGTTAGTATGGTCTCCACTCTACGAATTGGTGGCAAGTTTGATTAAAATGACCCTTTGGTTTTCATATAAATGACATGGCAAGTGGTCTGAAAATTAGGGTCTCCGTTAACCTTCTCTCGCAGGGATAGGCCAGAAGCGTTAAGTTCGATCGGTGAAAGAGATGCTCGTTTTCCCAGTACCTTCGGTACTCGCGATCCCCCAAGCAGTCGCGCTCAGTGACCCAAAATGGAATGCGGATGTTCATATCTTATGAGAAAGACCCAATTCATATATTTGTATGTGTACAAGGTGCGGTCGGGTTGAAGGCGGATCATGCAGACACACATATATGTGATGATTGCCTCTTCGTGGTCATTCGTATACGTGCGTGCACAAGATCCGCCTTCGATCGGAATGTAAGACTGTCCGCTATGCATGTATCTATTCTATTTCCAGTTCATTCAGAAATATCAATATTCATAGAAGCATGGGTGCGGAAAAGGAAAGGAGAAGGAACAATTTCCCATACACCAGCAGAACACCCAATCCATACATACCATAATCCCCTGACTCATCGATCAATAACATCCATACTTTCAAGGCAATCAAACAACCAATATATTTTTGTAACCGTCATACATCTTCTATCGAAAAATAAGAGACGGGGGAGAAAGAGACAATTCATACATCATTCGAAGAAAATAAAATCTGAGATGGCTGCAAACAAAGGTAGCCAAAACCAAAATCAAAATTATACAGAGGATGTGAAGAGATAACACCACTTCAACACCTCTCTCCATCTCTCTCTCTCCCTCTCTCTCTCTCTCACACACACACACACACACACACACACACACACACACACACACACACACACACACACACACAGTTCCTCCGATGTGGGCAGTCCGTCGCCTCGCACCCCGGAGTTGTCAACCCACTTAGTCCGAGGATGCAAGCCAGGTTCGCCCGTGTGCCACAGTCCTTCGCGGCCACACGTCAACCCCACATACCCAACACCAGTTTGTCGGATCGCCCAACTCCCCACTGTCTCGTCTCTGCTCGTTAGCTGATCCTTTTGACCGCGCTAGCTCCCAAGTGTAGATTAGAGCGTGAATTAGTCGCGCTTGCAAAATTTATAGCACTCGGTATTTGCGCGAGATAATTCCGGATTACGCTAAAGCAAGAGGAAGAGAGAAGAAAGGAATATCTATAGGTGCATGTTGTGGGGGACGTAGCCACTTTCCACACATCGATCCATCATGCATTTTCTCGGCCAATGAGATAGACAGAAAAGAGGTGCAAGTTTTAGCGTGGAAGGAAATCAAGAGGGAGAGGATTATAGTTACACCCGCGCTCCGCCAAGAAGAACCAAGAAGAGATTACAGTTACAATTAGAATTTAGGCGCGGTGGGAGCAGAGCGCAGGACAGGACGCAGCAATGGGCGTGCGAGTAAGGAGCATCGTGCAGTTACAGAGGCCAAAATCCATGACAATTTACGATGCCCCCAATTCCTAACCCAACTAAAGTCCTAATTCCCATATTCAACCGTATTTCAAAATTCAAAAAGATCTTTTGCGTGCGATGATCGCGCCAAAGTTCCCTTCCCTACTTTAGCAGAACAAGAAAGAAGCTACGACAACAATTATTTCCGCGCTCGTTGAGGCACGATCCAACTACCAACTGCCATGGGACCAAGCCTTCCCATAAAGACGGGGGCATTTGTGCAATTGGGTGGGCCCCTCTCAATCAACCGCCGAAATACAGTCGCACAGAAAGTCGCGCGTTTCAGAAAGTAGTTCGCCACAACATGACACACAAATCGGGCCGGTCTTCACATCACCAGCGGCCTCACCACCCCCCCTGGCGCTGCACCACGAAAAGTGGCCCATTCCAAAGGCCAAGGGGGGGGGGGCACCTCCTTCCATGCCAACAAAAAGACCGAAAGTGAACATAGGAGATGGACCCCTCCTGGCACTGCATCGCCAAATGTGGCCCATTCCAGAGGGCAAGGGGGGGGGGAAGGGTGGGGGAAGGGGGGAGCACCTCCTTCGATGCCAACAAAGGCCCAACTTGAACATTCCTGATGGAAGTTCATGGAACCCCCCTGGTGCTGCACCGGTGGCCCATTCCAGAGGGAAAAAGGGGGAGGAAGAGGGGTAAGGAGGCGGGGGGGCACCTCCTCTGATGCCATCAAAGGCCCAAAGTGAGCATTCCTGATGGACGTCCTTGCGTCCTTGCGTCTGTGAGTCCCGTGCTGTGCTCCATGCAGCCAGTGTCACACCAGATGCAACTTGGGAGGCATCCACAGGCTGCCCACAAACGGAAAAACGGACACCCCTGGTTTCATGGCTGCATGGATCACAACACCGGACGCACGGACACACGGACGTCCATTAGGAATGCTCCCTTTGGGCCTTTGTTGGCATCCGAGACGCCTGTGGATGCTTCCCAAGTTCCATCTAGTTCGTGCCCTCCCCAACACCGGGCGCACGGACGCACGGACGTCCATCGATTCACGAGTGTCATCCTTGCGCAGGGGCCATGCTACTCTTCTCTATTATGTCCCGAAGGGACAGGAATGCTCACTTTGGGCCACCTCCTCTGATGCCAACGAAGGCCCCAAACGCCCCAAAGTGAGCATCCCTTAATTAGGTTTCTGTTCGCGGGCAGCCTGTGGACGTTGCCCAGTGTTCCATCTGGTTCGTGCCCTCGCCAGCTTGGTTGGGGAAAAGTCGTAAGTAAAAAACCTCCCCGCAACAAAACCTTTGTATTCAATCCCTCCCCGCCCCCCAAACGGGGAAAAAGGTGCCGCAGGCTCCAAAATCACTTTCCGCGTCATTTTTGCACCCTCCAAAACATTTTCCCGCCATTTTAACACACTGGCCGTTACCGGGCCAGCCAGGGTGCAAAAATATGACACCGAAGTGATTTTGGGAGCTGCGGCACTTCTTTTCCCCGTCGGGGGGCAAAATGTATACAAAGGTTTCGTCCCCTGGGGCAAGGTCCCACTTGCACGGATTGGGAGATTGCGGTCGTTGATCTTCGCTATCGACGGTCGATATGGCATAATTCGTGCAAGTGGGACCAAGCCCCGGGAGGTTTTATGACTTTTCCCGCTTGGTTGGCATGCCGGGTGGGTACTGGGGGACACACCAACACTAGGCATCTGCTGCACATCATTCCGGGGTTAGGTCCCACTTACACGAATTAAGCGATACTGATTGTAGATAGCAAAGATCTACGGCCAGAATCTCTTAATCCGTGCATCGCCATCGCAATGCCCTCACTGACCAAAGGTCATTTCGCCTCTGTGCACGGGAGACGACTCGCCCATCGCCCACATCATCTCCCCCACCCTTTTGTTGTAAGCACACCCAGCATCTGATTCAGATGTTGGCATGCGTCCCTGCCATGTCCTGTTCTTGTCTGCTGTCCGCAGTCTGCACATGCGCGTTCCCCATCACATCACTATCCCCCTTCCTTCCAGTGTATGTAGGCACCTGTCCCACTCGCCGCCTTCCTTTGCCCGATAAAGCCTAGAAGAGAAAAAGAGAATCAGCAATGTAATCGATGGAGAGGGCTATACTTAATTGCATCGGGATGAGGACGTTAGTAAGAAAAGGGGTGTGTTCGCAGCCAGAGGCTGCGCTTACCTCGACGGTTCTTTTGTCGTTTTGTGGAGTTTCTTTTTCGGGAAATGTCGTGGACGTCAAATGAGGTTTGTCGGGGTCTTTTCGGGGTTTAGGCAAAAGTGCAAAGGGTGCGGGTCGCGGCTAGGAGACGGACTGGTAGTGTGGCTGGTCGTGCTAGGCTTTGGGTAGTGTACTTCTAGTGGTCATTTCATTAGGTCATTCAGGTTTGTTGGGGGCGGCGACCCGGTTTCCTTTTTGGGTGAGGAGAAATGGTTTGGGGATGGGTGGAAAACGGGCAGCAGGGGGTCATCAATGTGTTCACGACTCAATCTTTTTCCGGTTGCTTCGCTTTGTTTTGGGTTGGGTGCCAACAAACAAAAACGGGGAGCGGGGGGTGGGTCATGAAAGTAGTGACGACTCGATCCTTTTCCAGTTCGTGTCCTTGGCCTGGGCCGTTTCTGCTTTTGTTTTTTTTTTTCAGTTTGAACTGCATCTCCCCAGAAATATGGGAAGCATTCAGTGCACAACCTCCGGCCCGTCCTCACCAATGCATTCCCGTTCGCCTAAGTCTCCGTTTTCTTCCGTTGATTAAAGGGAAGGGGAAATTACAGAATTACAGCAGGGCGCAGTCGAGGTTTGCAGTTCTAAATGCGTTTCAGGGAATACTCACACTAGCACTTTCCGAAATGCATCAGACCGTAATTTCGGCCACACCTGTATGCATCTGGCCGCAGTTCCGTCCAGAAATAAGTAAAAAAAGTCCAGTGTGAGTATGCCCTCAGACACGCTTTCGCGAATTTTCCTCCAAAGCGAGGAAAATCGTAAATGTACCGAGCGCAGCTTTTGGGTTGGGTCGGGATGTGTTCTATTAGAGGGATCCCTGTCGTGGATTTAGAACTGATCACGTGACTGCGCCGTAGTTACCCCTTGATTAAATACATTATTTTCGAGGGTGCAATAATTTAATCAAGGATCCCTCGCAATGGTTGGATTGCCCATTCTCTCTTTTCTTTTTCTTTTTTTTCTTTTTTTCTTTTTTTTTCTTTTTTCTTTTTTTAAGCTCTTTTCTTCTTGGCTTGCATGGACTACCGTCCTCGTTATTATTATTACCGTCCTCGTTCCGGAATCGTTTTCTTCTGACCTTGGCTTCTTGCATGGACTTACGTCGTTGTTGACGTCTCCTTGGCTTGCATGGTAGGTAACACTGTGACCGCGCAGGGCGCGGGGGCGCAGCCAGGGGGTAGGAGATTGTAGCCAGTACACAATATACTACATGCATGTAGACGGTATTTCGACCAGGTGCATTCGGATGAGTCCAATAAAAACGAAGAAAATTTTTGATGCGATGCCCGACCGTCCATCTATTCGATTTGATTTTTTTTGGATTTATTTTTTGATGACCCCCCGCTCTCCATTTTGCTTTGCACCCAAACCAACAAAGAGAACCCGGAACTGCAAAAGGATTGAGTGGTCACGACTTTCATGACCCCCCACTGCCCATTTTCCGCCCGTCCCCAAACCATTTCTCATCACCCAAAAAGGAAACCGGGTCGCCGTCCACAACAAACCCGAACGACAGAACGACCTAATGAAAAGACCACTAGACGTACAATACCCAAAGCCTACCACAACCACTTGCACCATGGGTCCATCTCCTAGCCGCAAACTCACCCTTTGCACTTTCCCCTAAACCCCGAAAAGACACATGGCTCACTTTTTTTTTTTTTTTTTTTTCGGTTTCGTTTTTTGATTTTTTTTTTTTTTTTTTTTTTTTTTGGACCATTTCTCGGGGGGAAGATAATGAGTGGAGCCGGGCATACTATGGGCACGGTCACACACTAGGACTTTATTCAATTCTCTGTGGAAGTAAATACCGGCTAGGTGCATCCTGGCCACGTCGGAAATGAAGTCAGTCATATTCGTCGTGGAAAGTCCTAGTGGGAGTAATATGCCCTATGTGGTTTGGAATTCCGGGTGCAGATGGCTCGAATTACTTTTTTTTTTTTTCGGTTGTTTTCTCGTTCATTTGACTTTTCTAGTTTCTGTCTCCGCGGGTGCCTACTGTGCTCGGCATTTAGCACGGATGTCCACACACGTGTGGACCTTCGAAACACAGAGTAGGGGCAACTCTCTCTCTCTCTCTCTCTCTCTCTCTCTCTCTCTCTCTCTCTCTCTCTCTCTCTCTCTCTCTCTCTCNACCAGCAGGTCAGCCATTTGCCCAAATTCCTCATTTTCAATTGATATGGCGCCCATATCTTGCCATTCCATTCTCAAGTCATTTCTGAAAAAAAAAAAGAAAAAAAGAACAAGGAATTTGCGGCAAAAGGGTTCGGGAATAAGTGCTTTGCGAAATTGTGCACCCAGTGTGACTACCCCTCTACCCCATTTTTTGGGGATTTTGGGGAATATGCGGTTTTGAAACCGCAGTGTGAGCGTGCCCTCACACGGGGACCAAAAGAACCAAGAATTTGAGGCATCTGGGTACGGTTATTTGGGTCATTTGCTGTCTCTTATACACATCTAGATGTGTATAAGAGACAGCACACACACACACACACACACACACACACACACACACACACACCGACACACAAACCTCTCTCTCTCTCGCTCGCTCGCGCGCGCGCGCTACACACACGCACACGACTGCGCACCTAGTCACGATCATAAGACAGGAATCTGCACACAGACGGATGCAGGCACACAGACACACAAAAGAAGGCACATACAAGCATAGACACGCACATACGCACACAGATCTTCTTCTGTTGGAATTGATGCACCGATGTGTCTCTCTTGTGTTTTTTTTTCGTAATTCATCTTTCATAAGTAGAAGTTCAGTTCCCTGGGGAGCATCGTTGCCCCAAATACAGCTATCGTACCGTGCGTTATATTCGGGGAAGGATGCTATGCATGGTTCTCTTTCCTTCCCCCTTTCTTCATTTCGTCTCGCTCTCCTCCTTCTTCACCCACCTCTCTCTCCCCCTCCCTCAGGTTGGATCATGGTCTTATCCTAGGAGCACCTGTTACTGACGGGTTCTCTTGGGGGTTCTACCACGGCGTGAAGACTGACAGTGTAGAACCACACTGTCAGTCGTTATTCAATCTCGTAGTTCAGTCTCCATACTTCGATGGTCTAATCCTTGAAGCATCTCATTCTTATGGCTTCTCTTTTGTTATGGGTGCAGGAGTATATGCGTGGTTCTCTCTCTCACGGGTCTTCTGCGGATCGAAGGGACTGTATGTGCGTTAAGGTATGGTGGAGCCTGTCGAATGCCTCTTGAGGGAGCGGGAGAGAGAGGTGGGTGAAGATCAAGGAGAGAGTGCAACCCACTGACGATGTGTGTGTGTGTGTGTGTGTGTGTGTGTGTGTGTGTGTGTGTGTGTGTGTGTGTGTGTGTGTGTGTGTGTGTGTGTGTGTGTGTAATACTAAATCATGTACATTAAATTGGGATTATAAACTTCCACTGGCTGTTAATAGTCTGTGTGATACCCATGTACATTCAGCAACAGCTAGTATCATGACACCTATCCAGCTACACTAAGGATGACATTGTACTCCACTGGACTTTCCATTCCCTGATCCTAAGGTAATTGTGATTGTGCCAATAAGTTTAGAATATCCTCTTGAGTGCCAAAGAAAGTTTAGAATATACTCTTGAGAGCCTTGCAGCTTTGCAGGAGAACGTAGAGCTACTACTACGGAAAGAGTAGAGACTCTAGAGAGCTGCAATGATAGCACCCGGAGGAAGATAGGCACAGATGGGGGGTGCATTCCAGGTCGTAAACGATATTGAATGGGTCAAGTTGTCGGAGTTCACAAAGAAAAAAAGGAAATATCACGCAAATTGATGCAGCCAGAGTAGTGACAGTATGTATTTGAATCCCTGGCCTATTTTAGATAAATAGTGGGGAGAGATCCTTTTAGCATAGCTTACGCTGTAGATGTCCGTGCCCAACGAATCTTCTTACTTACCCTGTGTTTCATATGCTTCCCCTTCACCCAGACTGCTCAATTTTCTTGTCGAAGACCAATGCTTCCCCTTCGCACCGTGGATGGATGCGTTGACATCGATTGCATTATGGAAGACAAGGAGATTGCATTATGGAAGACAAGGAGATTGCACTATGGAAGACAAGGAGATTGCATGATGGAAGACAAGGAGACGCCTGTGCGAAAGCCGCTAGGGAGGGGACAACAATTGAAGCCTTAAATGCAGTATTGGGTGGCATTATGGCATCACCCCTATTCTAAGGAGGATAGACTCGGTGGTTCGCAAGGGAAAAACTGATGACGACTGCTCTGCAGATTGTGCTACACTATGAATGGACCTGATTGGGCAGCAACGACTGGAATCTCGAAGGGCTTTTAAACTAGACGGGGGGGGAATAAGAGGCTCTACGCCATGCCTGCCCTAAGTGCAGGTGGGCCTGGCAAATTGTCGCCCGCCCTAGTAGTAAGTGATGGCCGACGTCAGGGCACTGAGTGAAGTGCTGCAGGCCAGTGCCTGTAGGCTGTAACTAACTGGTGGGCCCAGCAACAGCAATTTCGTCAAAACGGAAATTTGTTAATTTTGGCCCGATTCAGCCCGAGCCGTTAATTTCGGCCCGATTCAGCCCGAGCCCGATTCAGGTCGAAATTTTGACGAAATTGAGGGTCCGGTGCTCTTAAAACGCATGTACCACCTGGACTGCAGCTAAGTCCAGATACATCCAGGGGGTCCGGCATCCTTAAAACGTCGGAGCCCCTGGACTCCAGCTAAGTCCAAATACATCCAAGGGGGTTGGCATTTGAAGAATGCTGGACCCTCAAAAGCTACAAATTTTGACCTGAATCGGACCAATTTAGCTGCTTTCAATTTCGTTCAGAAAATAATAAAAAATGACATTGTCCGTTTTGACGAAATTGCTGTTCAGCGGCTTCAGCCTGCAAGTTAGTTACAGAGGCTGCAGTGGGCCCCTGGCGCAGCGCTGCAGGCCCCAGTAGGCTCAGGAACTGCCCTGCACGTGGCCTCCAGTCCAGAATAAAAGAGAGGAGGCCGCCCGGCCTAGACACATTCGGGCATTTGCTGCAAGTGTGGTGTGCTGTTGGCGGTACAACAGGAGCAGCACCCTACGGAAGAGAGAGCAGCTGCAGTGGCTGTGAGGTTAGCGTCAGCCATAGCCATAGATGGGCGCTCGAAGCTGGGTTGGGGAGTGTGGAGATCAGGGAGTCAGGAACGAAGTAAGGCAGTGGGTCTCGTGGTTCTTACCTGGTCTTGGCGCCGGATGAACCTGGTACGAACCACCAGTCCTGATTGGTGGGTTCTTACCTGGTCTTGGCGTATGAACCTGGTAAGCACCACCAGTCCAGATTCAATTTGGGTGGTTCTTACCTGGTCTTGGCGCCGGATGAACCTGGTACAAACCACCGGTGGGTCTGGTGCCGACGGGTCTTCAAGGGTATGAGCAAGTCTTCAAGTAGCACTGGGCGAGCGAACATGTGGACAGCGAGATAGGTGGTAGAGGCTAGCAATGCCTAGCATGTATGAGACTCGACCTTACATTGAAAAAAAAAAAAAAAATTAAAAATCCCAAGGGGGTTGATCGGGATCCTGATTTCTTCTCCAACTGGGATGTCATTGTGAGTTGTGTGAAGACACTCGAGCGTAACGGTTCCGTTTGCTCTTGATTTGGTGTGCATGTGCTTCGGTATTCTGCAACTCGCCTCAAACATGTTGGGTCTTCAATGAGATTTCACAGCCTGGATTACGATTGGTGTTCTCATTGCTTGCCAGTGGACCAGGTTCCTTGCATTAGTTACTTTCAAATTTCAATGTTTTATTTAAATTATTTCCCACTGCTGTAAATTCCACTTCGCAATTCGTTTGGCGCTGAGGACCCAGAAGGAAGGAAATATTATTTTTAATAGTTATTGTTGGTTCACAGCTTGTTAGACAAAGTGATCCCACTCAAAATTCTCTGATGATGTTTGACGTTGTTTGTTGCTGCCGCATCTGCTTGATTCTGAGAAGCTCATTTCTTTTCTTCCGAGTTGTCCTCCTCCCCGGGCCCTCTCATGCTGATCTCCTCCCCCCATTCCCTTCCTTTCCTCTCTCCTCCTCCCTCTCCCCCCCCCTCCTCCTCTTCGACTTTTAATCCTGTAAATTTAAAATGTTTTGAGAAAAAGGACTGTTAGAATTATGACAGTGTGTGCTTTTTCTTTTTTGTGCCTCCTCTCCTGCTGTACTTCTCCTCCTCCTCCTCCCCTGTTTTAAGAGAGAGCATCTGAACTCTGTGTTTCCTACCTTCTTCATTTTTTTTTTCTTTTTTTTTTTTCTGTGCTATTGACTATTGAAACGGTATTCACCAATTCGTGGTAGCTGAGGTAGATCCCAGGGYTCGATCCCTAGTTCCCCAACTTACCTGTGTACAATACCTGCGTCAACTCGAAGAGTTGTACCTGCGACCTGTAGAACCGCCAGTGGTAGGTAGGTCTGTCGTAGGTCTATAGGTAGCCAGGATTCGATCCGTAGACCTATAGACTAGAAGGCTAGCTGCAGTCCTTCTAGAAGGTTGGCAAGTGGTCAAGTGGTGCAGGCAAGTGGTCAAGTGGTGCAGGCAAGTGGTCAAGTGGTGCAGGCAAGTGGTCAAGTGGTGTGACTAAAGCAAGCCCATGTTGGAGATGAGGACAAGTGGSAAGGTCAAATAGTAGGACCCCGGTGCAATTGCACTSCGTCGTAGGGTCGYCGTCATACAGTCAAGGGAGAGTCTAGAAAGTACCAGTCCGGTCCAGCAAGTACCACGGGGGGAACTGTGTGCACCATGGGCCAGGGACACAGGGCAGACCAATGCAGCACAGAAGTATAAATCAAGAGGCTGCGTCCATTCATTCATTCATCCCTGCGGATGCCAGGTGGAAGCGCTGCCTTAGCAGCTTGTGCGAGGCGGTCTGCAGTGCGCCCGAAGACGAAGTGGGCAGAGAAGTGTAGTGTAGCGATAGGGTAGAGGCAGCTAGCGCTGCCATAGCTGTAGCATAGTATGTGTGTGTGTTGTGCATGATACTGAGTGTTGCGTGTGGGACATCCAGGGTGATCCAGARTGCGAACAGTGAGTTGTGTGGGCGCCCAGTCGCCATAGCCAGTTGAAGAGAACTCATATCTGGTTACGATATCTTGAGTACTGTGTGGGCGCATGTCGCCAGTTGCTGTACCGCTGTTTGCAGGCATGACAAAGTGACAAGAAGACGAGTTTGAATTTACTATTAAGATCATAATCAGTCGCGTTCAAGGGTAATTAAATTATGTTGTTTTGACTTCTTTTCTTCTTTGGTAGTATTGTGATATCACTGAAACAAATAATTAAATAATAAACTGATCATCTTTCTATTGGTCCTTTCCTAWKTTGTTWTTYTTTTKTKTTTTCCATTTTAGCAAKTTTTTTTTTTTTTTTTTTTTTTTTTTTAATTTTTTTTTTTTTTTTTTTTTTTTTTKTAWGTTTTGCATTTACAACGTTGCCCCTGTCTTCGTTGTGCAGTTGCGTCACCATTCTGGAAGATTTTGAATAATTAAAACTGCCATGAATGCAACAACAAGGAGAAGAAAGGGAGAAGGAAGGGAGAAGAAAGGAAGAATGGAGGGGGAAAGTGTGGTTGGTATGGAAGATATTAAGGTGCTTGACTTCCGCACGGCCTTTCAAGGAAGTGTGTTTGAGAAATATCACATTCTTCCGCTGCAGGTCGCATCTTTCGACACCTGCCGACTTAGTAAATGGTGCGAACACTTCATCGACCTCCAAATGAAGCCTGATGATGATGGCGATGTTGATGATGATGACGCTCATGCGGAATACTTTGCCAATCGGTTGAAGCAGCAGGGACTCGTCGGAGGTGGCGATTCGGCGGATTGCCACACATTTGTTAAGAATGCACTGATGTTTTTCGAACAGTACACAGACGAACTCTACTGGGATTTTTGCTGTCAAACTGGTGAGCCGGCAGAAGATCCTGAGGAGTACCACAACATTTTGGAGAGTGAATTGGAACCGTCAGATTTCTGTGAGGAGTTGCAACACTTCCTCTTTGAGCACCTTACTTCAGATCTGCTAGAGAATTGTTTTGGCTGTTTTGGAACCAACTTGAAACATGAAAGTGATACGGACATTGCCCAGAGATTGTATGACTATGGCCGATGGATGCGCGCCGAACGCAACTGTGCCGAGTTGCGGAGTCTTTTTATGACTCTACACCAGATTGATTTCGATCTCATTGGAATGGATGGTCAGCATTTTCCTTTGCGAATGTTATTGTTGGAGGAGAAGCCAAATGACGAGAACGGCCCGTCTTGGTGCGCTGAGGTCAGCGATCGGGAAAACGGGGCCCTGATTGCAGATTCCATCAATAAAGAAGAAGGCTGGAAAATTCGCTGGAGGTTTCGGACGAAAGTTCGGTCAACACTCACAGGGGTTGTCGAACGGTACAAGCCTCATGGAGACATCCCTACGATGTTGATAGATCTGTGTTGGTGTGATGAGTTGTTTGGAGCGAAGTTCATAGGGGATTGCCGACAGTTTTCTCACCACCTCGATCCCGAGACTAGAAGACTTCTTTCTGAGCTCACTCCCGAACAGTTGAAATCAGTGAACGATCTTAAACAAGCGTCATTTTGTCAACATAACTGGATTATCTATTCTACGCATTCGGAGTTTGAACGTCTGATTCCCATTGCCGCTAACATGGGGCCAATATGCGGTCAAGCGCGCAAGGACTTCAAGAGGTTCGATGAAGTCGTCGACAAGTACCGGCTTCGACCATCGTTGCTGAGAGATGTGGTGGAGTTTCAATGCCAACACTTTAGACGAATCCTCAAGGGCACAATCTGGCAGAATCTACCGCAGGAATTGGTCATCCGCATCGCTGAGTTTTTGCCACGCCGATGTACGATAAGTCGGTGTTTGGAATGAAACGGTTACCATGCCTGCGCATGATCATAGCTAAGGATTTGTGCAGGACGCCAACTCAGCGCAGTTGCTTCTTCTTCATCTTTCTCTGACTCAGAGATGCTGTTGTCAGGTCAGCGAACTGGCTCTCTGTATCGGATTCCATTGTCGTCTTCCTTTTTCTTTGCTTTTTTTTCTTTTTTTTTTTGTTTTTGTGTGGCCCAGCTTCAATCAGAGAGTATTGTTTCCCTACCACGCACAATGCCACACACATAATACACTCCTACAGAACGGCAATCAGCGGATTTTAGCAAATCGTAAATTCCCCTATATAGTGCTGCCAGTGGGATCGTATCTGGGGTGCAGGATGTACATACCAGTCTACGATCTCTGTGATTCTGTGAGCTCGGCACGAAATGAGACGAACAGGATAGGTTGCTTTGATGTTAAAAAAAAAAAAAAAAAAAAAAAAAAGGTTACAAGTCAAGGCTATGAAGTATGATTTCGGTGCAAGGAGTTCCGATTTTGACACGTTGCGAGTCTTGCGACATTGTGATTTTCCTTGTTTCCCCTGGGCCCACATAAATACACCAATATCCAGCGTCCTAGGGTCATCCGAAGACTAGAGCTGCTGACTATAGCAGACTGTCACATAGTGTATATAGACGAACTATCTGCAATTTTTGTGTATGTCCTTGTCTTTGTTTGTGAATCTCAGATTTTGTTGTCCATGATTGAAACTGTCTGATGTTGCTTTCAGCATAACTAACAAACCAATAGTCCAGGGTTTGTCCTCAAATGTCTTACTGGGCCTATAGGCCTGAAGGCTCTGCTGGCCCTCTTGCGTACTATTGTAGGACCTGTAAGTTGATGGCCAGACAGAGTACCACACCCCGTAGAAGCTTCGATTGGCACCGACCAGGCCCAAAGAGCCTTCTATAGGCCTGGCCGTAGCAGTGAGCATTGCCCAGCCTAATTACTCAACTAGGCTGCTGTACTGAGAGTCGGGCTCCCCGCTCAAGTGACTGACTCCTGACTTGAGAGAGAGAGAGAGAGAGAGAGAGAGAGAGAGAGAGAGAGAGAGGGAGAGAGAGAGGGAGAGAGAGAGAGAGCTCCCGCAAAAGAATTATCGTGAGATGTTGATGCTTGCTCACGCTGAATTCACTGTGGCTGGGAAAGTGAGTGGTAGGAAGAAGAAGAGTTACGGGTAGTATGCTCTTCTGTGGGTTTGTGCATTTGTGTGTTTGTGCGTTTGTGTGTTTGTCTGTTGTGTGTGTGTGTGTGTGTGTGTGTGTGTGTGTGTGTGTGTGTGTGT
>BFEA01000227.1:1674710-1684995 GCA_003427395.1 Chara braunii
CACACACACACACACACACACACACACACACACACACACACACACACACACACACACACACATGGGCGAACACACAGTTTGGCACAGTCATGCTTTTTTTTTAGTGTATAGCTAATATGACAATACACACACGATTGTGTGGGCGCGCCAACGGGTAAGGAACAACGATTTCGTTAAAACGGACATTTTATATTTTTTGAACGAAATCAAAACCCACTTATTTGGACCTGAAAATGTCACCATTTTAGCTGTGTGGGGTCGCCCTTGGATGTACCTGAAGTCCAAATGGACCTTCGGGAGATAAACTGTGTTATTATTTTAGCCAAATAAGTAGGTTTCAATTTCGTTAAAAATATATAAAATGTCTGTTTTGATGAAATCGTCGTTAAGGGAACTTGCGGCCTAGGTAGGTGGGCTCCACAGGGCTGCACAGGGCTCGACGGTGCTCTCCCACCGGTCTCGGTAGCCGCTGCTCTTCACAAGTCCCGGTAGCTAGTTTCCACAGACTCCATGGTCCCGTTGGTAGTCGTCATCTGGGCACGCTTTTCCTGCGGTTTATGCCTGATCATATGATGATGATTATGATGATTATGATGATTATGATGATGATAATGATAATGTACCTCTAATGATTCTATGAAAAATGTGAGATAATGATACTAAAGATGATGATGCTAATGCTGGCGGTGATTAGTATGGCAAAATTTCTAGAGGAGACTGCTATATCACATAATATCAGCAATCCTGGCCTTCTAATCCTAGAACAATTCTTCGCCCTCCCTGTACCAGGACATTACATCTCAGAGACAATGCCATCCTAGCCAACCTCCACCATAGCTATCCTGTTCTCACCACCTAGACTAAACCTGGACCAGTAGTTTGTCTTGGCAGCAACCCCCCCACAGATCGTCACTGCATTGTCTTCCTCCCTCAACTAATCCCTAGATATCTCTACAAGGCCTCACACTCCTGCCATTTGCAGGTTACAGGGCAACGCCCCAGCTCCGGCCAGCGTCGTTCTGGCATCGGCATACAAGAAGCACAGAACAAAGCAACTATGTAGATACCGGCCCGGATTCGACCATCTCTTAAATCTTATATCCTGAATGAGGAAGAAGGCCAAAGACCGCCCAAAATTACCGAACACCAGAAGGCTTGATATAACATGATTAATTGATTTCTCTATAAAAAGTTAAAAACCATGCAAATTCCCCCCCTCGCTCCTCCTTCCCTTCCTGCTCCGTCGTTGCCTCCGCCGAGAAGTTGTTCGTAATGTAAACAACCCTATCGGCCCCAACTGAAAACAGTCTCCACTCTCCTATCTACCAGCCCCAGAGGTATCCAATTCCCACCCAAAGTATGCCTCTGTCTCTCCCTTACCCTAATCTGCCTCCGCTGGAATTGATCTCCAGCCCCAGAATCGAGTATCCCTCACAACTCTGCTCATACTCTCTTCAGGGCGTACACTACCCACCTTGTGACACCCCTGCAGAGCAGAGCTCCCCCATCCATAATCATCCAATAAAAAATCAGCAAGAAATAACATACCCATGGGAGAGCAAAAATAAATATGAAGTGGAGTATTATCAGAGATATAGATAATAAGTCTGATAACATAAGAAAAAACCTATGATTGGAGTAAAATTGGAACTACAGGACAGAAAAAATGACCGTATTAATAGTAGCAATCAATATTTAAATTCAAATGGTAAATATCAGACATGATACACCTGAAACAGATTGGAGAAAAGACAAAGGTAAATTAAATTCATAGTGGGAATTCCAATCCTTAAATGGCGTACGGGGGCTGCTTTCTCAAAAAAGAAAAGAAACAAAACGCTCAGGGATCTTCACTGGCCTGGCTTGGAGCAATCCACTGGCGATGATTGCAAGTGGTCAAAATTCCTTCCCCCAAAGGTAATATAAAAAGCTGCTTTCTGTCCATGACAATCTGAATACATCCAGATGTAGCTCAGTGGTTAGAGCACCGGTTGGAAATGCGCATTGTGGTATGAGGTTGCGGGTTCAAAACTCCGCAGCCTTGCGCATAAACACCGGCAGGGCGTTAGAATGACGCACGGCTGGACACACTCCCCTGGGCTGACGCACAGCTGGACACACTCCCCTGGGCTGACGCAGGTAAGCTATCACAGACACTGCTTGCTCACCACCCAGATGGTTGTTGTATGTTGGGTTTGGGCTGTGGGATGTTTGCCTGATGGCAGATGCTATTGGTTCTAGTGGTTCTTGGCGGGCTTGCATGATTGTTCATTTGCCTTCCAGTCCAATATTGCATACAAATCGTTCAGTTTCCACAGTAGCTCAGAAGGTTCGATAGAAGATTGCATGGATGAGGTCGTGTGTTCAAACTCGCTTACCTAGTGGGAGGCAGGACCAAGAGACCTACACACCGCCCATATACTCAGGAACGGTTGATGAGAGTGAGACCTAGTACAGACTGTGGTCGGTGTTGGTAGGTTGATTGGGGCAAGATTAGAGTAGGGGGACCCGTTGCTAGCTGGAGATCTGGGGGGGTCAGCCACTAGGCACGGGAGGGGTCAGGATGATGGCTCCCCTCAGGACAGCTCGCCCGTGGAATGGGAACGGTAACCGTTGATGACAGTGAGATTTAGTACAATCCACGGTCGATGTCTGTCTGAACTAGGACCCTACAGACCACCCATGGAACGACGAACAGTTGATGAGAGTGAGACCTAGTACAGTCTATGGCCGGTGCTGTTAGGGCTTTTGTGTCGGTGGGGCTCTCTAGCGGAATTGGTTGGGTTGCCTGCCTCCTATGTTCGGTTCACTATCAACAAATGAGTACTACTGACAACAGTGTGGACCCCGAAAAACCTAACAACAAACAATAGTAACAACAGCTGTGTACACAACAATAGGAACGCAAACTAGGTCCATCTATGGGACTTGTAGTGAAACATCTGTACCTAGCACATGAAGTACCTGGGCGACAAGGCTCACGCAAATATGCTTCGAGCAGGGCTGAGTGGGGTGCGTGGGACTCAGTTTAGCCCTGGTACCTACAAGGCTACAAGGCTACAACCCCGGTTCGGTCAGTTCACCCCCAAGGCTGGAGGGTGATAATCCAGAGTGGTAGATATAGTGGGAGTAGGAGTGCGCCGGGAGAAATTATGAACGAGGTAGGTTGGGAGGGAGTCCTATAGGATTAGGGGCGCTCTACCACATGGCCGAGTGCCGAAGGTGACTCTCATATGTCTGTAATCCAGCCTCTACAACAACCTAGGCTCCAAAAAAAAAAAAAAAAAAAAAAAAAAAAAAAAAAAATCGTGGAGGATCTGACAGGATCCGCACAAGTGCTTCTCTGAACTGCACGATGGCCTCAACATACGATGGAAACCGTGGAGGACCTCAGAAGCCTGACAGCAAACGAGACCCTTGGACACATTTCAAGTCACATACGTCCAGCCAAATTTTGTAATGATCCCAGACCACACACTGGACCGCGCCTCACCCCTGCAGCAACCCCCGACAGCAACCCCCTAAGCAAACCCCACACCTTTCCCTCCCCCAAGCCCCCCCCCCTCTCTCCCTGACTCCCTCATGCCTCCTCCATCCACCTCCGCCCCTCCCTTCACACCTTCCAACCCTGCCACCTTCCCTACCCCTTGGATATTTGACTCCGCTGGATGCTCCAGACACTGGGACTGTTCAACGACCTACAGCTTACGAAGACCAAGCGCGACAGGCCGGGACAGCGGGACAAACCTGAGATGCCCAGGCAGAGGGGTCCTGGGGGAGAGGAACCGTGATCACATGCAACATGGTGCAGCAACAGCCCGTGATGCAGGCAGCAGACAAGTCTTCGGGTAGGGAATGAAATGATTTCATTCGCAGCTCCCCCAGCAAACAACCCCAGCTGGTCATTCGGAGGCTGTAATGACTACGAGCCTGTCCACAGCAGGTGGTCGGGCTTAAAAAGAGTCTTAAACATAAGTAAAAGATGTAACTTTGGCAGCAATGATCGGAAATAATTCCGAGCCCATCTATAGAAGGTGGAAAGACTCAATAGATGCTCAAGATTTTGCGTGAAACTTTGTAACAGACGTAATGGGACGCTGGACCCGGTTTCCAGAAGGAGCCCCCCACCAATCGAATGCAGCCCCCCACCAATCGAACGGGGCCATCTATATGGGGGAATTGCAGAATGGGTGTCTAGTACTGTCTACCCTTATCAGCGGCCCCCGCTACACCCGTCGCCCGATGTTTCCTCGGACCCCCCCAAACGGAAAAGAAAAGAGAAAGAAGAAAAATACTAAAAACAGGAAAAAACAAAAAATAAACAAATAGGAAAAAGAAGAGAAAATCCACTTTCTGTTCAATCTGGACACATTCGGGCGCGACAAATGAGTTACACCAGGGAACACCAGGCCATTCCCTCCGTGCCTGCCAACACCTTTTCTCTGTTCAACCTGAACCTGATTCGAGGAAGCCAATTGCTTTTCAGGAGTAGTTCATAGCTTGTTCCCTGCCTCCTGCAGTGGAGATACTGGGTAAGGAATAAATGACTAGCATATGATACGTAGAGCTTTTAAGGCTCTACTACTTTTCTGAGCTTCAAGTTCATGGTTTGGAAGATTTCAGAGGTACAGAGATTGGTCAGAATGGATGGGATGAAAAAAAAGAAAAAGGAATGGATGGGATGCTGGACCCGGTTTCCAGCTCAAGCCTAAGCTGGGTAATGACCCCAGCACCCTCTCCGGGTTATTTACTGAGGTATTCCCGGCCTCATTCATTTCTAAAGAAATATGAGCATTGAGTTCTTCGAAAAAAAAAATTTAAAAAAAAATTGCAGACGTACCCCTTCCTTCTTTGTCGTTTTGTTTTGTTCCCCAGGAGGGGAGGAGGGCCGCGCCACGCCCTGCTGCAGTGCAATACAGAGGCAACGCTGGAAGGGTCGAGCAGGCAAGCCTACTCATATGACCCCTCCGAAGCCCAGAAAAATTAATTTAATATCGCGTGGTCCGATGGACCACGGATCAGATATTAAACTGATCAGAACAGATACTACACTTGATCTTAGCCAAAAGGCCGAGAAAGGTATGCCTTACCATGTGCATCGACCTGTTTATATACCGGGGAGGTTCGTGAGTGTTGCTGGGGATTGGGGTTGCCAGACGCACATCTTGGTTATGGGTCAACGGCAGTAACGAGAATGGCCTTCACCGTTTCCAGCCTCATGTGTGGTTGTCGTTTCTTTTTGTTTTCGTTTTTTCTTGCTCCCTCCCAATGGGGCAACGGCCTTGAGATATTATCATCGAACCACCGGCCTTAGGTAATTCAGAATTACTGTAGTATTTCGTTCATCTGCGGAGAGTAGAGTTCGAGACCAGGTCTGTACTTTTCTCAACAGTTCAGGGGTGTACCAATATCAACTGAGCTGGACCAGTAGGTCTTTGTCGTTTTCTTCTCTTGGGTTTTAGGGAAAAGCGGGAATAAGGGGCCTTGCTGCACTACTCTCCAAATGTGCAAGATGAGACTGAATCCACCCCTGAAACATGATTGATGTAGCTCCGTGGTTAGAGCACGGGTTGGAAATGCACATTGTGGTATGCAGTTGTGGGTTCAAAATTCCGCAGCCTTGCGCATGGACACCGGCAGGGCGTTACAATGACGCACAGCTAGACACACACCCCCTTGGGATGATGCAGATAAGTTATTACAGACACTGCCTGCGCACCACCCAAGGGGTAGTCTATGGTTGTTGTATGTGGGGACTGGGCGTATCCTGATGTTCTTGGTCTACACGGTTGTCATGAGACTGCTGGGTGGTTTGCATAGTCCGGTTTACTCGAGCCCAGCAGAGAACAGCTACAGACTATTTCACAGTGTAGGTCAAAAAGTTAGGTCACTTGCACGATTCACGTAAGGTCCTGTGTTCGATACCAGACTTTATCTTAGGGCTTGTCATCCTCTTAGTACGTGGTCAACGGATTGAGGCTGGCATAGCAGTTCCTTAGAACGGGAAGTCGGGAGTGTCAGGAGATACTGCACTTTACCGCAGGGCCGGAACGGGCTCCAGGGACATAGGAGGGAATGGAGAATTGTCAGCTCTCAGATTACCACACAACACAGGGCTAATAGATCATCCAGTGTCAGTCCATACAGTCCATGATTCACGATTGAGAGTGGGCTATCCTCCTAGTACGTAGCTTAGAGTTGAGGCTGGCATAGCAGTCCTTAGTACGGGATGTCGGGGGTGTCAGGAGATACTGCACCTTACCGCGGGGCCGGAACGGGCTCCTGGGACATACGAGGGAACTGAGGATCCCTGTCTCTCTACCATCAACACCATAGAACACTGCAGTAAGACAACATAAGGATAAGAAACTCGGGCCGGAATGGGCTCCAGGGATATACGAGGGAACGGAGGATCCCTATATCTCTACCATCAACACCATAGAACACTGTAGTAAGACAACATAAGGATAAGAAACTCAGTCCATAGCTCATGACCTAGGGTTGGCTATCCTCCTACTACGTAGCATAGGGTTGAGGCAGGCATAGCAGTTGCTTAGTACGGGACGTCAGGGGTGTCAGGAAATACTGCACCTTACCGCGGGGCCGAAACGGTCTCCAGGGACATACGAGGGAACGGAGGCTGCCCAGCTCTCTATCATCACCACACAACTAAGCTAGATGGGAGTCATTGTGCTGCTGAATTTGTGCACCCTCATGAAGACCTCCAGTAGCATGTTCGTACCTACCTCCCGAAGTCCCCGTGCAATCAGGCTTGCAAAGCGTCTGCTTCAACCAGGGCTGAGCAGGGGGTAGGAGTCTCTGCTTAGCCCCGGTGCCTACAAGCACTTTCTGGTCAGGTTACCCTGTGACAAACTCTTTTTTGAGACGCACTATTTCCTGGGTGAATAGCTTGGAGGCATGTAAACGGGGTTTGGAATAAATCGCATGAATGATCTTGCTTTTGGTTGCTTTTAAATTTCCTTTCTTTTGGGGATCCCAGGAGAAATTGGGTAGATGGCCCGCACCTTAGCGAGTGCGGGGAAGGAGGGGAACGACATCAGTTTCTTCCAGTTCCTCTCTCTTTCCTAGGAGTACGCCGGTACGGGCAGCTTTTTTAGGTGCGATCAGCGCGCAGGGGAAAATCTTTTTTGAATTTTTGAATGTGTGCAGAGTCGTGAGCGTTCTTGGAGTTTCTTTCTTCCAATTAGAATTTTGATTAAGGGGAATTTGGGCGCACTGGAATTTTTCTGCGCAATGACTCTTGCTTGCGCGTGTATTTCTGCGGCTGGCTCTGCGTTCTTGGCCGCCCGCGCCTTAATCCTTGCTGTAACTGTAATCTCTTCTTGGCAGGCGTAGGCATAACTATAATCTTCCTTCCTTGACTCCTTCTTCGCGCTTTTGCATGCGCTCCTTTTTCTGTCCCATTTTCCAGAACGATGCATGACTAGATCGATGCGTGGAGAGTGCGTACGTCCCCCACGCCGCGGCCTGGTCATGCAATCGTAGGCACGTCCTTCCTTCCTTCTCCCTCCACCCCGACACAATCACAGTTATCGCGTGCAAATGCAAAGGCTATAAATCCCAAAAGCGCAATTAACTTGCTCTCTTATCAGACTTGAAGTTAGCGCAGTCGAGAGGATCGGCTAACGGGCAGGAGCAGAAAGATGAGTGAGGAGTTGGGCGATCCGACGACCTGGCGCCTAGTATGCGGGGTTGACGTGTGGCTGCGAAGGACTGTGGCACACGGGCGAACCTGGTTTGCATGCTCGGGCTAAGCGGGGTGACAACTTCGGGTTGATAGTAGGTGTGAGGCGACGGACTGCCTGCATCGGGGGAGAGGGTGAGAGAGAGAGAGAGCAAAGGGTTGGTCGTGTGGTGTATTCTTCTTCAACCCTCTGTATAATTTTCATTTTCGGCTATGATCGATCTTTGCACACGACTATATTTCGGATTTGTTGTCTATTGAGTATGGATGCATGAATCTGTCTCTTCTCCCTCGTTTTTTCGCTCCCCTTGGTGTGTTTCAATCTATATGATGCTATTTTTAAAATGCTTGCTGATCACGAGTAGATTTTTGGAATTGGTCTGGGTAAAACCCGCAGGCGTGGTCTGGTTAGATCTGTCGATGCATGTATGAATGGACTTTTTGTAATAGTTGCATGGGCATGGAATCCGCCATATCATATCGGTCGCAGAGGTTGATCGGTCAGGGGGGGGGGGGGGGTTAGCCTTCATCGCCAGCATGCGCCACAAGTCAGAATGCATTATGCGTGCGCGCACATACGGGCGATTGATGCAATCGTCCCCCATGTGCACCATACGGAATGGCGGGGGTGTCAGGAGATACAGCACCTTACCACGGGGCCGGAACGGGCTCCAGGGATATACGAGGGAATGGAGGATCCCTATCTCTCTACCATCAACACCGTAGAACACTGTAGTAAGACAACATAAGGATAAAAAACTTTGTCCATAACTCATGACCTAGGGTTGGCTATCCTCCTAGTACGTAGCATAGGGTTGAGGCTGGCATAGAAGTTCCATAGTACGGTACGCCGGGGATGTCAGGAAATACTGCACCTTACCGAGGGGCCGGAACGGTCTCCAGGGACATACGAGGGAATGAAGGATACCCAACTCTCTATCATCACCACACAACTAAGCTATATAGGAGTCATTGTGCACCCTCATGAAGACCTGTAGTAGCGTGTTCATACCTAGCTCCCGAAGTCCCTGTGCAATCAGGCTTGCACGGCGTCTGCTTCAACCAGGGCTGAGCAGGGGGAAGGAGTCTTTGCTTAGCCCCAATGCCTGTAGCCGCTGTCTGGTCAGGTTACCCCGCCAAGATGGCAATAGGTGATGGTCCTGGGTGGTTAACACTACTAGGGTAGGATAGGGGGGGCGGGGGTGCACCAGGGCAAAAAAATGTGAGGAAGGGTGGGTGGGGTCTTCAGAAGGGGTTCATCTGCACAACCGAGTGGCTGAGTATTGTGAGTGACTGCCATCCGTCTAGTATCCCCCCTCTACAATAAACTAGGCTTTGTGAAAAAAAAAAACTGGTTGCCGATTTTATTTATCCGCAGCCGCTCTTGCGTTTCAGGCCAGCCTATTACCCGGCGCGCGTGTGAAAAATTAGCCGGGAAAGATACTGGTGGTTCAATCTAGGAATTCTAGCTTCTGCCTGATCTTTTTTTTTTTTTTTTTTTTTTGAATGGGAACAAGGCTCTTATCTATTCGTGGGGAGCAGCGCGTGCTTGGAACCGGGCCCAGCGTCCCATATGGAGAATTACATAGAAGTTTGAAAGTTTGAGATACCGGGGCAATGACCCGACTTTGGCTAAGAAAAAAATGGGGCTACTTAGAAAGATACTACGACAAACTTCAGAAATAAGCGAAGTTCAGAAACGACTCAGAACCCCCCCACAATCCTCTTTACCTCACTCAGGCAAGACTTACTGTAGCAGAGTCACCATCTCCGCTGCTGCTATACCCTATTTCCATCCTACGAGCTAGTCGCCTCATTAGTAGGGCGCTTGATATCCAACCATCTACTTCTGCGGACAAGGTCCTACAGATGCTCAGAACCCACAAAATCCCTAGCAAACCCTTCTAAGGCTCTCCAACACTGTCTTACTCCCTGTCTTGCTCTTCCAGGCCTCACACCCCCACCTTGTTGGGTTACAGGGCAACGCGACTTGCCCCAGCTCCGACAGCGTCGACCCAACAACAACCCTTGGTTGTCCCTTAGAATGCCCACCCCAAAGCATTCCCAGATCTCTCTACCAGGCCTCATACTCCTGCATCAAAAGGTTACAGGGCAACACCCCATCACGACCAGCGTCGTTCTGGAATCGGACAGCCGCGGATCACTGAGTATAACAACAATGAAGCCTCCTAAGATGAGGTGCTAGAAGTCCCCTGAATCCTAAAACATTCGTAAGGCCACCCTTAGCAGCCAACAAAACCTTAGATCATAGAGACATTCAGACCAAAATCTGATTTCAGCACAATTGAGAAATGTTATAGAAACTTAAACATAATCCAGCCAACGTCAGGCACAATTGTTTTCTGTCACTGACACTCCTTACCCTGCCACTGCGTATCCTTACTAAAACTCTCTCTCCTGCCATCTTCTTCTGGCGACGAGCCGACCTCCTCCACCACATAGTTCGTCAGCAAAAGAACAACAGAAGAATGAGCTCACAGGGTACCGCAATGGTCGACAGCGTACAGTTGGAGCGGTATCCCTCCGGCCCGGCAGTGAGGCCGGACTAGTTTCAGGCCG
>BFEA01000227.1:1706694-1724786 GCA_003427395.1 Chara braunii
AGGCGCACAGCGCCATCAGAACACCTCTCTCCTCCATCTTCTTCCATCGATGGTAACCTTCGGATGAGACAAGATAGGGACTCAGCAAGAGCCAACGCCCGCCCCATGATTTTCGTCCCAGACTTCTTCTTTCCCGCCTTTGCATTCATCGAGGTCGCCATTGCCCTCGTCCTTGACTCAGACTGTCCACCACTAACATCCTTCAGTTTGTTGGAAGAGGGAGCCGCCCCTGCATCTGGGAAAGCAGTAGTAGATGTGGCAGTTGTGGACGACTTGGCAGCAGACGCCCTCTTGGCAGCAGATGCCGTGACAGCAGCTGATATGGCAGCAGATGATGACGTGGCAGCAAATGGCTTGGTGGCAAGTGGACTGGCAGCAGATGACGTGGCATAAGATGACGCAGCAGAAGATGATGTGGCAGCAGATGACATAGCAGCAAATGGCTTGGCAGCAAATGGTACCGGTAGGGGCATCTCGAAAATTTTCCCGCTGGCTTTGAAGTTTTAACGGCCATCCGGTAGGGGCATCTTTAGGCACCGGTACCGGTAGGGGCATCTTTAGGCACCGGTACCGGTAGGGGCAGAACGAAAAGATTTGAGGCCCAAACGACACCGGGGTCTTATGGAAAATTTGAACCCTGCTCAGAGGGGCGCGACGGGGTAAATCGGCCGTCGGAGGGGCACGGCGTGAAAAATTGCAAATTACAGGGGTGCCAGACAAATTGTCCCGAAATGATTTCATTCTCAGCTCTGTGCTCCTAGCAAACAACCCCAGCTGGTCATTCGGCGGCTGTAATGACTACGAGCCTGTCCACAGCAGGTGGTCGGGCTTAAGTAGAGTTTTAAACATGCGTAAAAGATGTAACTTTGGCAGCAATGATCCGAAACAATTACAAGCCCATCTATAGAAGGTGGAAAGACTCAATAGATGCTCAAGATTTTGCGTGAAACAACGAAGTTTGGGTCTTTGTAACAGGCGTAATGGGACGCTGGACCGGTTTCCAGCAGGTGCAGCCCCCCACCAATCGAACAGGGCCATCTATATGGGGGAATTGTAGAATGGGTGTCTACCCTTATCAGCGGCCCCCCCGCTACACCCGTCGTTCGATGTTTACCCCGGGCCCTCCCAAACGGAAAAAAAAGAGACGTGCAGTTCAGGAAACTCAACACCATTTCTGCACATCTCGGCAAAAGAGTCCACATTCGGGCGTTGAGGTAGCTCAACGCTGCTAGTGGGACTTCGCCCCGGGCTTTAGGTGGCCTCATGTACCTTCCTGGGCATGCTTGGCGCCGGCCACCTAGAGATAGACCACTGGATCCCCTGATCGGCATTGAGCAGAGTCTGTTGATGTTCGTAGGGGAGGGGACCACCACCTGAGGGGAGGCACAGGGATTAGTCCTGTTGGCATGGTCGCTGATGCTACCGGCTGTCCCCTAGCCGGTATTGCCCACCTGCAGGTCGGGAGCAGCCCCCGCATGTTCTCTCGTGAACACGGTTCTGGCTGCTATGGGCTTCCCCATATGCCTACAATCAGGCGTAGTGGTAG
This sequence comes from Chara braunii, assembly GCA_003427395.1. NCBI lineage: Eukaryota > Viridiplantae > Streptophyta > Charophyceae > Charales > Characeae > Chara > Chara braunii. Next base: position 1,708,241 of record BFEA01000227.1, read on the forward strand.
GTAGGTAGTGTGAGGTGAAATTGAGAGAAGAACATAGCTTTTCAAAAACAAAAAAAAGACAAAAAAACTGTGGTTTTTTTGTTTTGTTTTGTTTTTTGTTTTGAACCAGCCTGAAAGGGAAACGGTCGGCTATGAATGTAGCCGCCACAGCTTTGATGGCGTCTTTGGTCGTTGGGGAGGAGCTCACTGCAATTGTTGGTATACCCAGGAGGCCCTTCTCCGTTCTTCTGGCCATGAACTTAACCCCTTGTGGGGTGAGCATGCAACACAGCAGCACTAGCTGGTGCCTGATTGTTCCCCCTTGACCTCTGCTGCTGGATGATTGTACTGCCGTGGCTGAACCGCCCGCTGTTGTCGTGGCTGTGAGGGGGCTCGCACCGAGCCTGGGGTTTGGGGCTTGCTGTGCAGGTATGGTCCAGGAGAAGAAGTCTATTTCAGCTTCTTCTTCTTCCTGCGTGATAAGGCCCTCCCCGTCTTCGTTAATTCGCCGCTGCTTGTAGGGAGTGCGCATTACGAGTCTGGGGTCCCGCATGGTGTGTTTCTCTCTTCGGCGCTCCTGATGCCCTGTCCGTTGGCTGCTCCCTCTGCTGCTGTGATCCCTGCAGGCGCATCGTGGTAAGGGCCGGCGGTGGGTCTCGGGCCCATGACCGGCCGGGGGTCGAAAATTGGGTTTGCGTAGGAACTGTAGGGACTGGTTACCATGGGGGGGATTGAGGGGGTGGGCCCGGTTCCGTGGGGGATCATGCTCATAGATGTGGGTGTGGGTGCCCTCAGAGGGGGAGGGGCCCGGTGTATCAGACTCTGTGGTTGAGCATTGTGGATGGGGGTTCCTAGGTGTAGCGGGGGGGGAATCACGGGGCGGTGTGATGCCCAACCTCACGCCCAGCGCGACTTCCTGATCGGAGTGGGATGTGGGCCTGGAAGTGCGAAAAGGGGTGTGCCAAGGATTTCTGGGAAAAGTGGGGGAGTCTAAGGGGTATGAATGCAATTAGGCAAACAGTGGGCACCTGGGATTCAAGGCCCGATGGGGCCGGGGTACTGTGGGCGGCAGTTTATGGGGAAGTCCCTCCACGGAGGAGGCGGTCCCGAAAAGTTGGGCCGTCGGGGGCCGCCACGTGGCGCGGGCCCCTGCGTATTTGGATTGGGCCTTCGGAATTCCGGGGTTCTCCGTTCGCCGCTACGTCGGCAATTCCCGCAAGGCGTACTGGGCCAATAGGGGGCTACGGCCGGCCACGGAACGACGTTGAGTTGATGATACGGGAGAAAAGGAGGGAAACTGGTGGTGATGACGACAAATCCCGGGTGGGTGAAGTAGTAGGTATGGTCGGGGGAAGGGAAATCAGAACACCGGGGGTCGTTGGTGGTGGCGCAGTGGAATTCCCGCGGGCACAGCCGATTATCCGTGTGACAGGGGTATCGCGGCCTTAGGAGTTCGTTTATCCAAGGGGTGAAGTAATCCGGGTCGTAGGATGAGTCTGAGCTCCAAGATCGCGTCATGGTGTCATCGTGTATGGAATGAATCGGGTCGGGTTATCGTCACCGCGCGCGAGCACATGCAGGACAGGCGGACTTAGTTGCGCCTCAGCGTGCTTGTACGGGATGACGGTTCCGCCGTGAATCTTTTCTAGGCGGGCGAATCAGCGCACGGGGGTGGGTCGCATTTACTCATGTCCTCGTGCGACGTTCACGGGGACCGGCGTCGGATCTTCTAATCGCTCTGTAAGCTTGGTTATGCACGATGCAATCCCACCACATCCCATTCGTGAGACAAACAAAAACGAGGGCAAAATCGCTATCGGGGCCAAATTCTTATCCCCTTTTACAACTGCATCAGGTGCAGGCAAACATTCGACACAAGCAAAAGCAGAGACAGAGATTCTCAGTAAGAAGATAGATGAGCAACCATAGTATCCATACATCCATACATCCAACAATCATACACATAATGCAATCGAGACGGTCATCGCAAGGACAAGTGTGAGCAAAAACCCAAGTCCAAATTCAAAAAGCCGAAATGAAAACAAGAACGGACAAACTGTCTGGATCCGCAATCAAAATGTATGTGCACAGATGAGGAGGGGGAAGAGACAAAGAAACAGCAAATCCGCGTCCATCAACCTCAACTCTCTCCTCCTCTCTCTCTCTCTTCTCCGATGCGGACAGTCCGTCGTCACGCATCAACCCACGAAGTTGTCACCCCGCTTAGTCTTCCCGCACCCGTTAGATTCGCCCGTGCCCACAGTCCGTCGTGGCCCACGTCAATCCCGCGCGTTCGGCACCAGCCCGTCGGGTCGCCCAACTCCTACTCTACTCACCTCTTACTTGGCTCGTGTGCCGACCCTTCCCGATCGCGCAACCCCGAGCTTCCAACAACGGGTTAAGAGAGCTAACTAATCGCGCAGCCGGATTTTATAGCGTGCATGCATGCGCGAAGAACACGGAATTACCAAGACTTAGAACGGGGATTAGAGAGGGAGTGCCTGCGTTCTACATGATCCGGCCGCGGCGTGGGGGACGTAGCCCTTCTCCATGCATCGATCCGAGCATGCAAGCCGCAACTTACAAAAATCACAGCAAAAGAAAAAGAGGGAGGGCGGGAGAGACGAAGTGCAAGAAGAAAGATACAGTTACGATGGTGCCCACCCAAAATTACAGTTACACACGCGATTAAGGGCGCCCAGTAATCCGAATACAGTTGCAGCCGCATGAAGTAGCGCGTAGACAAAAGGCGCCGCGCGGCAGAAAAATCCTAATTACTGAAATCCTAAATTCCTATCTAATGCGAAAAAGCAAAAAGCACGAACTTCGGGGGGAAAGTCCGAAATTCCGAAAGCTATCGGGGCTCGACAAAATTCAAAAAGAAAATTTTAAAAAGAACGAGGCAAATTCCCGCACGATGTCCGCGCCAAAAAGACGGAAACGGAAACGGAAGAAACAACGTCAACATTTATTAGTCGCGCGAGCGGTGGCGCGCCAACTATCAACCAACCAATCAATCAACCGGCCGTCCCCGGACACACCCAGCTCCGAACCCAGCCATATGAAAAGAAGCGACGAAAAGGACGAAAAGCAAGGGTACTGATGGAATTTTCCATCGATCCCGATCTCCTGTAATTGGCCCAACCTTCCCAGCTTAGGACCCCTCGTTGCAACCGCGCAGAAAATCGCGCATTACAGAAAGTGGTTCGTCACATATGTGACGCCCAGGGGGTTCCAATATTAGCAAGCTCCTGCTTGCTTGTTGACATGTGTCGATTTCTCTATTCGATCGACACGCGGAGCAATTCTCTCTATGCCACTTACCGTTCAATTGTGTGTGGACGTCGTCCAACGTGGCAACATTGCTCTTCTACTAATTCCTCAGATTGGGCTCTCGACGATCCAAGGACGGAATCTTTCTCGTGCCGTCGCCGCGACACGTGTCCATTACCGCTGCATCAGTAATTAACCGGGAGGGGGAAAGGAAGGCGATACGCGTATGAGGGAGGGCGAGGCGACTCCATCGTAAGTTCGGGTATGAAGCGCCCGATCGCGGTGAGGTCATGGGGAAGATCTTGAAAGCGGACGATGCGACGAAAGCGGGGGAATTGCTGTCCGCTGCGGGGAAGGGAAGCGGGGTAGTCTGGGTAAAGGGAGACGAGGGTTCGGAGGACGTCGGTGCAAAACCGATCATGGTCTTCGTACGCGGGGAATGTCCCCATGACGATGCAGTAAACTTCTATGCGGTTACGGCCTCGCCACGCGGCGCTAAGGAGTAGAACGTGGAGGGGGTAATCGGGGACGGCGCACCGAACAAAAGGGTGGAAATGGACAGTCAGCTCTAGGCGGGCGGAGTAGAAGTGTCGGAAGGTGGCGATGGGGAAGGGATTACGGGAAAGACGACACGATGAAGATACTGATTGAAAGAGAGATGGCTAAGGGGACGGTGGTATATGGATCAGGGACGAAGGGCGAAGTCCCTCATCGACACGTTGACGAATTGGGGGACGGGCGGAGGCGGAGGGGGATGAGGATCGGGATTGGGGTCGGCGCCTTGTCGTCGCGGCGCTCGAGGTCATGGCAGCAAGGTCCCCATGTTCCGGCTTGGGCGGCTCGGGATCCTTGGAAGGATCGTTCGATGTGGGGTCGATCACTGGCCGTTTTCCCTCCGCGACCTCCTTCTTGTGCTGCGCAGGGGCCTCAGGATTTTCCTCTCGATGATCCGGTTTTGGCACCCACTTGAGTTCGTCGTCGCGCGCTGGCTTCCGATCGTCTTCTCCGCTTTCCAGTCCTTCATCGTCGTCTTTGTCCTCCTCTTCTTCACTTTGCTCCCCCTCATTGTGCTCGCTACAGGCTTCCTCTTCTTCTTATGAAGTGTCCCCCTCCGCTTCTTCTTCTTCAGCTTCGTGCTCCTCTTCCTCGTCCTCGGCCAACCGGGCCGCTGCTTCTCCGACCTCTCTCCTCAATTCTCCTTCTGATTCTTCTTCTGCTTCTTCCTCTGCCCTCTGCGCTGCCCACTCGAACGCCGTTGGTTGCCGAAAGAAGCGGGGGTTAGTTAGGCTATGGACGTCCAGGTACTCGCTGCGAAATGGGAAGCGGCCATCTGCCCAGCGCTCCTCGATACAAGCCGACCACTGAAGGCTCGGGGCGAGAGTCGATGAGAGGACATGCGGCACGGGCTCTTCGTTGCTCTGAGAGACGATATCGAGGGGGAGCTCGTCGGCCAGTCGCGCGATCACGATCGTAAGTTCGCGCACGATCTGTGATCGGTATCCCCGATCCACAGCTCCAAAGACGAATCCCAGAAGGTCTCCCGCCACATTAGTTCTCCACGCCTTAATGACGAGTAGCTCCACGGTTTCTGACGAGGGCCTCTGATCGCCTTCCCACGTCAAGTTCATATCCACTCGTAGCAGGCAGAACGAGAGCTCAACGAACTCTGCACGCCACAGCCTCCAACGATCCGGATCAATGATTGGTATTGTCAGAGGCTCCAGGCAAAAAGAGAGACGGGGGTAGTGAGAGGACTGCCAGAAGATGGGGAAGAGCGAGCGAGGGGAAAACGTTGAGATCGGCGCGCGGCTCATCTGCGCAGCTGGAAGGAGGCAAGTTCAGGGAGGACGACAGGTGGCTTGCGCAGCGTTGTGCGCAGCGTGTTGACCTCGATCCCGTCGACAGGATAACACTTGTTCCCGTGCCTTGTGAGTTGTCGATCCCAATCAGTGGCCAGATCATGACCCCACTTGTACAAGGTGCTTTTGATGGCGGCTTGCCGCGCCGGATCGAAGGTGGTGATGTCGCCGCTAAAGACTACCACGGTAGACACGTGGCTAATACCCGGAGTCGCTCGCCGTTGGAACGTCGTTGCCTCGGCCAGCACCACCACCTGGGGATCGCTCGTGAACCGGAACTCTGCCGCGCCGTACACACCCGAGGTGCAGAAGAACTGCGCAAGGCGCAAGAAGTCGGGCTGATCCGCGGATGATGCACTTGGCGGATGGCGGAGATCTCTCCCCGTGGCATCAGCAACTGATCACCGAAAGACCGCTCGGTGGCGAAGCTCATAGCGATGGCAGAGGTGACGGGGTGTCAGAGAAGGGGCAAGAGGAAGAGGGAGATGCCGAGGAGATAAGATCGTTGTCGTCGGCTTCCTATGAGGGGGAGGCCGATGAGAAGGGAGATGGAGTCGAGGGGAGGAGGCGAAGATAGGACATGTGGCGTGTGATCAGACGGGCCGATCGACTGCCAGAGACCTCGGGGGCAAGACACACGGTGTCCACGCCGTTAGGCCCGAGCTCGATCACCCGATATCGCCCGAAGAATCATGGTGCTAGCTTACCCTGGCGAGCACATTTCCTTACCTGCACCATGTCCCCCAATTTGTACTGGGGCCGCGGACACGCATTCCTATTTCGGGCGTCGATGCTTCGGACCTGACGGCCTTGTGCTAGTTCGGTCATTTTCTGTCGTTTTCGGGCTAGCCTGGGCAGTGACCGTTCCATTAGCTCTAGGTGTCGTTTGGCCTTGTCCCGAGCCATGGCCCTGGTGGGCCGTCAGCTCAATGTAGACTCATATGGGAGGCTTGGTATCGAAACGCAAGTGACGCTATTGGTCCTTAATTGGAAGGGGCTTAACCCCGTCGATTCGTGGGGCGTTCCACGGTGGACCGCCAGGATGTGATCGACAATATCGGGCTAGGGCCTTGGATCCCGTGCCGCAATATTTCGTCGCAATGCTGTCTTTATCACCCGGTTAGCGTTCTCGACCAGCCCATTGGATTGTGACATGTGGGGTGCAGTGTTCCGTATGGCGACGCCATGTAGGACCAGATTCCTTAGCACCTCTCCCCTGAATTCAGCCCCGTTGTCGGTTAGGATCTCTTCCGTATCCTGATGCATCCCAAGGAAACGGTTGACGTATCGCGCGATTTCCGTGGCTTGCAGTGTGTGACAAGGGTACGCTTCGATCCATTTTGAGAAATGGTCGACAAATACCAATAGGACTGAATATTCGCAGCTATTAGGGTCAGGAGGTACCACTATGTCGGTAGTATCCATGCTCAGTTAAGCAATACTCCCCTTCATCCGGCATGCTAACCTGTAGCATCACTCGTTTGAAGCATGAAACAGAGAGATGGCAGTAGACCTGCTTTTAAAAGTTAGGGAACAGCAAGTGATGAGGTTGAAGCCTTAGATGCGACCCCATCCCCTCCTCTTCGTGGATTTCGGCTAAGCCCGCCCCCCTCTCACTCGTACTTGCCGCCGGATAAGTTGGCCGACCGGAGAATCAGCGCGTTACCCCAGGTTCAACAGGATCTGGGTATCCATGCGAATTGGGTGCTAGGAATGGGCATAGTGGGAATTTCAATTCTTAAATGACTTACGAGTGCTGCTTTCTCAAAAAAGAAAAGAAACAAAACACTCAGGGATCTTCACTGGCCTGGCTTGGAGCAATCCACTGGCGATGATTGCAAGTGGTCAAAATTCCTTCCCTCAAAGGAAATATAAAAAGCTGCTTTCTGTTCATGACAATCTGAATACATCCAGATGTAGCGCAGTGGTTAGAGCACCGGTTGGAAATGCGCATTGTGGTATGAGGTTGCGGGTTCAAAACTCCGCAGCCTTGYGCAYGGACACCGGCAGGGCGTTAGAATGATGCACGACTGGACACACTCCCCTGGGCTGACACAGGTAAGCTATTACAGACACTGCTTGCGCACCACCCAGATGGTTGTTGTATGTTGGGTTTGGGCTGTGGGATGTTTGCCTGATGGCAGATGCTATTGGTTCTAGTGGTTCTTGGCGGGCTTGCATGATTGTTCATTTGCCTTCCAGTCCAATATTGCATACAAATCGTTCAGTTTCCACAGTATCGTTCAGTTTCCACAGTAGCTCAGAAGGTTCGATAGAAGATGCATGGATGAGGTCGTGTGTTCAAAGTCGCTTACCTAGTGGGAGGCAGGACCAAGAGACCTACACACCGCCCATATACTCAGGAACGGTTGATGAGAGTGAGACTTAGTACAGACTGTGGTCGGTGTTGGTAGGTTGATTGGGGCAAGATTAGAGTAGGGGAACCCGTTGCTAGCTGGAGATCTGGGGGGGTCAGCCACTAGGCAGGAGGGGTTAGGATGATGGCTCCCCTCAGGACAGCTCACCCGTGGAATGGGAACGGTAACCGTTGATGAGAGGGAGACTTAGTACAATCCACGGTCGATGTCTGTCTGAACTAGGACCCTACAGACCACACATGGAACGACGAACAGTTGATGAGAGTGAGACCTAGTACAGTTTATGGCCGGTGCTGTTAGGGCTCTTGTGTCGGTGGGGCTCTCTAGCGGAATTGGTTGGGTTGCCTGCCTTCCTTGTTTGGCTGACTATCAACAAACGAGTAGTAATGACAACAGTGTGCACCACGAACAACCTAACATCAAACAACAGTAACAACAGCTCTGACAGGAACACAAAATAGGTCCACCTATGGGACTTGTAGTGAAACGTCTTTACCTAGCACATGAAGTACCTGGGCGACAAGGCTCGCACAAATATGCTTCGATCAGGGCTGAGTGGGGTGTGTGGGACTCAGCTTAGCCCTGGTACCTACAATGCTACAGCCACGGTTCGGTCAGGTCACCACCAAGGCTGGAGGGTGACGATCCTGAGTGGTAGATATAGTGGGAGTAGGAGTGCGCCGGGAGAAACTACGAAAGAGGTAGGTTGGGAGGGAGTCCTATACGATTAGGGGGCCTCTGGCCCTCTACCACATGGCCGAGTGCCGAAGGTGACTCTCATATGTCTGTAATCCAGCCTCTACAACAACCTGGGCTTAAAAAAAAAAAAACCGTTGAGGAACTGGCAGGATCCGCACAAGTGCTTCTCTGAACTGCACGATGGCCTCAACATACGATGGAAACCCTGGAGGACCTCAAAAGTCTGAAAGCAAACGATACCCCTGGACACATTTCAAGTCACATATGTCCAGCCAAATTTTGTAATGATCCCAGACCACACACTGGACCGCGCCTCGCCCCTGCTGGCTGCATCAACCCCCGACAGCAACCCCCACACCTTCACCTTCCTCAAGCCCCGCCCCCCCCCCCACCGCTCTCCCTGACTCCCTCATGCCTCCTCCATCCACCTCCGCCCCTCCCTTCACACCTTCCAACCCTGCCACCTTCCCTACCCCTTGGATATTCGACTCCGCTGGATGCTCCAGACACTGGGACGGTTGAACGACCTACAACTTACGAAGACCAAGCGCGACAGGCCGGGACAGCGGGACAAACCTGGGATGCCCAGGCATGGTGCAGCAACAGCCCGTGATGCAGGCAGCAGACAAGTCTTAGGGTTCTGGCCGCTTACTGACAAACAGCTCACAAAACTAAAACAAGCGGCCGTGGCCTACCTATGGAAAAATAACCACAAGGACATCCGATGCATAAAGCGACTACCTTGGGAAACGGTTGTCCAACCAAGGAGTAAGGGTGGCCTGGGCATTATCGACCCGTGCAGGGAAATTAGGGCACTGCTACTAAAGTTCCTCATCAGACTGCTCCTGGGCAATGACATCCCATGGGCCCCCTACGCACTGATCCAGATTGACTGCCTGGCCCCGGCCTCACCCCAGGACCGACCGGTACACCCCCTCCATTGGCTAACCAACCCATCCTGGTCTATTCCAACCAGCCCCCGACTGGACCACGACAGGTCCCCAGCAGGCCAAGCGAGATGGGACCTGCGCACGGACCCAATGTGGCCAGCGATGTTACGACTGTGGAGAAAGGATGGCCCAAAACGGACCAAGGTCCCATTGAGATGGCAAGAAATTAGAAGGCAGCCCCTTTTTGGCCATCCCCAAATCCTCGATCTAACAGGATCACCCTTTTCCCTCACCCGCAAGTCCAAATGGCTGCGATGGGTCAAGAAGGGCATTTACACGATTGGGGATCTGTGGAACGATAACACAGCAAACTGGGAATCATGCGAAGCAATTCGCAACAGACTGGTCCTTTTCCCACACCTACACCAAGAGCTAGCAGAGATCCAGGAAGCGATCCCCTTGGCATGGGTGCGGGCTCTGCGGAAGGGTCCAGTTCTAATTAAAGGGGACTGGGTGGTCAACATTCAAACTTTGCACCTACCCATGACCATCTACAAGATTGGCAAAGGCTCCTCTCCGACCTCCCTCAAACTGATAGCATATGCCCCAGAGCTGCCGGGGGTGAGATGGTCCCTCCTTCATAGGATGGAACAGCTCGACAGCAGGAGCCCGCCTGAAGCCTTCATCCGCGTACAGGTGATACAAGGCGAAGAAGAAGTTCTGTATGCCTATGAACCATGTACACCCCTCTCCCATCTCCCCTTTGATCCGGCGGAATGGGAATGGAAATGGGAAAGATCTTAAACTATGCAGCCATGGCAGTACTCGGTCAAAAATGGATACAGATCAATGCGAAACTGTGTCCCAGTTAGGGAAACTGTTCTGAGGTGGTGGGAAAGAGATTCGTCTCTTAAGAAAACTGACCTGGCCACGTTCAGATGGTCAGACTACTCCCACATCACACCAACCAACCACAGAGCGCTGCAGTGGCAGATCATCCATAGATGCCTGCCCACCCCTGACTGGATTACGGAAAGAACCGACCTGGAGCTAAAAGGAATACTGTCGCCACTGTGCACATACTGCGAACTCATTCCCCTAAGAAAAAGAGCCACCCTCGAACACTGCTTACTGGACTGCCCGATGGTGGCTCGCCTATGGAGGTGGTGGGATGCGGCCTGGCATTACGTCACAGGCCAACACTTCCCTTGGAACGTAAGGACTATTCTGTTCGTGATCCTTCCCCCAGAAGGAATGCAGTGGACACAATTCATGCTGAATTTGTTCCAGTACTCCCTGGCACTGCTCATGGCTGCATGGAGGATTTGGTGTGCCCATGAGAGGGGTCAGCACACCTACAACTTCTTGCAACCGAGAGCAACAATCACTGATACAATATTTTGTCAGACACAATCAGCATGGAAAGACTTACAAACTGGGCTACAAAATGAGATTGAAGAGCCCAAGAAACGACAGATGCTTGAAAAACTTCCGGATGAAATGGCGGGACCCTAATGGCAGGTTATGCAGGTTATGCACAGAAAACCACCCCAACAACCTGCAATGGCAACCCTGATTGTCAACCGAATCTAACTGGGAATTCCTACCACAGGACCACTTCGTCTTTCCCTACCAACCAACTGATTTTGTCCTCGTGCCCGACCCCCTCCTCTTCCCACAACCCTAGACACGCCTTACAAACTCCCCTCCTCCCCCCCCCCCTACCGCCCCATCTACTCCTCTGCGGGGTCTGGGCCTCAATGAAGACGAAGGGCGACAACAACTTCAGAGTTTCAGGCAATAGCAATAGCACAGACAAACAGAATACTGTAAACTACATGCATATTACCATTGTAATAAACAAGTGACTTAAACAATTGACACGGTTCTCATTGTAAACTACAGTACAATCCACAGCGACTACAGAGGCAAGAAGTAAACAAAAACCACAATACAACTGATAGCTAGGACAGTGAGCACTGTAGCTGCACAGTAACCCATTAGGAATGACACGGTGCAGGCTAGATTACAGCCCGCCTTCATAATCACAATATCCCTGAACTGTTAACTAGCATACATGGTATAGTATAGTAAAAGGCTAGTACAGAGTACAAGGTAACGGCACACTGACTCACAAGGTGTGATGAGATGTACACTGCCTGCCTCACCCACATGTACACTAGCCTCCCACGATTATAGTGCCTTCACAGCTCACAGATCACATGGAAACATCAAACTATGTAACTTCATTTTGAATGTGCTTGACAGGGACGCTGGACCCGATTTCCAGCAGGTGTTGCTCCCCACCAATTCCAGCAGGTGTTGCTCCCCACCAATAGATGGAGCCACCCCGGCACTGCTAGTGGTGTCTGATTATATCAGCACTCCTAGCAGAAGCTCGGGCTGTTTCTCTCTCAAAAAAAAAAAAAAGGGAATGAAATGATTTCATTCTCAGCTCTGTGCCCCCAGCAAACAACCCCAGGTGGTCATTCGGAGGCTGTAATGACTACGAGCCTGTGCACAGCAGGTGGTCGGGCTTAAATAGAGTTTTAAACATGCGTAAAAGATGTAACTTTGGCAGCAATGATCGGAAATAATTACGAGCCCATCTATAGAAGGTGGAAAGACTCGATAGATGCTCAAGATTGCGTGAAACAACGAAGTTTGGGTCTTTGTAACAGATGTAATGGGACGCTGGACCCGGTTTCCAGCAGGTGCAGCCCCCCACCAATCGAACGGGGCCATCTATATGCGGGAATTGTAGAATGGGTGTCTACCCTTATCAGCGGCCCCCCCGCTACACCCGTCGTTCGATGCTTACCCCGGGCCCTCCCAAAAGGAAAAAAAAGAGAAGGAAGAAAAAGAATAAAACCCATAAAAACACTAAAGTAAACAAATAGGAAAAAGAAGAGAAAACCCACTTTCCGTTCAATCTGGACACATTCGGGCGCGACCAATGAGTCACACCAGGGAACACCCGGCCATTCCCTTCGTGCCTGTCATCACCTTTTATCTGTTCAACCTGAACCTGATTCGAGGAAGTCAATTGCAGAGGTACCCCATCCTTCTTGGTCTTTTGTGTTTGTTCTCCCGGAGGGGAGGAGGGCCGCGCCGCACTCTGCTGCAGTTCAATACAGAGGCAACGCTGAAGGGGTCGAGCAAGCAAGCTTACCCGTACGACCCCTCCGTAGCCCAGAAAAATTAATTTAATATCGTGTGGTCCGATGGACCACAGATCAGATATTAAACTGATCAGAACAGATACTACACTTGATCTTAGCCAAAAGGCCGAGAAAGGTATACCGTTCCAGGGGCATCGACCAGTTTATATACCGGGGAGGTTCGTGAGTGTTTCTGGGGATTGGGGTTGCCAGACGCACATTTTGGTTATGGGTCAACGGCAGTATAGCAGAATGGCCTTCACCGTTTCCAGCCTCATGTTGTCGTTTCTTTTTGTTTTCGTTTTCGTTTTTTTTTGCTCCCTCCCAATGGGGCAACGGCCTTTAGATATTATCATCGAACCACCGGCCTTAGGTAATTCAGAACTACTGTAGTATTTCGATACACATCTAGATGTGTATAAGAGACAGCCCTCCCAATGGGGCAACGGCCTTTAGATATTATCATCGAACCACCGGCCTTAGGTAATTCAGAACTACTGTAGTATTTCGCTCATCTGCTGAGAGTAGAGCTCGAGACCAGGTCTGTACTTTTTTCGACAGTTCAGGGGTGTACCAATATCAACTGAGCTGGACCAGAAGGTCTCCTTGTCGTTTTCTTCTCTTGGGTTTGAGGGAAAGCGGGGATAAGGGGCACTACTCTCCAAATGTGCAAGATGAGACTTTTTTTTTTTTTTTTTTTTTTTTTTTGGGACAAATGCTCCAATCTATTCGTGGGGAGCAGCACGTGCTGGGAACCGTGCCCAGCGTCCCATATGAAGGTACACAAATCATTTGAGATACCGGGGCCATTACCCGGCTTCGGCTGAAAATCAATCTTAGAACTGTTGAGAACTATTAAAAAACTTCAACAGTCTGAGAACTATTGAGAACTATCAAGAGAATACTCAAAATCTGACGACTGTTGAGAACTATCAAGAGGAAGGTCTGGTCACCGCAAAACCACACCACCACAGAGGACCTACAAATGCTCAAAACCCTGCATCCCTTGCAATTTTTCCAAAACTCTGAGACTGAATCCACCCCTAGAACATGTTTGATGTAGCTCAGTGGTTAGAGCACCGGTTGGAATTGCACATTGTGGTATATGAGGTTGCGGCTGCAAAACTCTGCAACCTTGCACATGGACACGGCAGGCCGTTACAATGACGCACAGCTAGACACACACCCCCTTGGGATGATGCAGGCAAGTTATTACGGACTGCATGCGCACCACTTAAGGGGTGTCTATGGTTGTCGTATGTGGAGACTGGGCGATGGTGGGTATCCTGATGTCCTTGGTCTACAGGGTTGTCATGAGACTGCTGGGTGGTTTGCCTAGTCCAGTTTACTCGAGCCCAGCAGAGAACAGCTACAGACTATTTCACAGTGTAGGTCAATAGGTTAGGTCACTTGCACGATTCACGTAAGGTCCTGTGTTCGATACCAGACTGTATCTTAGGGCTGGTAATCCTCTTAGTACGTGGTCAATGGATTGAGGCTGGCATAGCAGTTCCTTAGTATGGGAAGTCGGGAGTGTCAGGAGATGCTACACTTTAAATTACCGCAGGGACAGAACGGGCTCCAGGGACATAGGAGGGAACGGAGGATTGTCAGCTCTCAGATTACCACACAGCACAGGGCTAAGAGATCATCAACAGTCAATACAAACAGTCCATGATTCACGATTGAGGGTGGGCTATCCTCCTACTAGTACGTAGCTTAGAGTTGAGGCTGGCATAGCAGTCCTTAGTATGGGATGTCGGGGGTGTCAGGAGATACTGCACCTTACCGCGGGGCCGGAACGGGCTCCAGGGATATACGAGGGAATGGAGGATCCCTGTCTCTCTACCATCAACACCATAGAACACTGTAGTAAGACAAAATAAGGATAAGAAACTCAGTCCATAACTCATGACCGAGGGTTGGCTATCCTCGTAGTATGTAGCATAGGGTTGAGGCTGGCATAGCAGTTCCTTAGTATGGGACGTCGAGGGTGTCAGGAAATACTGCACCTTACCGCGGGGCCGGAACGGTCTCCAGGGACATACGAGGGAACAGAGGATACCCAGCTCTCTATCATCACCTCACAACTAAGCTAGATGGGAGTCATTGTGCTGCTGAATTTGTGCACCCTCATGAAGACCTGTAGTAGCATGTTTATACCTACCTCCCGAAGTCCCTGTGCAATCAGGCTTGCATGGCGTCTGCTTCAACCAGGGCTGAGCAGGGGGTAGGAGTCTCTGCTTAGGCCCGGTGCCTGCAACCGCTGTCCGGTCAGGTTAAGATGGCAATAGATGATGGTCCTGGGTGGTTAACAGTACTAGGGTAGGATAGGGGGGCTGGGGGTGGACCAGGGCAAAAAGATGTAGGGATAGGTGGGTGGGGTCTTCAGAAGGGGTTCATCTGGACAACGAGTGGCTGAGTACTGTGGGTGACTGCCATCCGTCTAGTATCCCACCTCTACAACAACCTGGGCTTTATGAAAAAAAAAAAAAAAAAAAAGACTGACCGCCGATTCTATTTATCCGCAGCCGCCCTTGCGTTTCAGGCCAGCGCATTATCCGGCGCGCCTATGAAAAGTTAGCCGGGAAAGATACTGGTGGTTTAAGTTAGGAATTCTATCTTCTGCCTGACCTCATCATTGACTGCTAGAGGCGGAATCGGAGGACATTGCTCCTTGTCCGGTGGGGCCGTGGGAGGAGCCACTTCTACGTCCATAGCCATAGCCAGGATTTGCTGTTGCTGTGCCGATGGCGACAGATCCTCCTGAGCAGAGATGTCCATGTCCTGGATTGCTTGCCTGTCCTCATGCCCAGCAGACACGTCGGCGATCATCTGTGGCTGGTGGAGCAGGAGATGAAAAGTGAATTCCACGATGAAAAAGACTGAAAAAGACCCCCGACACTTAGACAAGCCCTGGTGGAGTCCTATTGCCAGATCTGGCAGGATCTGCACAAGTGCTTCTCTGAACCGCACGATAGCCTCAACATACGATGGAAACCGTGGAGAACCTCAGAACCCTGACAGCCTGACACCAAGTGAGACCCCTTGACACCTTTCACGTCACACACGTCCAGCCAAATTTTGTTATGATCCCGGACCACACACTGGACTGTGCGCCGCACCTGCAGCAACCCCCTACAGTAACCCCCTAAGCAACCCCCACACCTTCCCCTCCCCCAAGCCCCCCCACCTCTCTCTCTGACTCCCTCATGCCTCCTCCATCCACCTCCCCCCCCCCGTTCACACCTTCCAACCCTGCCACCTTCCCTACTCCTCAGAAATTGGACTCCGCTGGATGCTCCAGACACTGGGACGGTTGAACGACCTACAGCTAACGAAGACCAAGCGTGACAGGCTGGGACAGCGGGACAAACCTGAGATGCCTAGGAAGGGGGGAAGGGAGCCGGCCCGTGATCTTATGCAACAGGGTGCAGCAACATCCCGTGGTGCAGGCAGCAGACAAGTGTTAGGGAAGGGAAGGAAATGATTTCATACTCAACTCTGTGCTCCCAGCAAACAACCCCACCTGGCCATTTGGAGCAGAGTTTTAAACATGCATAAAAGATGTAACTTTGGCAGCAATGGAATGACTACGAGCCTGTCCACAGCAGGTGGTCGGGCCTAAGCAGAGTTTTAAAAATGCGTAAAAGATGTAACTTTGGCAGCAATGATCGGAAATAATTACGAGCCCATCTATGGGAAGGTGGACAGACTCAATAAATGCTCAAGCTTGCATGAAAGAACAAAGTTTGGGTCTTTGTAACAGATGTAATGGGACGGTGGACCCGGTTTCCAGCAGGTGCAAACCCCCGCCCGTGGAACGGGGCCATCTATGTGGGGGGATTGTAGAAGGATGGCTGCCCTTATCAGCGCCACCTGTTACGGACTCAGCCAGGGCTCGATCCCTGGTCCACGGGTTACCACCTGCCAGGCTGCTATTTTATTCTGAATTCCTGATTTCTGGTTCTGGACTGCTGGCGCCCTCTGCAGTTGGCGCCCGTTCTCAAATTCCTCCACTGGCATTTTCGGATTTCGATACTTGGTGCCATCCAGCATTCTGGCGCCCAGACGCAGACCTGCGATCCTCAGTTCAGTCCTAAGCCAGGCCGCACCTCGGCCCTCCGGACTGAGCCTGAGTCCGGTACTTCAGTCTTCGGCCTCAGTGCTTGTGCGTCAGTGCGACTTGCCACGAGTTCGTGTCCGGAATCCAAGATTGCGACTTTGCGACTTTGAGACTTTGTCACTTCGTGCCTGCATCCGTGGTGTCGAGTCGAGTCTGTGTCTGAGTCGAGTGAGTGTGTGTG
>BFEA01000227.1:1729814-1740410 GCA_003427395.1 Chara braunii
GGGCGGGGGTGGGGCACCCCCGCGGCGGGGGTCCGTGGGTCAAACCCCTACCCCGGCTTTGCCCTCGGGGGCCATCGATTTGGAACCCGGTCACTCTCCACCGTGTCGCCCTCCGTACCAACTCTCTGTTCCAGAAGCCGAAGAAATGAAGCGGCAACTCCATGAACTCCTTGATAAAGGATTCATTAAGCCGAGTTCATCCCCCTTCGGCACAAGCTGTCTTTTCGTAAAGAAAGGCGAAACATTAGAACTTCGGATTTGCACAGACTACCGCGCCTTGAACCGGATCACGATCAAGAACAAGTGCCCCCTACCTTGGATCTCCGAGCTTCTGGATCGACTCCGTGGAGCCAAGTATTTTACCAAGATCTACCTTCGCAGTGGTTTCCACCAGATCCGCATCCGCGAGGAGGATACCCACAAGACCGCCTTCCGTTCCTGATTCGGGCACTACGAATCCCTCGTGATGCCCTTCGGCCTAACAAACGCCCCGCCACGTTCCAATCTACAATGAATCACATTTTTTGCGACCTCCTCGAAGTCTGTGTCATCGTCTACCTCGATGATATCCTCGTCTATAGCCCCACCTTCGAGTCCCACCTTCAGCATGTCCGCCAAGTCCTCTCTATCCTCAGAGAGCACAAATTCTACGCCAAGCTCGACAAATGCACCTTTGCCGCTTCAAGTGTTGAATACCTTGGCCACATCGTCTCCGCTGAAGGTATCCGCATGGACCCATCGAAGGTCACCGCCCTCGTCGAGTATCTACCTCCGAAAACCCTACTCCAACTCCGATAATTTTTCGGTCTTGCCAACTACTACCGCCCCTTTATCTGCAACTTCTCCGATATCTCGTACCCTCTCCACGAATTCACCCGCAAGGACGAACCCTTCACTTCGAACGACCGCCGCCAAAATGCCTTCGATGCCATCAAACAACTCATCACCACCGCCCCCGTCCTCAAGATCGCCAACCCCACTCGTCATTTCTAAGTCACCACCGACGCCTCCGACTTCGCCATTGGAGCCGTCCTGTCCCAACATTTTCCTCGTGACACCATCGAAACTCCCTCCATCAAGGAATCCCCTACCCACCCCAAGACTCCACCAGGCGAAACTCCTTCCAACGGAAATGAATGACCCCTCCAACAAGAAGAAGTTTCTTGTCGTGATCCACGCCCTCAAAGGCTGTCGCCCGTACCTCGACGGACAATACTTCACCGTCCGCACGGATAACACCATCGTGTCTTCTATCCTAACAAAGAAAGACATTACCCCACGACAAGCTCGCTGGTTAGACTTTCTCGCCCAGTTCACCTTCACCATCTGCCATACATCCGCAAAAAGCAACCGTGTTGTTGATGCCCTCTCCCGGCGCCCCGATCACAAACCCCCTGACAAAGTTTACGCCACAATGACACATATCCAACTCCTTCCGTCTCTTCACCATCGCTACACTGAAGGCTATCTCTCTTGCCCAGACTTCGCCACCATCTACAACACGTTTAGTGACCTTAACCCTATCCCTGACTACTCCCTGAATGACAATCTCCTTTACATCGATACCAAAGGCACTCACCAACTTTGCATCCCCGACGCACGTGGGCGCCGACTCTCCGTACCCAGTTCTTGGCCGAACACCACGATGCCAAGATTGCCGGTCATCTTGGGTTCCAGAAAACATTCGACATCATCTCCCTCTACTTTCACAGACCTTCCGTACTCGTCGATGTCAAAGTATACATCCGCTCATGCTCCACGTGTTAAGTCGTCAACCCCTCGAACCGCACCAAGCCCGACAAGCTACAATCATTGTCGATCCCCACCCACTAGTGGCAGTCCATCTCCATGAACTTCATCTGCGATCTCCCCAAGATGTTTTTTTTTTTTTTTTTTTTTTTTTTCTTTAAACACCCTAAGATGATGCTAGGGTAGCTGATGCGAGCAGACTACCCTAGCATCCCTTTGGGGGCTCCGTCTATTTGTGGGGAGTGACACCTGCTGGAAACCGGGTCCAACGTCCCTTTCATTTGCATCAACATAATTTGACGACCGTTTCAGTGACTGTTCCTGATACTACACCCTTCTTCCAGGAGTACCCTGAGAGATTTTGTCCTGGCTTTTGCTAAAATGGGGCGCCTGATATGTCATTTTCTTACTAGCCTTTTCAACAGTTAAATGAGAATGCAGTTCAGAAAGACCTAAACCTTTGTTCCCCTTACCTCTTCAAGTGTATCCCTTTCGTACCATGACATTGGGACCAATGTATTATGGCGTAATGTAAAGAGACATGGAAACTCTTGGGCGGGGCGGAGCGAAATTGAGGGATCCACCATGGTCCAGTCATTGAATTTCAACTTGTAGTTAGTGATGAGGTCATATTCCTCTCCCATTTCAGCTCCCTCCCAATCCACTCTCCCTATTTTTCCCCCTTCCCCCCCCCCAGCCAGTTGGTGCTGAATTTTTGGAAGGTTTCAATAATTCGAGTTTTAGATGAGTTGAATTGAATCTTTTCTTTGAGATTGGTCCATTGATCGTGAATGTGAGTTTGAATTTGTTGTTTTACGTTGTCGGTGACTTCCGGACCATCTAATCTAGTGTCTTCCCTTTCATAAGTGTTCCTTCTCAGCCAGATGACCCAAAGGACAGCTCTCCTTCCAAGGGTGAAAAGGTTCTGAGTGAAGCTGTCCTCCGAGATTGGAGACTTGTGTGCCAGCAGGATTGTCTTCCACTTCCTAGGTCATTTATGTGTAGTTTCTAATTGCCCCCATATTCTGTTCCATCAACGCCACAACCAGATGGAGCCTAGGCACTCGAGGAAAATGTGTTCTATCGTTTTTTGGTATCTTTCTACTTGGGAATGCAGATTTACAGAGTTTGCACCATGGGTTTGCAATGCCTTTCTTCTCCAATGAGGTTATGTCTATCAACCAATCGTTTGTGGGGAGACAACGGTATTCGATCTGCCACTGAAGGGAGGCTACTTTGGAGGGTTTGATCTTGGATTTTTTAAGCCATTTAATGTTTCTCAGCTCATTCTTGTTGATATTCAACGTTTTCATCCATCTCTCTATCACCCTATCTTTTAAGTTTATTTTGGGTTTAATCATTCGGTAAGTTGATTTGACCGATAGGGAGTGAAGGTGAGAACTAAAATTCCTATTGAGTCCGTTCTCAGTTCCCCACGACCAGCATGCCGAATCAATGGGTAGATCTGAGATAGGTGTAGATGGCCTGAAGGCGAGACACGACTGTGCATCCAGTGGAATGATTCTAATTCTGAAGATTTTTTCCATAGGGATCCATATTGGAACAAGGTTATTGTTAAGGTCTAGCAATTAAGGTCTCATAGTCTGGGGATATGAGAATGACGGTACCTACCCTTTTTGGATTTTCCTTCGTGGCGACCCAGTCACTCTCCTGAAATTTTTTCCCTCTCTTGAGTACTCTAAACCACTCAATGAGGATTAGTTCCACAATTTTATCTAGATTACTTTGTACATGGTGGCAATGTTTTAGTTTCCTATGGAGAAGATGTGGGGAAATTCAGTCATGAGAGACGTCATCCCAAATGTCCTTGATCCTAGTGACCCCCTGTCATTACAATGTAGTGTGGTCCTTCAATGGTCTCTTATCCAGGTGTTATTGAAAAGTGGTTCTTGATTAATCTTTTCCCATCTGTGTGGAAAGTGTTTATCCAGTGGTCTCCCCAAGATCGACCGCGGATATGATTGCATCTATGTCATTGTTTGCCGCTTGACTAAACGCGCTCACTTCATCCCTTGCAGCACATCGCACAACGCCAAAGACGTCACCATTCTCTTCTTCGACCATGCCGCTTTCCATCACGGTCTCCCCGAGAACATCATCAGCGACCTGACCCTCGCTTCCTCTCACAATTTTGGAAACACCTCTTTAAAGCATACAAAACCACGCTTAAGTATAGCACTACATTCCACCCACAGACCAATGAACAAACCGATAAGATGAATGATACTCTTCAAAGAATCATGCGGAAGTATTGTCATCCACATCAACACGACTGGGATCAGTTGCTCATCGCCACCGAGATCGCCTACAACAACGATGTATGTCCTTCCACTGGCATGACTCCATTCTACCTTGACCTTAGCTATCACCCGCGCATGCCCTTCGATTTTCTGCTCCCCTCGCAACTGAACCCCTCCACTCTCTGCCCTTCTCTTAATAAATGGGTAGCAACAATGAATCGACTCCTCAGAGAAGCGCAACCGAAGTCCTTGAAAGAACACAAGAACAACAAGCTAACAAGACTAACAAACACCGACGTGACTTGCAATTCAAAGTAGGGAACAAAGTCCGGCTCTCCACCAAACGCTTTGAACCTGAACACGGCTTGTCAAAAAAACTCTCGAACAAGTGGCTCGGACCCTTCCCCGTCATTGAACAAACCTCCCCCGTCAACTACGAACTCCAACTCCCCCTTGACATGAGTCGTGTCCACCCGGTCTTCCATTACGAATACCTAAAAGAATACCATGAATCCCCACCCCAATTCGTTGACCGCCCATATCCTAGGCCTCCACCAATCATGTTACCCACAGACCCTGAATTCGTCGTCGAAGTCATCATAGCACGAAAAACTACTCAGGTATCTGACCACCGTGAACCAATCATAGACTACAAAGTTAAATGGACAGGATACCCTGACGAAGAATCTACATGGGAACCTCTTGCTAACCTTAAGAATGCTATGAAGCTTGTTCGCGCCTATGATCGAGCGCACCCGATATCCTAGATACATACGATAACTCAAAACCCGAACCCTTGCATAAACCTCCCCTCAACCCCGCCCAAACCCCGCAATCCTGCTCTACACACACCCCTGTACCCAGCCCTTGCCTCTTGAACCCCCCCTGTCTGATCCGCTCTTGCCTTCGCCTTGCCCCGTTCTCTCATCTGTCCACCGCCGCATCCTTGTCTCTTTTGTCCAAGCTCCCTATGTGGCCTCTGCACGTCACCGGCGATAATGGATATAATGGCAAGCACATGAGGACGATGGCATGCTGCAGCTCAATTCGAGATAAAGCAGCTGGTTGGCCACCATGCTATTCCCATTGGCCGGCACATTGAACTCGCAGACTTCTGGAGCAGTAACCTCGACATTGACATCAATATCAGTCTGCGACCTGCCATCCGGATCAGACCTTAGCACCAGATTAAGACTACCGGACGCCTCATGCTACTCGGACATTCAAGTTGAAGCCCTGTTGACAACGTCCTTAGATGATTGAAGATTGTTCCCTCCTCGATACTTCTGCGACTCTTTTCAAGACCTATTCCCAAGACTTTCGCATAGCCAGTACTCAAAAATTTTGCAACCATACCCCTGAAAACCCATAGTGTGGCCATACGAATCATATAATGTCCACACACCATCCTACCACTCCGCTGGGGTGGCCATCTGGATCCCCCCCTCTTCGAGACTCAAGCCTCTGTCGGTACATAAACATGACACCCATGGCAGGTGGATCTTCATAAAGGCGTTGATGGAAGAGGAGGAAATATGCCTCGCAAGCGTCTATGCTCCCAATTCGCAGGCCGAGTGGGCTGACTTTTTTATGCAACTCATACAAGTTTCCCCTCGGACATTGCCATGATCCTGGCCGCGGACTTCAACTTAGCACCCGACCCTGCACTGGACAGGAGGAGTCAGTCACAAGAGAGGGGCTTATCGCCCCCACAGCTGGGTCTTGATATGTTGATGTTCAACCAGCTCTTGGCAGAATTTCAGATGGTGGACTCGTTCCTACTCCTTAACCCCACCAAACAAGCCTTCACCTGTATTAGATCTAGGGGCAACGAAGGCCTCTCTAATTCAAGAATTGATCTCCTCCTCATCTCTAAAGACCTCACAGGCCCTCTGATAGAGGCGGTCCTCCTCCCATTCAGCTCGTCTAGATCCTTTGATCACAAAACGATTGCCCTCGGACTGGTCATGCGCCCGCCTTTCTCACGAGGGCCCAGTTTCTTCAAACTTAATACCTCTCTCCTTAACCTACCCTCCTTCCACCAATGTGTGAAGGAATTCTAGGAATATTGGAAATCCAAAAAACCGGAATACCGATTTGTGGTGGAATGGTTTAATGAGGGGATCGGACGCCTCAGAGAAAGGGTCAAAAGGTATTCTCTAAAAAGAGCAAGGGAGAGAAAGGCTACTTTGGAAGGATTGTTGCACACACTTGAACAATGGGATGATAAATTAACCTCTCAACCCCTAGACACAGATGTCTACTCTCAACTGCTTCAAGCAAGAGATTGACTGCAGGAATACCGAGATGAACAGGCAGAAAGGTGGAGACTGCAAGCCAAAATTAAAAAACACCAGACGGAGGGTACCATGGYTAAAACCTTTTTTCAAAAGGCTAAGGYCAGAGCAAGACAAGCTACGATCACCTCCCTGAGGCACCCGCTGGATGCCTCACAACCCGAGGCTACCAACCCTTACGCGGTGGTGGATTACGCTGCCAAATACTATAAGGACCTCTTCACATCCCGCATGCCCCRAAGGTCACCGGCAAGCGTAGCAACTGCGAGGCAAAACCTGTTGGCTAACCTAAATATAGCTCTCTCACACGCCGTCAGCCAATCCTTAGAAGCTCCGCTTTCTCAAGATGAGGTCTACACCGCGCTGCAGCAAATGGAAAATGAAAAAACGTCGGGCCTCGACTCCTTCCCCAAGGAGTTTTGGATCGCCTTTTGGAATATTTTCCGTTAGGACTTGATGGACTATATTGGCGCGGTCTTGGAAGAAGGGACTTTTGGTGGCCTGCTGAACCAAGGGGTTACCACGCTGCTTTACAAAAAGGGGACGAAAAATGAGGTGAGGAATTACAGACCCATCACTCTGTTGCCAGTCCCATACAAAATGGTGGCGAAAGCCCTCACGAACAGGCTGCTGCCGCATATGCGCGATCTCATTCACCTAGATGAATCTGGCTTCATCCACGAACGAAACATGCAGGACAACATACTGCTTGTGAATGAGACCATCAAATATGCTCGCCAGAGGGGGAAGGAGGCGGCCATCCTCTTCATTGACTTCGAAAAAGCCTACGACCATGTCGATTGGGCTTTCTTTGACCAGTGCATGCAAGCAATGAACCTAGGACCGAATATTAGGAGATGGGTGGACACTCTCCATAGAACATTGACCACCAATGTGATGACTAACGGCCACCTCTCCAACCCCTTCCCCCTGGAACGGTCAGTCAGACAGGGCGACCCCATAGCACCCTTGCTCTTCGTCATCATCATGGAGGCCTTGACGTCTGCCATAAGGGCCAACCCACTCATCCACAAGATTGATGTTCCCGAAATTCCACACCACCTGCTACCGGTTACATCGCTTTTTGCTGACGATCTGACGGTGCTCATGAGAGCTGGCCGCTCCTCCCTTCAGGCCCTGGTGGACACCATACAAACTTTCTCGACAGCGTCGGACATGGTGGTCAACTGGGGATCCAAGACCGAGGGCTGGTGGCTCCACCCCTTGGACTATCCACCCCCGCCCGAACCGGCCGTTGCATGGAAACAGCGGGAGGAAGCGATACGGGTGCTGGGGGTCGCGCTTACGACAATGGGCCCTCCGCCTGATCACGGGGCTTCATTGGTGGAGGAGGCAATGACAAGACTAACCAGATGGAAGGGCCTACACACTTCCATAGTCGGAGGAGCATTGACACTCAACACGGCCATCTTTTCAACCATGTGGTATAAGGCTGCCTGTTGGCCGATACAACCAAAACTTCTTCAAAGAGTGAAGCACGCGGCGGCGGCCTATGTTTGGAAAAATGACCATGAGGACCCATCATTCCTCCCAAGGGTCGCGTGGGACTATATAGCCCAACCCTGCTCTAAGGGTGGACTTGCTATTTTAGAGCCGCAAGACCAGCTAAAAGCCCTGTCCTTCAAGATCCTGATTCGCCTGCTCATGGGCAATGACATACTATGGGCCCCATATGCCGAACTACAACTATCAAATTTAGCCCCCCCCTCTCCCGCAGACGCTCCGGTCCACGCACTACAATGGCTTACCAACCCCTCTTGGACAGTCCCTGGAGTTTCCACAACGCCCGATCTGCAGACGCCGCAAGCTCGGGCCAAGAAAGATATTGCAAATGACCCCCTGTGGCCGGGCATGGTTAAGTTGTGGCGGGAAAWGGGCCCGGACAGGCTTCCCCCACCAACCCGCAGGCACGAGATTATCAAACAACCACTCTTTGGAAACCCACACATCTGCGATCACGAGGGGAAGCCCTTTCGCCTCGAAAACAGGTCACACTGGCGCGGTTGGGTGGCTAAAGGGGTATTTCTGCTGGCCGACATATGAGACTTTAAACGTAACACATGGAAATCAGACGTCCAAATGACAGACAAACTCAAATACGTCAGGGATAGGACAGGAAAATTGCGTCAGCTGCAGGAAGCGGTCCCACTGGCTTGGTTACAACAGCTTAAGGAAGGTCCCACCATCCAAGCAGGGGACTGGGTGGTCCAATGGACACAACTCTGCTCACCAACAACGGTAGGCCGAGTGACGGAAAAGTCCAACCACCGGGTTCGCTTAGAAGTATATAACATATCCCATCCTGGGGCGAGGTGCTCCCCATTGCTGAGAAATGAAGAAGCAGATCACGACTCAACCTGGTCTGGCCTCGTCAGGGTAAGAGTACTGGAAGAGACGGATGGAACGCCCTACGCCTTCAGGCCGGACTCTCCCTTGGCCACCCTCCCCTTTGATCCGCTAGAGTGGGAATGGACACAGCCACCYCCAGCCAAAYCCCTCAAATTCGGGCAATATACMGTGAAACAGGGTTACCGCAGAGTRCACAAAWCCYGCCCGACGGATRCCTTGATAAAAAGACGGTGGGGRAGGRACTCAATCCTCCCCCCSGAGGACCTCAGCRACTTTACTTGGKCACAATATACTCATATAATGCCGACGGCGCACAGGGCACTCCAGTGGCAGATCCTATACCGCTGTCTGCCCACCCCCGACTGGCTCGTCACAAGAACAGACCTAGAACAACGAGGCCACCTTTCACCAATTTGCCGCTACTGTTGCAGGTCCTCCCAGCCTCCTCGGGCGACCTTGGAGCACTGCCTATTAGGCTGTCTCATGGTCTCCCAGATATGGAGATGGTGGGATGCTGCATGGACGATCCTCACTGGCTCCCAGTTCCCTTGGCAACCCAGATTACTCCTCTTAGGGAACCGGGCAGACATCCCACCGAACTGGTCCTCCTACGAAAGGAACCTCTTTCAAATCATAAGACTTGAGCTGCTGATGATAGCCTGGCGGGCCCGCTGCTCCTTCGAACGAAACCAACACACGTTCGGGCTCCCGCAAGCCAAAGAACACATCACAAACTACTTGACAGCCAGGGTGAAAGCGGCATGGGACCACCTACRACACAAAATGAGGTTAATTAATGATAACYCAAGCCTCACCTCTCAYGCCAAGAAACAGAAAACAGAGGAAATGAGGAACMAGTTCTCGGATGAGTGGCTGGGACCAACGGCAGCGATTGCAGACATCCACGATTCCCAGATACACTGGAAACACTGGAGGAAGGACGAAAATACCTGGACCTACAAACTACTATCTCACTTCTTCGTCCCCTTCGCAGCCACCCCCCCTTCCTTTGTTCTCCTCCCCAACTAACCCCCCTTCCCCATAATCCCCTCCCTACCTGACAGAATCGGTGCTGCAAGTCACCAAAGTCCTCGGACCGCAATATGGCTGTTTGGCACTTGCAACCTAGGCGGAAGGAAGAGGGATTTGAGGGAGAGCTCCGGACGGGTATGGGACTCTTGGGGCAGGGACAGTGGGGGCCAAGAAGAGATCATGGTGGAAATCAGGAATCCACTGGAGGGCGGTGAAACGACGGTTGCAGTGGAGTAACGGCCCAGCATGTCGAACGGTCTCAAAAGGTCTTGGGGTGTGTTTTGGAAAGTCCCGGAGTGTAAGCGACAGGATGGCGGCAACAACAAAGTGGGCACCTGCAGGAATCTGGGATGGTCTGAGTCTGGCAGTCCTCATCCTGATTGCGGTAAGAAAAGGTTGGAGTTATAGGGTCTTTAAGGGTTCTAAAGGGTTCTAAAGGGACGACAGATAGTCACAATGAATAGAGGGGCTGCAGAACAGGGCTGCCTCATTTCGACAGGGATGCCCCAAGATACTAACGTTCTATTGTCCTGTGTGCTGTTGCTGTACTTTCCATCTCGTTGCAACAGTACTGCAGATACTGTGTTTTTTTCGGTTCTCTAAGGTCACAGTGAGGGTTTAGGGGCTTAGGGGCTTCAAGGGTTTCAATAGAGACATTGCACAGAGGTGTTGCAGAATAGGACCCTTTTATTCAGGGGGGCTGCAGAACTAGGGCTATGTTAATAGAAAAGGAGGTGCTTCATGAAGGGAAGGGGGAAAATTGCAGCTCCAAGGGACAACGGAGACCCGGGAAGAGACAAGTATCACCATAGCCCTAGGAAACAACAATCACCAATATCTGTATTGTATGTTGTACCAATGGGACGCTGGACCCGGTTTCCAGCAGG
>BFEA01000227.1:1748095-1760396 GCA_003427395.1 Chara braunii
AAAAAAAAAAAAAAAAAAAAAAAAGCGGGGATAAGGGGCCTTGCTGCACTACTCTCCGAATGTGCAAGATGAGACTGAATCTACCGCTAGAACATGGAAAGATGCATTGCCATTTTTTCTTCTTTATTTTTCCAAGTAAGCTACGTTCTTCTCTCATCTATCTCATCTTCTTGGTAGTATGCATCTATCTCATCCTCTCGCTAGTCTATGGGTCTCGCCGCACGGCACACGAACCGAAAATGAAACGAGTGCATCTGCCCACCAAAGGTGGCAAAATACACTCGTTACTATTTATAGCAAACCGATGAACCTGGCCATTTTCTGTGGGAAGATACATTCGTTTCGTTTTTCGTTTCGTGTGCAGTGCAGCCAGGCCCTATGTATAGTAAGGGGGAACACCAACCAACCTGGCACCACAGCAGTGGTGCAAGAGCAAGGCTGTACCAGTCCCTCATAACGGTGATGACTCTGATGAGGGGTGGGCAGGCATTGCTGATGGGGGAAATAGGCGGTGTAAGCGCGTAGCAATGGCCAGTCACTGCACCTCCGCCTACCCCCATCCCCCCCCCAACCTCACATGGCGGTGTCTAATGGCCAATATTGTCGCTGCATAGCAACCAACAACATCAGCCAAGGTCCTGCCAATGCTGGCTTGGGGCCCCAATTTTGTGCATGTGGAGAGTAGTGCAGTGAGGCCCAGGGGCTCGCCAAACACTCTCGGAATGTGAAAAAGACAAAAATGTGGCGGGTGCATCTGGCCATGTTCTAGGAGGAAGTTCATTCTCATTTTGCACATTTGGAGAGTGGTGTGGCCATGCCCTAATGAAATATATCTTGCGACCTTGTGTGTGGTGTGTGGGAGAGTGTTGGCCTTGGGGCACAACATGTGCAAAAGGAGGGCAGCGAATCTCCTGCTAGAACATGGTAATATACAGGGCCATGATTTTTGGCTTGGGTGCATGTGGAGAGTTGTGGAGCCAATCTCCTGCTTGAACTACAGACCTGAAACTCCACTGAGATGGAATCTTTTGTTAGTGCATCAAGACTGCAAAAGGAGTGCAAAACTCTCGAAAATGAAGGCTTCCCTCCACTTAGGGCATACTCACACTGCGACCCCAAATCCGCAAATCCGCAAAATATGCGGATTTGGGAAGGGCCGATTTGATGTCTTGGGCGTGGTTCATGTCACATTGCTGTACCTTTTCAAATGGGACAAGGTCGCGGCCGTCTGGAGAAATGGGGAGTTGGTAATTGGCTGGTCACAGGGCGCCATCAACAAATTCTGCAAGAACTTTTGTGAACGAAATTTTACCAATTTTCGAAGAAAATGTGAGAACTAAATAAATATGGCATTTGCGGTCACCTCCAGAGGTGACCGCAAAATCCCTTGCCCCGTGCCTTCCCAAGCCGCTGACAAATGGGCACACCAATACTAAATTTCGTACTATGGAAAATCTGTGTGATCGGCCCACTACCTTTTTAGGGGGGGGGGATTTTGGATTCTAGGTGCCGGTGTGAGTATGCCCTTACTCTAGACGGTTGTACTCTAGAAGACCTCTCTATTTTCGTGAGGGCTTCCATCGCACTACAAGACAGAGCCATTCTGTTCTGACTGCCGGGACACGAGGCCCATTCTCGCAAAAAAAAAGGTCGCAGCTGAGGTACGAGAGAGGACGCTAGAAAAAATCCTGGGAAATCTATACACTTCAAGAGTGCCCTTCGAGAGTGCTTTCTTACAGGTCTTTAAGGATGTTTTCAAGAGTACCAACCTAGAGTACTAAGTGGAGCGATCCATTACTCTCAAATTTTCTAGTAGAAAACTTGGATCTGATCAACTCCCAAATCCCGTTAGGAAAACTCGTCGTCCACTCATTACCCAAGTTTGGCACTGCCCACTTGTGGTGTGCCTCAATCGGTCTGTCGGTAGGCACAGCTTTTTTTTTTTTTTTTTTTTTTTTTTTTTTTTTTTTTTTGTCAGAGAGTTTAACCACCAGTACTTGGCCCATACATCGGCCGTGGGCCGTTGTCGTTAACGGCCCGCAACTTCCGGCTTCGGGGCAGGCCCGGGCAGCTTTGGGATGGGTTGGGCGTTGCTTTTTTGTGGGCCCAGCATGGGTTCGGAGTACTTCGGACTGATTCACCGACGGACGTTTTGACGTCTGTCCGTTGGACCTACCGACCTCGCTTACGTACGGATTTCGCAGGCAGGGAAGGCAAATGTGGGAGGAAAAAAAAAAAAAAAAAACGTATGCATTTTCCATTTTGGCCATCGTGTCGGTTCTCCACACTGCTACCGGTGGGCTGTAGCCCTCATGCACTGGTGCTACCGGTCCCCCGACTTTCCAACGTCGGGTAGAGTGGTGATTTGAAACAATGATCCAGCCCATCTATCAGTCGGGCGGTGGAGAAACGTACAAACAACCCCAAGCTTGCTAAAGGTGGCTGCCGGCGATATCAGGGAGAAGAAAAACCCTCGGAAGCCGGACCCTGCCATGTTGGAAACAAGGCAGGGGCCTCCGGGGAGTTTCAAGATAAGGGGGTGATATCAAATCAGCATACCGAACAGATCAATAAGGGGAAACTGCCGCACGACCCGAAAAACAAGCACACCCCCGTTCCGGATGCAACAACCACCTGTGCGGCAAATGCGGGAGCGCCATCAAAGGGGGAATCATCCAAACGACCTCCCCTGAAGAAACAATGGAATGAGGTCGTGAGGGGTCCGCCTTCTGTGCAAAATGACTCCTGCATTCCGGCGCAGCCGGGAGGGACCTCCCTCAATGCTGCTTTGAGAACTGCAAATCCTGGAGATTGTCACTCTCAAATGGGGCTCGACACGATGCACCCACTTAGATTTCATTTCGTGCAGAAGCTCCATCGGAGAGCAACAAGGAAAGTGCAGGTTAGGGGGAATGCATTGCACCCGGTGTCCATCATCTCCCCCCAGTCTAATGCCATCCGAAACCAGATCTATGCGGAACACGCTGTCCAATTTTCTTTCCCCCAACAGGAACTCAAATCCCAGTTGAAAGATCGGCTTAAATGGGTCTTTGGAGTGTTGCGTTCTCAAAAATTTTCGGATGAGGATACAATTGACCATTTCCTAATCGAATCCCCGACTGTGGATATGGTTACAGGCTTGACTCTCAATCCAATGGACAAAAAAAACCTGCTGCGTATCACAAATGCACGCTTCAGAGGCACGGTGGTTCGGATTGGCTGTTGGAAACCCCTCAAATCGCTTACTCCGGATGACAGGCGGCAGCACCTCATGGCAAATAACTATTGGATCGAGTTCAGTTTTGCGCCGGTTCACATACAGGGATAGATTCTTAAAATGGTCGAACAAATAGCTCCAATTACAGGCTTCATTAACGGTCTTCCTCAGTTCCTGGCCAAGAGAGATGATTCCCTGCTCATTGCGGTTGACTGGTCCCCGTCCGAGGCATTCCCGCTGAGGGGAGAATGGCATTATCATTCGGAGGGAAGAAAATTTATTATCCCCCTCAGCCATCCACAGGACCCCTGGTGCCATGTCTGTAAGGCAAGGGGCCTCCTGTACACGGACGATCTCTGTCCAGTCAACTATAGAAAGCTCCCAAAGAACCTCGTCTCGCAACACCCGACTGAGCCTGATAGGTGGATGCCTGAAGACCCTAACCTGGAAGGATGGGTTTTCCGAATTGCAGAAGGAAAGACCACGGGCCAATGGCACTGGCAGAAGGATACCACCCCGCAGACCGCCCCGGAAGGAGTGGGCCCCCAATGCTCCACCGGAGGACCCCCCCCTTCACGGCCATGGGGTGCCATACAGACGGGCCCCACGCCGAAGGTTAATCAAACAAACCAACCGGCCGAACCCTCCGGGTATCCGGAGAATAGCCGGTTGCGGGGAGATCTGGTCCCGAGAGGGCTCGACGGCTCCCACTCGCAGGGTGTCAGGCATCACCAGTTCTTGACTATGCCAAGGGGACCCATCCGAAAAAAGGGAAGGAGGGGAGGCACACTGCAATCCAGGGAGAAGCACGACCAAAAAACAACAGCCCTGCCTTAGAGTGACGAAAACATTGTACCCCCCCGACCCCCCCTGCATTACCCCGACAATGCAAACCATGATATTCTGAATGTTGACCGGTCGCACCGACAGTGGAAGGTTATAGCATCTCCCACAAGAGCGATGGTGGCCGCTTCGACAAACCGCCTGCAACAACCTGTCGTAATTCCCCTCCCTCCAACACAAACAGCGCCTCCTCAACCTGCAAACAACTCGCAAACCGAGGAAGGGGAAATCATCGAACCTGATGACGATGCCCCTCTACTGATGCGAAGGAAGACAGGGAGGACAACCCCCCGGTCCCAAGAGGCTCAAAACCTGACAGGGACGGAAAATGGGAACGCTGTGACACTGGTCACAACAGATGTCTGCTCCATTCGCACTGTCGTGGCGGACTGTGGACCGTTGCCTCCACAGAAACTGGCCACGGAGCTGTTGGACGACACTCAGACTGACAAGACGAAAGGGGAGAGCCCCCCAGCTGGGCAAGGGCACCCGGGCCTGCTCGACCACAACCCACACCAATGGCAACACCTTGCTATGGAAAGCCACAGTTTGCAACAGGTCCCCCACCCCCCGGCAACAGATTCTGGGCCAATCTTACTCTTGCCCATGAGCCTTCCCGCGAAAGCCACTACAGACAATGCAGTCAATGCTGCCCATGGAAAGGGTGCTAGTGACAACATAGAAAGAAGCAACCCCCCCACAGGGCTTGCTCACCTCAATGTGGTCAACTATGACCCGCAGCAGGCCCAAAAGGGAGCGGGGCCCCCTACCGGGCCGGGGCGCCAGGCCCTGCACGTCCACAGCAAACAGCAAGAGCAACACTCTCCTGCGGTCAAACATTGTCCGCAACAGGGCCACCCCCTGCCTGCAGCTTCCGGACCACCGCTGCTCCTGCCCACGGACCTCCCCGACAATACCAGCACACATAATGCTGCTCAGGAAAAGACAGTTCGTGACAAAGGGGAAGGAGGCGGTGATTGTGTTAAAGTGGATACGGATGGGATTCATGTTAAAGGGGGTGACCCCCCCGCAGGGCCTGGACACCTGATTGTGCCCAACCAGAACTCACGACAGCCCCAACACCTTCTCACGGTGGCAGCAAACAGGGGAGCGCAGCAGCCCCTGCCGGCCAGCTGTCACAAAGCGCAGCAGCCCCTGTTGGCCGGCTGTCACAAAGATGTCACCACAACTGGTGCTATACAGGTTACACAACCGCCACACCACAAATCAATGACAACTGACGCCTGCCCTCAGCAACTACCCCCCAACACAGATAATGCAGCTCAAAAAACGGCACAGGGGGGAGCCTTCCCAACCGGGAAAGCCAGATCCTCCACCCGACTGCAGTGGCCCCCCCCCGAAGAACACAAAGCTGATGACCTGTCTGGGATGGGGAAGGTCAAGGACAAAGTAAATGGTCTGGTCAAGGCAATGGCAAAGTACAGTCGAATGGAGAATGCGGCAACAAAAATCAAGGCTATTATGCAAGGGCCCGAAGGGCGGCACCACGAACAGCGCTCGGATCCAGTTGACGATCCCGGAACCTCAATACCTGCCACATACACAACCAAAATTGTCTCCTCTCTGTCCACCGCTCGAGGCTATGACCAATACCAATGTCAGGGTGATCATCTCAGAGGTCATGGGAGAAAAGAAATTTCTCCATTTCCCGACAGCAGAGGATGCAAGACGAATTTCCTCCCGAGCCTCCCCTCTTATTGAGTGGGAGAGCTTTAATCAAGGCCATAGCTCTGCGGAACACTCTGAGGATCTCTCCGGGGGTGAACAACATCCGCCACCTGGAAATGGGGAAGCAAAACCCCATATCTACCCTCCCCCGCCGCTTCTCCACGCAACGGAGGTGCAGATGACGGAAGCACAACCGGCGTGCACAGAGGGCAATACCATGAAAGCGGGGACTTAGACCGTGGGCGAGCAAATGGAGATGGTGGTCCTTCCGCCCTGCCCCCTAGACACCCACACAGACCAAATGGTCCCCATACAGGAAATGGAGGTGGAACAGATTCCCCCTGTCCCTGACGACGCAGGCCACCATACGCAAGAAATGGAGGTGGAATGATCGCCCCCCGTCCTGGATGACACAGGCCCCCCCCCCCAACAACAGACCACGGGTCCCCAACCTGCGTCATATGGTCCCGTTCTTCATTGGGCGGCGCAGCTCCAACAAAGCCTGGGTATATTCCCGCATGGCTGTGTCATTGTTGAGACGATGTCGATCGCCCAACAACTCTACCTTCCTGGCTTCGCGATGTGGCAGGCTCAGGTGAGGAACGGTTGTGCCTGGGTGCACTCCCACCAGCCACAGCAGATCCCAATCCAGCATGGGGCCCAAGAGGAAAATGAAGTGCTCCCCCAACCCTGCCTGGGAACTCATCATCACTCCTCTGCCCCGATGGAGCTCACTGACGAACCTCTGCCCGGACCGACCCCTCCCCCACACGGAGTGATGCAGGGACCTCAACAGGATGGGCAGCAACGTGCATCTCCCCCGAACATGGAGCTGGACCCACGACCTCAGGCTTTACAGGACTGTCAGGAAAAAAAATGGTCCAACAAAAAAATAATTCAAAAAAGGCTCAAAGCAATAGCAAATTGGGCGCTGCACGTCTATCTAAAGAACACTGAGGTGCAGGTTGCCGAATCCCTGCCACCCCATTATTGGGAGGTGATTGCAGACATGATCGCTACGTGCCCCCCGATGCTGGAAACGGTGGATGCATTCCATGACTGTGCGGATATAGACTGGTCATACATCACCATTCTTGCGGAGGGTGTGGTGGACAAAGTCATTAGAAGCAGCCTCTTCAAAATCCCGACGGCTGATCAGTCTGCCATGCGGCAAACCCCAGCCAACCGACCAGACCAAAATGTCCACGCAGTTGTTAACTTGGATTACAAAGCCCATGATTTGCATCCTCCCCCGAAACACCGTCTCACAAAATTGGACATGCTGCCCGCTCTCCAAAGTGACGACTGGGACACCGGAGACTCACGCATGCAATGGCCAATCCAAGACAGACCTCAACCTATGAACCTCCTCTCCTCCTCTGAGGAAGATAATGGTGAGACGGACAATCGAAGGGGTGAAGTTCAGTCCGACCTGGACCCCAGGGACAAACAGCGGGGGTCGCCTCCCAAAATGTCAACAAGGGGGAGGATGAAAGACTGGGTTGGGCGGCAGGAATTATGGGATCTGTCAAATCTTAAACAGAATGTGTTGCTGCTACCGACGATGAAAGACAACACCTGTGGAAAGTTGTCCATTGGGCTCCTTAAAATGGAACCCCAATACTCCAAACTGCCTACCGGACTGGCTATGATGGGATGGAAAGGCAAACCGGAGCTTGCTCACATCGCAGCCCACTTGCACACAATCTGGGAAGTGCCGGAGGAAGAGATACTCTCCTGCCTGTCGATTTCCCAAGGCCTCCCCTTCCCACCCTTGATCCACACTGTGTTGTTGTCCATCACCAAGGAACAGGCACTTCGGTGCAAGGCTATCCAGGCAACAACAGCCTGGTTCACCGAAGAAGAGCTCTAACAGCTTTCGGTTACAAGATTTAGGACCAGCCACGTGTGGCTTTCCTACCATATGAGACACATCCTGGGGCTGATCCTCTCTCAAGGACTGCCTACAAAGCTTCACCCCACAATGCAACAGTGTGAGAGAACAACCTATAGGTAGTCTTCGACAAGCCCCCCTCGCGCTCCGTATCTCATGGCACCTACCCGAAACGACCCCCACTCCACTGCATATGCTGCCCCACCCGCTCCACCACACAGGCCCCCTACACCGCTTGCTGCCCCGCCCGGTGCAACGAACAGGCCCTTTGCCCCTCCTGTCCCCTCGGGCCCTGGTATCCCTCCCCCCCCCCTCTCGCCACACCCTCTGCCCCACCCTCCCCGTCCGCTTCCGGAGCCCGTTCCCCCTATGCCCCCTCCCCCCATGAGAAAGGTGTCGCTGTGGGAGAAAGCTCTCAAAAAAGTTGACCTCGATGTACGATCAATCAATGTAAACGGTCTGGCATCCGCCACACAACCGAAAGTACAAGCCATATGGGATATGATCCGTTCAAACGACCCCACCTACTGGCCTGATGCGGTGTGTGTGCAAGAAACACACCTCCTTGATAACCCGGCGCACAAGGACAAGGCGCAACAAATATGGCCTTACCAAGCCTACCACGCCTTTACTAAGCATTACCACTCAGCAGGAGTGGCAATCTGGCTCCCGCCGACATCAAGGCTCAAACCGGTGGAGGTGCTGAGGGATGGGGAACACGGTCGATGGTTGCTTATCAAAGCCCGGTGGGATGATGAGGACATCTGCCTCGCAACCGCGTACGCTCCCAACACGCCGCCCGAAAGAGCAGATTTCTTCCTACAGCTCCTTCGAGTGCTCCCAGCAGACTCTCCTCTTATCCTGGCTGGCGATTTCAACCTGGCACCAGACCCTGGGATTGATAGAAGAAGCCAATCTCAGCAGGACGGACCGCCCCAGTCACTGCCACATCATGGTCTTGACACCCTCATGTTCCACCAACTTGTGGCGGAGCTCCAGTTGGTGGATTCATATAGAACTATACACCCCACCAAACAAGCATTCACATGTATTAGAGCCAGGGGTGATAACGGCCTGTCAAACTCCAGAATTGATCTCATTCTTCTTTCCAAAGATTTGGCGGGCCCCTTGATAGAGGTTGCCATACTGCCTTTCAGCCCCTCGCGGTCCTTCGACCATAAGATGATTGCCGTTGTCCTGATCTCACGCCCTCCCTTCGAAAGGGGACCCAGTTTCTTTAAACTCAACACATCGCTAATCAAACTACAGAGTTTTCAATAGTGTGTGAAAGAATATTGGGAATACGGGCAGTCCAAAGAACAGGACACAGTATCGGTGGTCGAATGGTTTAATAAGGGAGTGACCCAGCAGAGGGAAACAGTGAAAAAGTTCTCCATAAAAAGGGCAAGGGAGCGAAAAGCGGTCGTTGAGGATCTCCTTAGCACACTTGAAAAATGGGACGACAAACTCTCCTCTGCTCCCCTGGACAACACCGTGTATTGCAACCTGCAACAGGCTAAAGACCGTCCGCAAGAACATCTAGAAACCCAAGTGGAGGCCTGGAGGATCCAAGCTAAAATTAAGCGGACTCACACAGATGGGACCATGGCAAAATCCTTCTTCCAAAAAGCAAAGGTGAGGGCAAGACAAGCCGCCGTCATATCGCTCAAACACCCGCTGCACGAGGATAGCCCGGAAGCCACCAACCCATACCTGGTCACCGACTATGCTGCAAAATACTACGACGATCTTTTCACTTCCAAGACAACTCTGAGACCGGCCGGCGGTGTGGCAGAAGCGAGACAACAACTTATGCACGGCCTCAAATCGGTACTCTCATAGGAGCACCGGGATGCACTCGAACAGCCCCTAGACTGGGCTGAGATCTACACTGCCCTCCACCAAATGGGATGACAAAACGTCTGGTTTGGACTCCTTCCCGAAAGAATTCTGGCTCGCCTTCTGGGACACATTTGAAACAGACCTTTTGGACTATGTAAATGTTGTTCACGCTGAGGGTTCCTTTGGGGGCCTTTTCAACCAAGGGGTCGCCACCCTCCTTTACAAGAAGGGTTAAAAAAACGAAGTCAGAAATTACAGACCCATAACCCTGCTGCCGGTTCCCTATAAAATGGTGGCCAAGGCCTTGACAAATCGGATGCTCCCCCACATGACTCACCTCATTCACCCTGACCAATCCGGGTTCATACATGAACGGATTATACAAGACAATATTCTTCTAGTGAATGAGACGATAAAATACGCAAGACAAAGGAAAAAGGAAGCGGCGGTCCTTTTTATCGATTTTGAGAAAGCCTACGACCATGTGGACTGGGTCTTTCTAGACCTGTGCATGCAAAAAATGAATTTCGGCCCTGCCTTTAGGAGATGGGTCGATACCCTTCACAAAACGGCGACGACGAATATAATGGTAAATGGGCACCTGTCGAACTCGTTTCCGTTTCAGCGATCCGTCAGACGAGGTGACCCCATTGCCCTGCTGTTGTTTGTTATAGTGATGGAGGCACTTGCCGTGACCATCAGAGCTAACCCACAAATAGAGAAGTTTGACGTACCAGAAATCCCTCACAGTCGCATCCCCGTCACATCGCTTTTCGCCGACGACCTTACTGTATTAATCAAAGTCAACACTGCCTCTATGCATGCACTTGTTACCACCATACAAACATTCTCAATAGCTTCCGATATGGTGGTAAATTAAGGGTCCAAAACGGAGGGGTGGTGGCTTCMCCCACACGMCCTCSCYCCCCCCCCCSMCCCGCCTATAACTTGGAAACCGAGGTAGGAGGCCATACAGATACTCGGGGTGCGGCTTACAGCACCGGGCCCCTCGCCCGATCACGAAGCCTCCCTGGTAGAAGAGGCCCTCAGGAGAATGGCAAGATGGAGGGGATTGCACACCTCGATAGTGGGAAGGGCGTTGACCCTCAATACTGCGATCTTCTCTGCTACGTGGTACAAGGCAGCATGCTGACCGATCCCGCCCCAGCAACTTCAGAGGTTGAGAAGGGCGGCAACAGCATACGTGTGGAAAAATGACCACGAGGACCCCACGTTCCTGTCCAGAGTGGCATGGGACAGTATTGCCCAACCAAGATCGAAAGGGGGGCTGGCGATCTTGGAACCGCAAGACCAACTAAAAGCACTATCTTTCAAAATCATCACCCGCCTGTTGATGGGGAACGACGTTTTATGGGCCCCTTACGCCCACATTCAGATTACAAACCTTGCTCCCTCCTCTCCTCCGGAAAGACAAGTTCACCCGCTGCAATGGCTGACCAACCCGGCAT
This sequence comes from Chara braunii, assembly GCA_003427395.1. Taxonomy (NCBI): domain Eukaryota; kingdom Viridiplantae; phylum Streptophyta; class Charophyceae; order Charales; family Characeae; genus Chara; species Chara braunii. The sequence goes on from BFEA01000227.1 coordinate 1,759,050, forward strand.
GGCCGATCCTTGGACCAAATGCATCAACTGCTGCTTTCCGTCCCGAACAGGTCCAAACAAGAAGGGACATGTCCAACGATCCGTTGTGGCCCAACATGGTGAAATTATGGAGAGAGATGGGCCCTCAATGCGTCCCCCCCTCCCTGCGGTGGCACGAGATAGTGAGGCAACCACTATTCGGTAACCCTCTTATATGTGATGACCAAGGGAAGCCGTTCCAACTGTCGAATCGATCGCATTGGAGACAGTGGGTTACCAAAGGGATCTTCACTGTGGGTGATATCTGGGATTTCCAGCGCGGAGTATGGAAAACTGCGAATCAAATGAAAGACCAGCTAAGATATGTCAGGCAAATACAACATAACCTGGACCGCCTGCGCGAGGCCATACCTCTTGCATGGATCCCCCCTCTGAAAAACGGCCCCACGATCGAACAGGGGGACTGGGTCGTCCACTGGTCCTGTGCTGGCCTCCCGGGTCTGATTTAGAAGGTGGCGGACCTCACACCTCTCACGGCCCAACTGCAGGCATATGACATTGTCTCCAGAGGCGCGGCTTGCTCTGCGCTGCGAAGAAACCAGGAGCAGGACACGGCCTGAAACTTGGCGAGCCTGGTTAGGATCCGGGTGTTTGAGGAAACAGATCAGTATCGTTTTGTATTTCAACCGTCCTCTCCTATCTCGGTCCTTCCTTTCTACCCGGCGGAATGGCAATGGCCGCATAATGGAGCTGCTGCCCCTGTCAAACCGTGGGATTACACAGTCAAACAGGGATACCGTGTTATACACAAAACACAGTCCACAACAAAGACGGTGCAAAAGAGGTGGGAAACGAATTCTATTCTGCCGCCAAGGGATCTCATTGACTTCAGATGGGCCCGATATTCGCACGTAATGCCAACATCTCACCGGACCCTACAATGGCAGATATTGTACCAATACACATTTCTTTAAAAGTGAACCTTTTGATTGTTCACTTTTTGTAACAAAGCCGGAATTCATGTTGGAGCGGCATAAGTAAGAATAAATCGAAACAATCATTGATAAGTGTTGCTAAGTGGGCAGTGATATGGGTCAACTGCCATCGCTTGGAGTACTGGACCCATCACACACACACACACACACACACACACCCCACCCAACCCCAACCACCCCATCACACCAACGGTGTTTGAAGTTCTCCCTTGTAGGCAATCTTCACGGTAGCCTTTTGGAGCGGCCTTCGGTCGGCAACTCAGAATAAACTCCAGGTTTGTTCGAGTGCTCCGGGCCCATCAACATGCAAATTGTGCTCTTGATTATGGCCGCTGTATAGTTCGTAGTGAGCGGGATACGTACTTCAGCCCCC
>BFEA01000227.1:1761242-1781817 GCA_003427395.1 Chara braunii
AGAGAGAGAGAGAGAGAGAGAGAGAGAGAGAGAGAGAGAGAGAGAGAGAGAGACTCTAGTTGAACAGCGAGTCAATTCGCAGTTATCGAGGTCGATGTCAGGTCGTGATCTGGTTGGTGACTGACCACCTTTAAGAAGTGGTAGACCACCTTCAAGAACTGTCAACCTTCACGAAGTGCCAAAGAGTCGGCGGTCAGAGGACTCCAGTGCCAAAAGCATTCTTAGGGGACCTTGTCGTCGTGTTCAGAACATATTGGCGTAACACTAGATGCTGACCAAACAGTTCTGGATGTCGGTTATAAGATGCCTTACAAGCAAGCAGCGACTGCTTGGAGGACCTTCTACCCGGTATGGATCTTTGAGAGCAGAGTTTCGCACTCCACCGTGAGATCCATGTCGGATAGGTGGACCTGCCATCCTACCGCTGTTAGCTGTAGTCATCTTGAGGGAGTCGATGAGGTGAGGACCCGACAAAGAAAACTCTGAGTGGACTTTGTTGTCGTGTTTTTGGAACTTATTGGCGTAGCACTAGATGCTCACCAAGCAGTTCTGGATGTCAGTTATATCGACAAATCATAAGATGCCTAACAAGCAAGCAGCGGCTGCTTGCAGGACCTTCTACCCGGTGTGGATCTTTGAGAGCAGAGTTTCGCACTCCACCGTGAGATCCACATCGGATAGGTGGACCTGCCATCCTACCGTTGTCAGCTGTAGTCATCTTGAGGAAGTCGACGAGGTGAGGACCCGGCAAAGAACACTGTCAGGGGACTTTGGTGTCGTGTTTGGAACATATTGGTGTAGCACTAGATGCTCACTAAGCAGTTCTGGATGTCTGTCATATCGACACATCATAAGATGCCTTACAAGCAAGCACCGGCTGCTTGCAGGACCTTCTACCCGGTGCGGATCTTTGAGAGCAGAGTTTCGCACTCCACCATGAGATCTACATCGGGTAGGCGGACCTGCATCCTACCGCTGTTGGCTATAGTCATCTAGAGAGTCGATGTGGTGAGGACCCGGCAAAAAACACTCTTAGGGGAATTTGCTGCCGTGTTTAGAACTTATTGGCGTAGCACTAGATGCTCACCAAGCAGTTTTGGATGTCGATTATATCGACACATCATAAGATGTCTTACAAGCAAGCAGCGACTGCTTGCAGGACCTTCTACCCGGTTGGATCTTCGAGAGCAGAGTTTCGCACTCCACCGTGAGATCCACATCGGATAGGCGAACCTGCCATCCTACCGCTGTTGGCTGTAGTCATCTTGAGAGTCGATGAGGTGAGGACCCGACGATATTCCAATTGGGACGTGCTCTTGTTTCGTGATGTGCAGGTGCTTACCGGCGGTGCGGTCGATCCCCTCCTCGACGTGAAGCAAAGTGTGAGGGAATTGCTCATGGCTCACACCAGAAGTGCGATTGAACTCGCACTTTGATGGAGAAGCAGTTGCGTAGTCCATCAGCGCGACGATTTAATATGGACATTGGCTTGTCATTTGTATATCACAGGTTGAAAACGCCATCAAATCTTTCTGTGTAGAAGATTTATATCCATTCATACAAGTATCTCTTGTCATCACAAACATCGAGATGAAAACATCTCAAGTCGAATTGCAAAGCACACGGAGACATCGCAAACATCGAGGTGAAAACATATGAAGTTGCCTACTGTTTTTTTCAAAGGTGAAGTCTCACAGCACACGAAGAGTTTTCAGAAACCATTCAATGCAGAAAATTCATTCAATGGCAAATTGCAAAGCACACAGAGACGTTTCAAAAAATCATTGAACGCAAAATATCATACAATCCCACATTGAAAAGTGCACGGAGGCTTTCCAAATATCACAAAGTACATGGAGCCACAGTGCGAATATGTTTTCATTTCTCATATGGAACCAACAGTTCAATCACAAATGTACGGCATCCGAAGTGCGAATATGTTCGCATTTCTCATACGGAAACAACAACCAGCATTCCGTGGAGAGCACGAAATGTATTCCGGGGATAACAAAATTGGTGATCATTCAGTGCACCGCTGAATCCGTAAAACAACTTCAAGCACACATACATTCTGGCGACAATTGGTTTCCGAATGGAGAACAAGTTCGCAACTGTCATAAGGAACCAACCGACAACATTCAATCGAGACAAGCAGAGAGAGTGAACCGTAAAACAGGGCGGCACACGCAGAACAAGGGCGAGCCAAAACATATGAAAGCTGGTTGGTCGGGGTGGGGCGGGGGAGAGGGGCTTTCACACCACAAAGTCTCGCGAACGAAAGAGATAAGCACGAAATAATTTGGCGAACAAGAATAAATCGTCGATATCTTTCACATAAGTAAAAGAAGAGTACAACATCGAAACGAACAAACGCAGCACGGTGCTGCCGCGGTCAGAAAGGACATAGGGAGAAACACCCCGAAAATAAACAAAAGGAGCACGAAGTTGGGATATTCACATCCGATATGTAAGCGGGATATTTACATCGGCATCTGAGCTTCTACTTCACGTAAGCGTTCGCTGCTACCCTCTAGCTGATGTTGCGCAGCAAACAATGAGAACAACCCGAAAACAAACAAAGGAAGCACGGCGCTGCCGAAAGTCCTACGAGTAAAGATGACAGGTTCCACGAAATGAAGAACCCTTAAAAAATTGATACAGCACGAGGCTGGGATATTCACATCGACACCTAAGCCTGTACTTGACCAAAACGTCCACTGCAATCCGGCACCTCATGAAAACAACAGTACAGCTCGAACCGACTAACTGCTAGATCAAGTGGGAATAGATTCGCACTTCTGCTTATGGCATTTCGAAAAAAAAACTACGCGTGTTTTTACAACAGTGGTATCATTCAGCGCCTTGGAGTATGTCCACCGCAATCCTCAGTCGGATGTTTGGAATGTCGCTTTGGGCTATCGAAAATGGTGGCGGATAGCCGCGTGCAAGAAATGAAGCGAAGGCGAGCATGAAAACACCGCATCTCGACCCGTCCGATTGTTGAGGGACACCACGAACAACCACCTTGGGCTCTTGGAGATCCACTTTCGTTTTTGGACCAGAATGACAAACTGCTTCATCACGGAGGTATTGCGTGAAGTTCGCAATCAGATCGGAAGAAAAACCGCCATCGTCTTGTACGAGGGAGTCGTAGTACTCCAGTCGTTGTTCTCGGAGACACAACAGGGTCCAATGCACTCCATGTTTATGGACAGGAATCAAGACCATCTCGTGCGAGAAAATATCAACATCTTTTGTCCATCTCGCAACCCTATCATGTCGATAGCCGCCACGGACGAGCTTGGTATAGAAAAATGGACTGAAAATGTGAAGGGACAGAACCCCAGGCAACGCAGCGTTGCAGCGTTGGCAAGCAAGGCCAAGTACGACTCCACCACCTCGTCGGAAAGCCATTCCCCCTGAACAAGAGTTTGAAAACTTTTTCTGCTCAACGGAATTGAACTGACCCCTTTGCGAACCGAGCACACCACCTCGTGGCCATTGCTGTAATCTCCACAGACGTTCCGCAACATTCTCAAGTCCGTAGCGCTAAGCTCCTCAGTAGGCAACGAAACGCGAAAACATGATGTAGCCCCAGCTGCACAAACACCCACGAACAAGTGTGAGGAGTGAGCACAAACCCCGTGGTGGAATGACTAAGAACTGTCTGCCCTTTTCCCAGAAAAGYTGTATCCCYGCTTGTTGAATGTGTCCTTCGCGATGTACTTAGGACACGGGTCTTTCAAGACACCCCGTTTGCCATCGTCATCAGACCCGTCAGACAAAGCAGTAACGCTCTCAATAGACGCAGCCAAATGTTTCCGCAGACCTTCCTCCTTATCTATTCCACAAGCCTTCAGAACCTTGACAACTCTCTGGGAAAGGCGAGGCATCTGGACCCTTTTGAACAACCCTACACTTGATGACTTCTTTGGTGAAGCGGCCAATGACCTCCCTGAAAGACGTTTCTCGCGCACGGCTTTTAAAGGCTTCATGGGCAGGGACATTAACAACCTCACACCTGTAGAACATAGAAAACAACCCACAACCCACAAGTTTTTTTTTAACTAGTGGTAACAGGTACATTAAGCCATGGCATCAATTTGGACGAACACAGAGCTGGCCAGTGACAGATATGCGAGTGGTCCTATTCACAAATCTTACCGTGCTCGGGAGCCCTTTGAGGGAACTCGCCCTCCTGTCGCGGCACTGCGCCAGCGTCCACAGACGATTCGAGGTTCTGGACCTTGGCCACGGCTGTGTCGCTAACTAGCTCGGTGGCAGCTGAGTCGCTTGGCAAGTCGATGGGTTCATGAAGCACCATTTCCCGACCGGTACTGAGGACAGATGCTCGATCACCCTGTTCGGCACCGCAACGGGTGGACGAAGAATCATGATCTTTCCGCTCTGGATCCATCTTGATGCTGACGGCCACCTCACCGCCTTCCACGGAGGATTCGACGTTCTGCATCTCGGCCATGCCTGAGTCGCTAACCAGCTCGGTGGCCGCCGAGTCGTCACCCAACTCTATGGCTTCACGAAGCACCATTCCCCGAGCGGTGCTCAGGACAGACGCTCGACCACCCTGTTCTTCACCGCAACGGATGGACGAAGAATCACCATCTTTCCGCTGTGGATCCGTCCGGATGTCGGCAGTCACCTCACAGCCTTCCACCACGGGTTCTCCACGTTTCTCATCGCCATGAACCCGAGCTTTCACCGCGGGTTCTTCTTCGTTTTCATCGTCGCCAAGAACGGGAGCTTGCACGGACGTCCACTGACCTCCCTTAACGACACCCTCTCGCGTCGTGGCCACAGTCGAGCGACTGTACCGAACCTCTTCGGACGTCCCGATGACCAGCGCTTGTGCATGGAGCCACTTCACGTCTTCACGAGCCGGCCTGTGTCGAGTGTCCTCTCCCCGCTGTACAACATGCGTTTCCCCCGGAGCTCCTGCACTCTCGCTGTCAGTGTCCACAGACGCACCCTCCAAAGCATGACGTTCACACTCGCTACCCCCGGTCTCCAACACTTTGGGAGACTGCCAGTGTTGAGTTCCCTCTTCCCGATGTACAACACGCGTTCCCGAAGAGCGCTCGTCTTCCCCAGGAGTGTGATGTTCAATCTCGCTACCCACGGTCTCCAACACTCCTGGAGCGGGCCCCTCCAGCACGTCGCGAGACCGCTAGTCTCGAGTCTCAACACATGAGAAGGGAGGCGAGCAGGGTAAGCCTGTGTCCAACTGAAGATGCGGGGGCCAAGACGTCACATTTTCTTGGCCCCACGGAACTGTTGCAAGAGGAGCACTTATGGCGGATGGCGATGTCAGCAAATCCGAATGTATTTGGAGTTTGTGGTGGTCGCCCGAGCCGAGGGAACCGGAGGTCGCACCTTCGCTCCTTCGCAATGCAGGCATCCCGCCCTCCAGGCAAAACGAAGACGCGCCCTCTTTAAGGAGCAAGGTGTTGAGCACAAGAGACCTCTGCTGCGCACGGCGGGATGGACTCTCCTGGGCAACGGGAAACAAACTCCTCGCAGACAAGTGCGAATCTACTTGCACTTGATCAGACGTCAGGGTGGCCTCGTCTCGCATGTCAGAATCTCGACTCCCTACGCATTGGGGTCAGTTTCCATATACTGGGGACGCCCGGACGTTCTACGCTTTCCGCCGCCCGACCGCTTCCCGCCCGACCCCTTTCCGCCCGACCCCTTTTCGCCGGACGCCTTCTCAACCGACAATGTCTCGCTCGTCCCCTTTCCGGCAAACTTTGAGCCGTCTTCTCCGCCACCTCCGCCGTCTCCTTCGTCTCCTCCACCACCCCCTCCCGGATGCTGACCGGTCGACGGAGGTTGCGGCATGCGCCAGTCAATGCAACGAGACGGTGTCGTTTCGAGTGCGTAGAAAGGCGCTTGAAACTCCAACATGTTGTTGGCGTACAACTCATGTAGCTTTTGTTCTGCATACGCATCGACGTCCTGATCGTTCCTCTCGGGGTTGATGAGACTCAAATGCTCCACCAGAGCAGTTCTTGCCTTTCTCTTAAATGCACCCGCTCCCAGTCTCTTCAGTCCACTCCACTTGCCATCGGCCTCCTTTATTGCCATGACCCATATTCCATTCCTCACAGCAGGTTGGAATATCCTCGGGTGCCAGACGACGTTGTGTCCCCAGACATCCTCCGACGTGAACCGGTGATGCTTGCCGAAGAAGTAGAGTCTGTCATTCTGCCAGGTGTCATGGTCCACAGGGAGCCTGTCACAAGGTTCGTGATCATAGTCTCTCTCTTCCTCCCGTCATCAGATGATTGGTCGTCGACTGGTTCGCCCCGAAACACACGCTTCAAACCGGCAGGGGACGTGCTATATCTCCGAGGGCCACCTTCCTCTTCATCACCAACCTGTCCAACCACCCGAGGAAGTGGCATGAACTCGAAATCGAAGGTTTCGGAGTCGCTCAGCTCCTCCATGTCTTCAGCGTCGAAAAGGTCCTCCTCGTCAAACTGTGACTTGTAGTTTTCGAGAGTGAGCGGTTCGGCCAGCGTGAAGTAAACGTGCTCCAGCCTTCTCAGGAAGTGCGAGACATACTCCCTGGGTGCACCATGGTACCCATTGAGCACAGCGAACACCAGGTTTCTCCGTCGACTGTATTCGAGGTCGGTCGGACCAGGCGCTCCGGGTCCGAAAAGGAAGTCCCAAACGTTCGTCCTTTTGTTCCCCGGCAATTTCCAATACATGTCACATTTGGGATCCCAGTTCCGTTCGCCGGTGGACCATGCAAACTTGCAAGCATTGCGAGTGTCTGCAACGCGTGCCTTCATGAACTCGTAAAGGTAATCGATCATCTTCGCCTCCTTCTCCAACGCGACGACGTTCCGACCGGTGCGTAGGAGTTCCCACACGACAGACGCATGCGCCTTCCCAAAGAAAAAAACAGTTTGACCAGCTTTGCAAAAGTTTTCGAGTAGACCAAGTAGACGGGACGGGTTCCGCTCCATCTCCTCGTAAGCAGGTCCTTGAGAACTTGTCACGCCGCCGTCCTCCCACATGCTACGAGAGAACCTTTCCTCTTCCGCCACGTCGAAACACGCCACACCCTGTCCTGATGGGCCTGCCACCGTGTGTTTGGCCGGACTTGGACCATGAGCACGGTAAGCCTTTGTCGGGCTACTGTCCAGGTAGACTGCGAATGTGTTGCCTTCCAGCTTCTCGCCATTAAAAATCACGTAAAGGCGGTCACACTCCTCAACCAGCATATTGCCTTCCCGGACAGTGGCCTGCTTTTGTGCATTATGTACCCACTTCCCTGTCCTGACGTGATGGGCGCTAAGTCTGGCCATGCCTTTCAAGGAACTGAGCTCCCAACGAGAGGTGAAAAAGATCATAAGTGCCCAGTGCGTTGGCATAAGTGTTTGTAGAAGGCCTTGCAAGTTGGCGAAATCGTCTTCTCGCCAGTCTGTGAGGAGTGTGGGATCACACAAATCGAGGACGTACAGGTTGCACACGTAATGTCGCACAACCTCACGGATCGCAGTGACATGACTGTGAGCTTGGGAAGGCGGGAAAGCGAAAGGAATAAGGCTGGTCACCCGGTTGAGGTTGGGCCATTTGATGTGCCTCACATCCCCGCTGCCCCTGATCGTGTCTCGAACTTCTTCTTCCATCCGTCGCAAGATGGAACGGACAGACTTTTCGAAAGATTTAGGGAACCTGTGGTCCTCGTACAATTTCTTCGCGTCGTCGAGGGACTCCTTCTCGTGCGGAAGAGTACGTTTGCAAGTGTTCACGTACTCCACCGCGCCCTGGAAATGCTTTCGCATTTCGACCCACACCTGTTTCGTGAGGCCCTGCAGCCCGAACTCCTCCAGAAGCTTCCCCTCAATCCGAAAAAATGGGCTCCCATGGCGCCAAACATGTCCGTCGTCCTCCGTTTCAAGGAACAAGATATAGTGGAACATACGGAGCATCACACGGTCCACTTTCCTTATCGCGACCATGTCTTTAATTCCAGGTTTATGCTGACGCTTTAGATGGGCGCCCGCGGATTGCACGAACACTCCCCGTAGTGCGAGAATGTCGTCGAGGATCGACAGTTTCTCGACATCGGTCATGTCGGCGAGAGACTGCCAACAAAACATGTCTGGCTCCTTCACGACCACGAAAAACTTGTCGTCCGCTTGCGTTTTCTTTTTGGTCGAAGGTGGCGTGACCAGGACCAGCCACCCCATCTTCGTTTCACCAGCCGCCCCTTTCAAGCCCATTTCCGGAATTGCTTGCAAACCCGGAGATTTGTCTGGCATGCATTTGCCCGGCCTCGACAATGGCGTCTTGCCGTCGCCACCCAACAACTTTCCCTCCGCCCATTTCGTGTAGAACTCCATGGCTTTGCGAAAAACGTCATCACCGGCCGTCACAAGCGGCATCCACTGCCTCAATGCATTGCCAACGGCAGCGACATACTCCTTGTCAGCGAGCGGCAAATCTTTTTTTGACAACGCCCTGTGAGATTCGTCCGGACTCTTTCCCAAAATCAGCTTTTGGAAATCGAAAAACTTTTGTTTTCCGGCCTCCTTGCCGGAAGGGTTCCCTTGAATGGCCATCGGCCTTCCTTCGTTCTCCCATGCCTCCCGCATGTCCAAGAACGCGGCCTTCTGCGATCGCTGCTTAGACATCTTGTGTCTCGTGTTTTCGTTGAGACTGACTTGCCTATACCCCGCGAAATCTCGGTCGGAGAACCACACTACTCTCGCTGGCCACGAGTGCATCTTCCACAAATCGAATATCTGCTCACCCTCCAACTCCTTCACAGCAGCCACGGTGTGTTGTCCGTTAACAGGGTAATAGTAGTACTTGTACTTGTCCTCTGGCTTGAAGACATCTTTGTGAACCCTGTCAGCTTGCTCCGGCCTACACGTCACTGGCTTGTAGATGGGTGCCAAAACGAGAGGTTTTTTCGTCCATATCTTCTTCTCGCGGAATTGACTCAGCATCGCATCCTTGATGTCGTCTACAGTTTCGCGACTTAGACTGCGGTGGTTGTAATATCTTTCCCAAGGCGGGATGTCGCAGACCTTCCTGGGGTCGATGAGCAGTTGGACGGGGAGCTCCTTCTCCACGATTTCACCGACATCGTTCCGCTTGTATTCGAGCCAGAACGTTGTCGCTTCGTTGCACTCCTGACCGACAGGCCCTTCGTCACCGCTCGCCGCCTCAGCAGTCTTCCGCCTTCGAGGTTTCTTCTGGCCATCGCCTTCTTCAGCTGCCACTTTCCGTTTCGATTTCCCCGAAGGTTTTCTCTCGGCCGCATCGCCTGGATCACTCGAATCTCCTCCACCCGCGGCTTGTCCTTCGCGGATGGTCAAACCGTCGGGCCTCCTCGCTTTCTTACTTGCCATCCCACCCTCTTCCTTCGTCGGCTTCTTTCCCGAGGCACGTTCTCCGTCGCCACCTCCATCCCCGCCCATCAACGCCTCCGGTTTTCCTCTCATCCTCTTCATGCAGAGGGTTCCTTCCGCCACCTCCTATCGCACCATCCTCTGTCGCTCGCTCTTCTTCTCCGAAGGAGTCTGCTCCCCGCCAGAGCTTTCGCGGACAACGCCCATCCCTTCAGCCTCATTCCATCCAACATCTAGCCCCGATCTGCTTGAATCTCTTCTCGTCTTATCTCGAAGCGAATACGTGTCGGCGCCGCAGTGGACCTTGATAAGTTTCGGAGTACCGACCCGTTGAGTCCCTGTACCCTGAGAATGCAAGTCCGATGTGTTCCTAGGAGCATCCGGGCCGACCTGCGTGTGAATGCTGCGTCCCTTGACCCGACCCCCAGCGTCTTGAATCGGACTCCCGCGCCCCACTGTCGTACCTGGAGTTTCTTAAACCAAGCCGGACGACCCCTCACGGGGTGGCAGAAGCCGAAAAACATGCTCTGGCAGAAGAACCGGACGTTCTTTCGGCACCATCAGCGTGAGATCGAGATATTGCTTTGGCGATGGAAGACGCTTGCTGCCGCCATCGTAAAGGCCTTTGAAGTGAGAGCACAACGGCATGTTCGAGCCGTACCCCGCGAAACTCTTGATGGTCACCAGCACACCTTTAACACCTCTGATAGGCAGTCTGCACTCATCGTACACGCCGTTAGTGTGAAGCTTGAGCAAACCTCCAGGAGTCTTCGTGCACGAGACGACGGTACCGAGAAGAACAACGTTGACCGCTCCCCCAGCGTCTGTAACGCAAGTGGGTCGCATGAAAACAGCTGGCCCAAAAAGGTCCCCCTGAACAACGAAGTCCAAAAACCATGGCGCTCCCTTTGTGTGCATATACTGAGGATTAGGTTGCTGTATAGGTCGTCCCTCACCAGGGGCAGATGGTCCAATGCTTGTGGATGTGTGCTTTGCGGACGCCATTGTATTCCCATCCGTTGACTAGCACGCCCAACCTCAGACCAACTCGGATGACTAATACGCCCAACCCTAGACCACTATAGAAGCGAAATGCGAACTAGCTCGGACTTAACGAAATGGAGGACGAAAAGGACGTAAGAGATGGGTGTTCGAAATGCACACGAAGTCACAACAATCGGGTGAAGGATAGGAAAGACAGAAGTTCGGAGGGAAGACAATAACTATTCGAAAAGATTCCGACCCAACTAGATGCCCTCAAAACGAGTAAGATGTGGTTTATCGACAAGTGCGAAGGGTATCGACAAGTGCGAACTAACTTGCAGTTTTGTAGACAAGACAACAATGGCAACCCGCTCCACTAGGGGAAAGTGCGAACTAACTCGGAATTGTGGAACTGAAGACCTGAAAGACGCACGAAACGAGTAAGATGTGGTTTATCGACAAGTGCGAATCGACAAGTGAGAACTAACTCGCAGTTCTGCTGACAGGACAACAATTGCAACCCGAAGTACAACGGGAAAGTACGAACTGACTCCGAATTGTGGAACTGAAGTCCTCGTTCATCGACGATTGCGAAGGGTTTCGACAAGTGCGAACTAACTCGCAGTTCTGTGGACAAGACAACAATGGTGGTGCGCAGCACTAGAGGAAAGTACGAACTGACTCGGAATTGTGGAACTGAAGACCTGAAAGCCGCACGGGTTGGGTTGTCAACTCTCCAGCAGTGTTGCTTAAAAAGTGCAAACTAACTCGCATTTGTGGAAATAAAGAACTGCCTTTAATGAAATATGTGTTTAACCTTGGAAAAACTGCGAATAACCTCGCAGTTGTCACTCCTCGAACAATGTACGTCGCAAACTGCGAACTGACTCGCAATATCTCTCTCTCTATATATATGTATCTATACATATATCGGCTGCTGCGCATGGCGAACCCCTAATCAATACCTAGTTGCTACACTTAACACCGAATCAATTCCCGATTTTCGCTCACCTGTCCCTTGTGAGGTCGCCGACCTGATATCTACATATATATATATATATGTAAAGATATAAATACATATATGTATATATAGAGATATATTGGTACACTGAACACCGAATCAATTCCCGATTTTTGCTCACCTGTCCCTTGTGAGGTTGCCGACCTGATATATATATATATATACATATATATATATAAGGGGATCGAGCAGCTTTATACGAACGTTATGGTGGCAATGGCGAAAGGTAATCGAGCTGCGGAACGCGGATCGGCTATGGCGGACGGAGGKGGAGGGTGGAGAAAAGAGATCAGAGCACGTCCACTGGCGAAACAACAAAATCAGGAATTAATTCGGGGTTCAACAGAACGCGGCTGCGGCGTTATATCCTGCAGGTACAGACAGGGCATCTGGGAATGTGTTCGGACGTCGGACATAGAATAGGACAACTCAAGTTACATGATTTTACCTTCGTCGTGCGTTGACCAAGCAACCAACCACCGAACCAGCTATGAGTGAGAAAGGAAGAGCTAAGAAGAGCGAAGACCGAGGAGCGAAGAGCGAACCGAACACAATGTGGCAACTGCGAACGGAGCGAAGAGCGAAGAGTGAGCGGGCTACGGTGGAAGGTGTGGGGGGCTGAAGACCAAATATCAGAACGCACGCCGAAGCGATAGCGCGACTTGATCTGTGGAGCGCCAACAAAAGGGATAACTCGAGGGCTGCAATGCCTTTTATACTTTGTTGCAGCAGGCCTTGCGTTTGGATTAAGGTGGGGCCGAATCGATTCGCATATTGCACCCCTGGGCCCATAAAACGCCATCAAGGTGGGGCCGAATCGATTTGATCGGGAACAGTGCGGGTATGATAGGGACCAGGCAACGGTACGTGTGTGTGGAAGTGCAAAGATAGGTAAGAGGATTGCATGTGAAGCCGGAATAGTAGGCTCTCTGTCGATGACAGCGACGGGTGCAATGGAAAATTGGCAGACTGGTTTTGTAGACACAGATTTCTACATTTAATCGGAATCCTCCCAATCTGATTTGCCGAGAACCGCTCCTACAGACAGATTGAAATTCCTAGGTGCAGCGCATAGGTCCTCGACCAAAAGCCAACCTGGAACTCCTTAAGCAGTCCTTCAAGTTTTGTCCCATCCCCTACCTGGAGAAAGGAGAAGATATAATCGAAAAAAATAGGCCCGTTAGAAGGTCAGAACACTCGAAGAGGGCCAAATGTCGATTAAATGAAACTAACATTGCGCTCGTCCCGACGTACAAATGTTGTAAGAACAAGTGTCTTCGGGTCTTGACCATTGACGATATCAAACCGGTGTGCGAAACCTATTACGAAATTTCCCTCGAAAGGAGGATCGAGTGGTGAATGCAAACCCTCGACAATTTCAGTATCCTCGACGGCGGTCCGGAAAGAGTCCAACCAGTGCAGTGCGAACGCCGTGTGTGCATCGCCGGTTGGCGCAAAATAATAAGGATATGTCGAAACACATTTCGTCGTTATAGCAAGTGCAAGTCGGACGGGGTCGTCCGTGACCATCATGGTCGATGGGGATTGTTGAACTCGAAACCGGAGTATGTGAGCATGCTGGCTCGTATGACAAGGTTCGTGGAAGAACATGAAGATGCTATGCCTAACGAAATGGTTGTGAGGGGGACCTCACAACGACCCAAAGTTAGGCTCCCTGCTTATTTCACGAAGCTCCTTGTATATGAGTCTATCAAGACGGACTTGGAAGCGGCGGGTCAGACCGTCGTTTCGGAGCAAGTCTTCTACTCCATATGGAGGAAGTATTTGTGGCATGCCGACCTTGCCTAGTCCAACTCGTTCACAAAGTGTGGCGAGTGTGTCCGCCTTAGACAGGCCAGAGACAACACCTTCCTCCTCCGTGATCGTAGGGATTTCGATGAAAAGCACCGCAAACACCAACTAGATCAGGTCGCTCACCGTGCGGATTACGCTGACTGGAAACTTTGTTCAATTCTTAACCCCGCGGAATACCTCTGCCTTATAGTGGATGGAATGGATCAGAAAAAGACAACCATTCCTCACATCGGCATGTATAATTACTCCAAGGATCATCGACATGACATGATGATGAAAACGAACCTGACCGCGGTCGTAGCTCACGGCAGGAAACCGTCCATTTATGTGTACACGTATTTGCCTTTCTATGCGCACGGTTCCAATGGCACCATAACGTGCGTTATGCGGACTCTATGTGAGTTGCAGGCGTCGGGACAGAAATGGTCACGCCACCTCCGCATCCAGGCGGACAATTGTTGGAAGGAAAACAAAAACCAATACCTTATGTGTTTGGCCTCTCTTCAGGTGAAATTCGGGATTTTCGAAGATGTCGAAGTAGGGTTCATGCTCGTTGGCCACACGCATACCGACATGAACGCGACTTTTAGTGTTTTCTCGAAAAAACTGAAGGACAACGATGCTTGCACCATGAAGCAGTTGTTATCGCTTATCGAGTCGTCGCACAAGGTACCGCTGAAGTGCATTGAGCTCGATCACATTGCCGATTGGCGCCGGGTAGTGGATCGATACGTCGATAGAACCATCGTCGGCGTATCGAAACCGCACCTCTTCAAATTTTTCATGCGTGATGGCAGTCCCGTCATGGTGTACAAGAAGTACTGTACCGATGCGGAATGGATGCCGGAAGGCAGACCAGTTCACTGGTTCCCTGTTGTCGATGGCCAGTATGCAGGCCCTACCTCCCCTCCACAGCCATGTGTTATTCCCTGTGTCGTTAAAGACGATTTTCGGATGGCTCGTGACAGTGTCCAAAAATTTGTGGACGTCCTCGAACAGCATAGACACATGTGGCAGACATATACGAAGGAGAAGGTCGACAAGCGGGAGGATGCTTTGTCTTACTGGAAAGCCATCTTCGTCGAGGCGGACGACATGATCCAAAAGCAAAAGAAGAAGGAGACGGAAGAGGGTGAGGAAAAGGATGTCCTCGGGGCGGATGACCCGGAGATCTACCCTCACGCCTTCTGGCCACAATCAGTCGAAACTATGGACAAAGTTCAAGAAGCCGATCCTCCTTCGCCAGGTGCTTCACTTATATATGTAGGACCGAGGGCGGGCCGTCCAAAAGTGGGCTTCGACCCTCGAGGCCATATAAACAAAGGTGATTTTTTTATTGTTAGGCCGCCTGATGAGGAACTGTCTCAAGTTGTCCCGTTCTGGTTTGGCAGAGCACAGTCTGAGGTTGTGGACGACCGTTCCTCACCGCATTTCAATTGTTTACGTATACAGTGTGGGTGCCTACAGGTCACTCATCCGATCTTCGCGAAAGGTACTCTGGCGCTTGGACGAAGAGGTGAAAACTTTCCACTTCGGACGAGGAACAATGGCAACGCGCCGAAACCGTGGCTTATTCTTTGAGAAGACCTTTTCGCAAAGGGACGGATGAGAGCAAATTCATGACAGGCCTTGCAATACCGACATCCGTTTGCGAGAAATCGTTTGTGGCCTTGGGGGACGACTGTCTTTCCGGTCCGTTCGACGTGCCCGTTTAGATAAATGCGAACTGATTCGGATTTAGTAGCTACGGAGTCCGCTAAGATAATGGCGAGACGTGAACTGCGAACTAATTTCGATTTCTTGTCCTGCAGGATGCATGACGACGACACACCATCGTGCGACATTGTATATGAGACAACATCCTACGAAACCTCGTCGTACGCGAGCGAGTATTCCTTTTCGATCAAGAATGTGGACACAGATCTTATCATCATGAACAAATGTATTTGGGCACAACAAACGCTCAGTCTTGACAGCAATTATCTGCATATTGAAGCTGGGGTCGGCCTCGACGGTTACATTGCACCCGAAACACGTGTTGTTGATGGACAAACTACAATAGTTCGTGATAGAGGATCAAATATGTGGTACCTCTACTGGAGTTTAGAAGAAGTCCAACTTTTGGAAGTTCCATCCAGTCAAGAGTAGAAGATGGACGTCGAGGATATGGTAGATGACTGGGAGTCGCTGCGCTTCGAACAAGAGTGGGGTTGTATGGACGAGCAGCATATTAAACTTTGCGCATGGTACTGCATCGGGAAGCCGCAGTTGCGTTTTCCTGTGATCATAGACTACCATGGTTGAGTTCGTCTGTTCAACTGTGACACCCCTGTGCTGACTCTTTTCACGGCGGCCAAGCTTTGTGGTAAGCAAATGAGAGCTTTCTTCCTTGTGAGGGAAGACTTTCGTGAGCCCGCGTCCGTTGGTGCTCTCGAGCGTTTCCGTCAACGATTCGAAATAGATCCTTCGCTCGCAAAAAAGTTGAATCAAAGGGTTGACTGTTTGGTGCATGCCCAACTTCACTTCCTTTTCGGATTGTGTGACGACATATTATTCATGTTGGAACACAAGGACAACTGCAATGACTACACTCTACGAAAAGTTTCGCATCACCGTTCGGATGTTCAAACATTGGAATTCGTAGGGGGTAGGCAGAGACAGATCTACGACTGTCCTTACTGTGAGGATGGACACCAGTCGCCATGACCTGCTATGTGAGACAACTCCGAGTTAGTTCGCACTTTACTGCTGTACTCATAGGATGACCTCGCCATTCATCGACGCTATCGTTGCAAGACTTGCGCTGATTAAGAGAGTAGTCTGACCGTTCCACCCAATAAGAGAGTAGTCTGACCGTTCCACATGAATGACGTGTTGGAGATGAGTCGAAGTTGAGCGGCGGTTGCAGGACTTGTGCTCAGTTGCGAAGTGCAAATCTACTGTCATTTATTTTCCAATCGTCGGAGGCGGTTGCAGGACTTGTGCTGATTTGCGAAGTGCGAATCTACTCTCACTTATCGACCCACAAGAATGACGTGTAGAAAATAAGTCGGCATTAGACGGCAATTAGAAAACTTGCGCTCTCTTGCGATGTACGAACCAAATACTAATTATCGAACCCTTTCGTGTATATAACATTCCTGAAATTTTTGCTTATGCACTTGCGAGAATCGCAACTGGCGCGCTTCCTTGCGTTTCTCTACTGATGCAGAATGGATATCGGGACTTCGTCGCAGAGTACGAAGTCCTCAGCGCCGGATTTCGATCTAATCATTTTGTCGAAGAACATTCGGGAAGACATTGGACGCTCTGGTCTGGACCGTGACTACCTGCACCTCGAAGATGATGTTGCCCCGGACGGGGAAATCCCTTCGTGGCAAAGTGCGGAAGAAGGACAACTTCGGATTTGCCGTGATGTAAAGTCGAACTTTTGGTACCTGTACACTCTGATGAAGGATGTACAGGCATACCCTATCAGGTTGGAGTCACTTCTAAAGAGGAAACCGGTTGAAGAGGAACCCGTCCAAACTTCTAAGATGGTTGAAGCATGGCACATTTTATGTGAGAAACTTAAGTGGGCGTCATTGGACAAGTTGCATCAAAAAATGTGTGCCTGGTTTTGCCTCGGCCAACCGACGAAGTCGGCGCCGGTAATCATAGACTACTTCTGTCGAGCGAGGGTGTGCAATCGAGGCACCACCGTCGTGACGCTCTTCACTGCCGTGAAGGTGGACGGTCGACGAATGAGAGCTCTTTTTCTCGCAAGGGAGGAATTTCACGATGTCAAGTTCACTTCTTTTCAAACGTTTCACACATCCGGCCCTACAAGTTCCCTTGCACGGTTCAAAAATAGGCTCGCCATAGATCAAGCACTCAAAGATGAGCTGCATTTGCGGGTCGACTGTTTGGGGCACCAACAACTTCACTACCTCTTCGATAGCTGCGACGAAATAAATTTCACAGTCGAACATAGGGACAACGAATTTGCGATTTGTTTACCGCCATCTGGATTATTCAGCCTCCGGACCTAAGGAAGTGACTCTGCGCAACGGGAAGACGAGATATGTGTGCGACTGCCCTTACTGCGATGCTGGACATCTACATCTCCACTAGCAGCGTTCTGAATTAGTTGCTTTGTCTTTTCTCTAGTGCGAATAAACTCGCACTATCCTTACAGCCTGTCCCCTTCGGTATACCCCGTTGCATAACAAACTGTCTATCTAATTACGAGTTCATTCGCACTTTGTCAACATCAGACGGTCTCAACTTCGCCGTTTACCCACCTCTCCGTATATGACAATGACGCTGTTCTCTTTTCTGATACAGGATGTCGTCTGGAAGTTTCAGTGGGACGGTCGTTGTCAGAGATCTGGGCTACTGCGAAAGTTTGTGAAGTGCAAATGTTTCCGCAACGGAGAACATTTATGGTTTAGAGTGGTTTGGCAACATTGGGCTTCCCAGATACTGCTACCTTCCGGTCCCCGAAGACGTTCGCGCTCGTGTCCAGCCGTCTGTTTCACCCCCGCCTACCCTAGCTTTTCAGTATATATTGTGATGGCCACGCTACGCGACAGGCCCGTCTTCATAATTGATTTCTACATTGCGTTCGAAGGGGAGTTGAGAAGCTGTTTGTATTATTCGTACGTAACCAGCACATCTTTCGATAGAATGCCAGAAGGTTGTCAGCCTGCCATTACGTTTTTCTTATCCATTTTCATCATGCATATCGCCTCGTGCTTGGATGGACAATTATTCCTTGTATCCGGCGTGAGAGAAAATGATGACAGTCCCCCGTTCTGGGAAGACCGTTGTCCGTTCCAAATCCGTCACTGGAGCAATTTGAATCGAGTATTAAGAGATTTACTCATTCGCGACTTGCCGAATATCGAAGAAGATCTTGAGGCCCGAATTCCCGAACCAAGTCCTTTTAATCGAGTTCAACATAGACGAGCGCAACGTCGACGATCGCGGGAGGCTACTCGAAGACTGAACATGCTGCTACCATGAAGATCGTTATAACTCTTTTCACCCGACGCATGCTACGAAGATACTCATCGTTTCAGGGTATTCGGATTCTATATGCGAATAGACTCTCATTTATCACCTCACTCCTTTTACAGTGGGTCTGACCCTATCACGTTGTGGACATCATGTCGGGCTTGGATGAGCTTCTGTCTAGGACTTGTGTAGGCAGGTGAACATCGTGTCGGGTTCGGATGACCTCTTGTCTAATGCAGGACTTCGGCACGAATCAGCGTTCGTGTAGGTCTTCGGCTCGAATCAGCGTTCGTGTAGGTCTTCGGGTCGAATCAGCGTTCGTGTTGGTCTTCGACATGTTCGTATTAGAGGTGGGGTTTGTTTCATGTGTAATGCAGGACTTTTTGGCTTGTGGCGAAGAGGGGGAGTGATATAGACTGTACAGAAGCGTCTTCTGTAGAAAAGGGCATGTCATGTAGAGTATATGACGTGGGTTGGAATGATTTTTAGAATGCCTACATGTGCCTTAGAACGTGTTCTTCAATGATTTTTGAAAAACCTCCATGTACTTTGTCAATTTTGGAAAGCTTTTGTGTAATCAGCGTTCGTGTAGGTCTTCGGCTTGAATCAGCTTTCGTGTAGGTCTTCGACATGTTCGTATTAGTGGTAGGGTTTGTTTCATGTGTAATGCAGGACTTTTCGGTTTGTGGCGAAGAGGGAGAGTGATATAGACTGTACGAAAGCGTCTTCTGTAGATAAGGGCATGTCATGTAGACTATACGACGTGGGCTGGAATGATTTTTGGAATGCCTACATGTGCCTTAGAACGTGTCCTTCAATGATTTTTGGAAAGGCTCCATGTACTTTGTGAATTTTGAAAAGCTTCCGTGTTCTTTGCAATTTTGTATTGATTTGTTTTTGAAAACGCCTCTGTGTACTTTGCAATTTGCCATTGAATGATTTTTTTGCATTGAATGATTTCTGGAAACTNCTGTGTACTTTGCAATTTGCCATTGAATGATTTTTTTGCATTGAATGATTTCTGGAAACTGTCCTTGTGGTGTGCAACTTCACTGTGTACTTTACAATTTGCCATTGAATTATTTTTTTGCATTGAATGATTTCTGGAAACTCTCCTTGTGGTGTGCAACTTCACCTTTTAGAAAAACACTAGGCAACTTGAAGGCGATGACAAAAGTTACTTATAGGAATGGATATGTATCTTCTCCACACAAAGATTTGATGACATTTTCACCGGGTAATATGCAAATGACAAGCCAAYGTCCATATTAAATCATCGCGCTGATGGTGTGCACACCTGCTTCTCCATGTAAGTGCGAGTTCATTCTCACTTCTGGTGTGAACGATGAGCACCCTGCAACTATTTCCCTCCCTCCTTTTCTTCAACTGCACCCTCCATCTAAGTGCGAGTTCATTCGCACTTTGAATGAACGCATCGCAYTTTGCTTCAACTTGACCTTTACGAAAACAACAGGCAACCTGCAAATGTTTCCCTCTCTCCTTCTCTCCCGACTTCCGCAAACAAGCTGCCGGTAAGCACCTGCACATCACGAAACAAGAGCACGTCCCAATTGGAACATCGTCGGGTTCTTGCGATGTCGACTCCCGCATGATGACTACACTGAACAGCGGCAGGATGACCGGTCCGCCTCTCCGATGTGGATCTAACGTTGGATTACGTCAAATCTGCTCTCATAGATCCACACCAGGGATGGGGGCCGAAATCCGACCACAGTTTGCTTGTAAGGCATCAAATGATGTGTCGATATAACCGACATCCAGAACTGCTTGGTGAGTATCTAGTGCTACGCCAATAAGTTCCAAACACGGTCGCAAAGTCCCCTAAGAATGTTCATTGTCGGTTCCTCACGTCGTCGATTCCCACGTGATGAGTATAATAAACAACGGCAGAATGGCAGGTCCCCCTCGCCGAAATGGATCTAACGGTGGATTGCGTCAAATCTGCTATCAAAGATCCACACCGAATAGAAGGTCCTGCAATCAGCCGCTGCTTGCTGGTAAGCATCATATGATGTGTCCATACGATCGACATCCAAAACTGTTTGGTGAGCATCTAGTGTTACGCCAAGCAGTTCTGTCGCAAGGTCCCCTAAGAATGCTTTTAGCACTAGAGACCTGAGACCGCCGACTGTTTGGCACTTCTTGAAGGTGGTCATTTCAACCGATGCAGAGGGCTCGTGGGAGCTTTCATTGCTTGTATACGTGCCCGTGGGTGCTCGGCCTGGCATACATATAGTGTTGTTTGACACTTCCTTACGGTTCTTTGTCGAATGCTGTTCAACTAGAGTCTCTCTCTCTCTCTCTCTCTCTCTCTCTCTCTCTCTCTCTCTCTCTCTCTCTCTCT
>BFEA01000227.1:1828524-1839111 GCA_003427395.1 Chara braunii
AGACTGTTGAGGGTTCAGCCTCCTGATGAGTCGGTGAAACTCCGACGAAACAGTTTGTCACAGCCCCTCGTTTGTTGTCCTCTTCTCTCTCTGTGCTTACGGTTTACCGGGCAGTTCTGTTTGTGACGAGAGTCGGTGAAACTCCGACGAAACAGTTTGCCACAGCCCCTCGTTTGTTGTCCTCTTCTCTCTCTCTGCCTACGGTTTACCGGGCAGTTCTGTTTGTGACGATATATATCGTTACAAAAATGTCAGAGCGCAAAAGGCAAAAAATGTCGGACTCTCATCAGCCTGCTGCGGCATCTAAGGCCGAGGAATTCTTTCCCTTTTTTTTTTTTTTTCCCTTTAAGCCGAGGATTTCAGGTCTACTTCTTGCTTACGACCGTCAGAAAAGAATTAAAAAAAAAAGAATAAAAAAAGAAAGAATGAAAGAAAGGACCATCATCAGTATGGATCATACATGAATAATTGATCATTTTTATTGCCACGTGGCTAATTCTAGTGTTCGTTGCAGTTATTTCTTTTTCCGCTTTGCAAGTGGAAGGTCGCCACGTCGATCGTCCCGACCCCCTGGGCCGAGGTCCCACTAGCAAAGAGGATCGGATCGAATGCAGAGATGCAGAAAAGCAGTTCAATCTCGATTTCCTGCACATCTCCATAACCTCGTCCAGATTCAGCCATTCGATGTGATCCTCTTTGCCAGTGGGATCACGCCCCTGGATGTATATGATTCGAATCATGGCATGCATGTATGATGATCATTTTCATTGCCACGTGGCTAATTATAGTTCCGCTTTGCAGTGCAGGTATGATGACAGTTCCGCTTTGCAAGCGCAAGGTCTCGAATTCGATTCTTCCACCCCCACCCTGGTCTGCAGTTTTCTTCATAACTGATAACTGTCCCCTGTGCAGTGTCCTCCACGGAGGAGGAGGAGGAGGAGGAGGAGGTTTTATAGCTTTTCGCACTTTGGATGTTTTATTTATTTATGTTTTTTTTTTTTTAGTCCCGTTCATGCTGCATTTCTCGCTCCTGCTCTTTTGCTTCCTTCAGAGTCTGTCCGCTCAGATCTGAGGGGATGTACTGTGAAACTAGAAACATAGGATGCACATGGAAAGGCACCAGACTAAAAAAAAAAAAAAAAAAAAAAAAAAAAAAAAAAAAAAAAAAAAAAAAAACAAAACAAAAAAAAAACAAAAAAAACGGACAAGCCAACCATGTCTCTGTACAATCTCACGTCCAGAATCTTTGTATAGAAAAATTTGGACCATTTCTCGATTTATGCGTGTCAGCCTTGAAAGCGCAGGGGCCATGCTAATAATCTTCTCTTTCTCTTTGTCTCGTTCCAATCCTTTTAACGGATGTCCCGAAGGACCCCACTTTGGATTTGACGTATGATCTTGTGGATGATCTTCTGTCAGTTCCAGGTCAGTATCGCTCTGCCGCCTCGTGGCAGGGAATGCTAGACGGATAATTATTCTGCTGTAAAATATTAAAAAAATCCGCTGTGTTCTGTTGAGTGATAATCAGGCAAAGAATTACGTTGAGTGGGCCCAGATCGGACGGTCATCGCCTTGGTATTCTTTTTAAGAAAAGTGGGCACCATGTCCCTTCTTTTGATTTATTTACTTATTTGTTTATTTTAATTATTTATTTATTTATTTATTTATTTTCACTGGCCGTCATTTCTTACTCCGCCCCGGTATGGACAGGAAAGAGCAGAAATGCAAACGGTGAAATCTGACGCAAAAATTTAAAAAGAAAAAGAATTAAGTAAGAAGAAGACGTTTCCCAGAATATATAGAATCGATCAGGTAAGGAACCACTAGCGCAGAAAATTGGATTGAACGCCTGAATCTCGACGCTTTCGTGGAAAGATGCAGAAAGTCGAGATTGAAATGCTTTTCTGCATCTTTGCTTAAACACAACGTCCAGATTCAGGAGCTTAAATCCCATCCTCTTTACTAGTGGGACCTCGCCCCAGGTAAGGAACCACATGACTGAAGTAGCCCAAATTAAATTGTCATTTGTCCATTTTGTGTGTTTCTGTCTTGGGGCCCGGGGCGGGTGAGGAGGGGGATGGAGGGCGCGTCCGTTGACATGCGTGCGTGCACACACACACACACACACACACACACACACACACACAGAAGAGGAAGTACTATTGTATCATGGTCCTGGATAATGGAGGTAGCCGGGCCAGCAGGTATGCGTTAGTGGCCAGAGGGAAAAGTCGCTATAGCATCTCCTTGTACATTGCGTCCGTATTTCTTGACGCGCGTTCAGTGCCCGAACTGTCGTTCAACCACTTCACGCGTGCGAATGTGCACCTCCCCTTCTCCTCCTCCTCCTCCTCTCCTTCTTCTTTTGTGTGTGTGCGTGTGTGTGTGTGTGTGTCTTTGTCTTTGTGTGTGTGTGTGTGTGTGTGTGCGCGCGCACATGCACCCGTTAGCGCGACGCACGTCACTGTTGCATGGTTGTCAGAAAAATTATCTTTCCGAAAAACATCGATCTTAGTGGACTGTACTCGACAGTTTTTCGGGCAATCGACTTGATGGCATATGCATATGAGTCAGAGAAACTCCGACGAAAACAGCCTGTCACAGCCCCGAAACGAGAGGCTGGGACACACTGTTTCATCCGAGATTGACTGAGGAGGAGAGATCATGTATCTGTCAACCGTGCAACATACACGTGCGTCGCGCTAGCGGGTGCATGTGCGCTTCCACACACACACAGAGAGAGAGAGAGAGAGAGAGAGAGAGAGAGAGAGAGAGAGAGAGAGAGAGAGAGTGGCGCAGCAGCTGCGTGCATCGGTGTGTGACGATTATCGCGGCGTAGATGTGAGGAGCAATGGGAAGAATGCACGCGCCGTTAAGGAGGGGGACTGTGCGCAATGCGCGTGTAGAGTAGATGTGAGAAGCAATGTGCGGAGTAGGCGAGACGTTATGGAGGGGGAATGTGCGCAACGAGTGTGGTGTTATGGGACCAGTGTGAGCCGCGGCACTGGCTACCGTCTTCCCCCGAATACACCGTACGGTCATTATAGCTGTCTTTCGGTCTAAATTCAGCTATAATGACCGTACGTTGTATTCGGGGGAGAGTGTCCATGTCAGTGGTCTATAGAGGAGATGTGAACGGCAATGTGCGCAATGTGCGCGCTGTTATGGGGACCATGTGCGCGCATGGTCCCATAACCAGCTTCCAGGAGTCACTGGTAGGCCCTAAGGTAGGAAACTGCACAAGGGTTCAGAAGTCGTATGGTCAGTCCTTTTCGCCCACAGACGACAGCAGATCTCACACATCCACAGGCTCAGAATCTGCCTTTTTTTTCCCGGAAGCCTCCACCGCCATCTATCGTCTTCTCCTGAATTCTGGTTGACAGTGTATCTGGACTGAAAGTTCCCCCAGTTACAACTATCATGACCAGGTACAGCTGTTTGGGTGCTGACGGTCAGTCAAGGCATGTTGCGAACCAAGCGGAAGCCCTGCCAGTGCGTCTTGTGTGAGGTGGTCTGCAGACGCCCGAAGCTGAAGTGGGCTGCGAGAGAGGTAGAGCAGCCATAGCTGCTAGTAGTGCTAGGGTTAGCGAGCAGCCATAGCTGCGTCAGGTTAGAGTAGTCTTCAGGGTGTGTGAATATGAGTGTGCAGTGAGAGTGAATGTGCGTGGGTTATCCAGGGAGATCCAGTGAAGTGTGCGTGTGGACAAATTGAGGGGATACAGTGTTGCGAGGGGTGATGTAAGGGTGCACAGGAGTTATAGTTGCTTGAAGCGAGCTTGTATCTGAATTGTGTTTGCGTCTATAATATCTCTGAGCTTTGGGTGGGCGCCTGGCGCCAGAGTGATTTGCCATCTGTTTACATGCAGGCGAAGTAAGAAGAAAGTGAGTCTGATTGCATATGAAAGGAGTTTTGTCTTTACCCTAGCTTCTTGATTTTGTCAAAGTTCAGTCCTTTTTTTTTCTGGTTGTCCTCCTTCCCTCTTCCTGCTCTCGTGCTTAGCCTACTCTCCTCCTCCTCCTCTCCTCCTCCTCCTCCTCTTGCTCTCCCGCTCTCCCTCCTCCTCCTCCTCCTCCTCCTCCTCCTCCTCTTGCTCTCCCACTCTTCGTCCTTTACTAATGTTTTGACGAAGACGACTCTTGAAGTTCTTTGCTTTTTCCTTTTCGTTTGTTTTTTTTATGTGCTTTTTCCTTTCTTTCTGCTGCTTATGCTATACTTGTTCTCCTACTTCCACCCTATTTTGAGAAAGAGCATCCAAACTTTCGCGCTTCCTTCCTCTCTTCCTTCTGCAAATGACTAATCAGCTGCTACTGCAACAACTGTAATTAAATTATACGTCTAGAATCTAAGACCCAAAATTTAAAACTTAATAGTCTTTCATTGGTTCTTTTCCTTAACTGTTTTGATTCAATAAAAAATTGAATTCAAGCTTTTTTATGATAATGAAAATAAAGAAAAAAAATGAATCAAGACATCTATCAATATTTATGGAGATTCTCTATATTCTCTATATATAATCTGCTAATTAGTAATCTAATAATACAATATATGATATARAACACTATGAATATACTATAATATAATTCTATTGTTGTAGCGGACCTCGGGTTGGCCTGTGAGACCAGCCCCTTGGCCTGTTCTCACAGGCCTGTGTTATATTCGGGGTAGGCCAGTCCAGGCCGGTACCTCTGTCGGTACCAGCCAGTCCAGTCCAGTCCCGTCAGTCCGCTGGGGTATACCCCAGCCATTGTCTGTTTTCAGTCTCATTCCTCACTTGCACATTTTGGAGTACGTGCGTTGGAGTCTTGCGTGGGGAGCTGCGTTGTGCGATCTTGCTCCCCCTTCTTCCTCCATCTCCATCTCTGTCACTAGCGGAGCACCACACCTGGTGGGTCCGCTACACGCCTGCTATAGATTGTAATGGATATACTGGAATGTGGCTCGTATGCCGCCGCTTCGGACTATGATGGATGCGCTGGGCCATGGCCCGTGTGCCACTAGCTTCAAATGATGACAAAATCTTGGGTCGTAACCCATGTGCCGGAAGCTATGGATCATGATAGTCGTCGTTGCCTGATATGATTAAGGACGATGATTCTGCATTTTCGGTTGCCGAAGTTGGATACGAGCAGCCTTTAATGGCCCGACTCTCAGAGGTAGACTCGAGTTATCTACCAGAACCAGGTGGTGCGAAGGATTTATTGGTCAGCATTCAGTGGTAGACTCATGTGTCTATCGGGCCCAGTTTGACCCTAGTTTTGTTGTGAATGTGAGTTAAATTTTAAATTTCAGATCCTTGCGTTGTATCTGGCTTGTTACGTGTCGAGTCCTAGGGACATGTTTCGGGGATTGGGAGCTAGTTTATGGGATTTCAGTTCATACCTCTTGTTGTTGTTTTTTGGTTTGAATGGCAATGTGGCTATGTGGAATGGACGACTATGGGACAAAGTAAAAATATGTTTCTCTTCCTCTCATAAGTCAGTGCTCGATTGATGGGGCAACTTTCTCGTACGAATGCGTAAGGAGGATTGCCTACCGTCATTTGACATTTGTTGACTGGTTATCTCTGAAAGGGGGCGATGTTTGAGTGAAGCGTTTCAATGGCAAGGGGCTCAACATCACCGTTGATGGGGTTCCCTCTCCAGGTTGGGCCTTCACGGCTAAGCACCGCTAGGCCCTGAAGAGATAGACAGTGAGCAGAGTGTCATAGTCGATGGGCTGATCTGTTCAATCCTTTGAGGTCGAAGTGAAAATCACCAAGCATCGCAATGGACTGGAGCTTGTTGCATTCTTCACAATGGTTGGGGTGTTCCCACTTCAGCCACCGGATTCCCGCAACGATTGATCGGCGCGGGTCTAACATCGGTGGCATCCACTACGGTGTCAGCGCTCATAACCATTATGAAGGGGCAATGAGTTTTAGTTGTGCCTCTTGAGCAAGAGATGATTGTCTGAAGCGGGATTTCACAAGTTCCGAGGCAAGTTAGGTTGACGGAGCGTTCGAGCCGTCGTGGATGATAGCTTCGAACCCTCGGGTGGTTAGTTGTTTTGGGGACCGCGTGGCAATCTGGTCCGCCTACTGGAAAGAAAGGAGGCATCATGAGCCTCTCCCGGTCAAAATCCAACAATTGGCTGATCTAGGTGGGAGACTCCTACTGCCACTCTAATCGGGGTGACTCTCGGTAGTCGTGTCTCTAGGGGCATTCCCTTGGCATCGATCCCAGCCTGATATCCACAGCCTAGCTCATGACAGAGTCGTGCCACTTTCACCAGGGTGTCTCTCGGGAGCCGTGTCTCCAAGGGCATTTCCTTCGCATTGAGCCAAGCGATGTATCCACAGCCCAACTGATAACAGAGTTGTGGGGGCTACGACCTCCTAGCCCACTGTTGTTAAGCCTAAATTGTGGACTCGTTCCGACTAACCAGTACGGCCCGGTTGGGAGTTGGCTGGCACCCTGCACATTTAGCAAAGAGTCAGGATGACGGAAGAAGTCAAGCGAGCAGACTGCTTTGATGTCGACTAGGAACATATGAACCATGGGTCTGCACTCATCGGAGTAAGGGCTTCACAAAGGGGTGTGCGGCTCTCCGTGAGCTGTTATGAGCAAGGGATCAAAGGGTCGTCGGACCTCCATGACTGGGAATCAGGACTGAGTTTGCTTTGCTTACCGGGTTGGGCCAGCGGGGGAGCCCACCAGGGTAGGCAGAGGCACTCTCGGAAGGCCTAAGGGTAAGACTCTGCGCGTGAATGAGGAAGGGGTGTTGGCAAGGGTTTTTAGGAGAAACCCTTTTCTCGTATTTTTTATTGTATGACTTGACTTTTGTTTTACAGATACCTTGCAGCCAGATGAAGAAAACGGGGTTCGGTATGACCCGACAACGAGCGGCTCAGAGCCGACAGAAAAAGAGAAAGGGGTTTGGTATGTCCCCCCCCTTATGACGCAGCCTTTGGCCAAGATGGCCTGGATGATCCTGAGTTCGATACTTGGTCCCATATCCACTCGTGGTTGGGCTGTGACTGAGATGCTAACGAGGATTATGCCAATTGATGATGTTGCGCTGATTGACTGCATGGATGAGATGGATTGATCCGCTAAGTACGCTGATGAGAGAAGAGGGACTGTATGGATAAGTTGCACAGACTGGGACTAAGACTTGGACTGCAATGCCATGCCTAATGAGTGATTTGGTCTAAGATTGACCCGGACTGATTCGATGCTGCAAGGAAACGAGAATGATAGCATGATTACACTGTGTGAGCTGATGTGATCTGAGCTATCCGTGAGATGACATTTGCATGCAGTAGTTGCACCATGCAAGACTGATGGGACTGATCCTTCTTTGATTTTGATGGTGGTTTGGACCAGAGGTTCATACCTTATTGAGCAAGCACTCGACCCCTTACGGACGAGGACCCTCATAATTGTTTTTTTTTTTATATAATACCTATGTATATCAAGTACCACATGAGGCCGCACAGCTCGAGCTGACATATGAAAAACAACGTGAGTGTGGGCGGATCAAGCACACGTGGCAGAGGCAGTGGCGCGGGGCGAGATGGCTGTGGCAGGACGGCGAGTTGGTGTGGGTGAGGTTGAGCAAAGGAAGGAGGAGGATATGGCGATGAGTATGATCACGAAGGAGTTTCGAAGCGCGGAGGTGAAGCATCGTAATGCTGCTCGTATTTATACGCATAATACGCAATCCTCCCTGGCGATGGCGTGCGCTCGTGCCAGTCATCAGGGCGATGGCGCAGCCTTATCCCTACCCATCTTTCCTCCTCCTCTTCCTCCTCAGGCTTCTCCCTCTTGCGCGTCAGGTCGATTGGTTGATCAGCTGCTTTCCCCCAATGGTCACCTCTCCCTCGTCCAACACTTGATCCACACATCTTCGGCGGCATGGCAGAAGAAGCCTAGCAAGCAAAAGAGCAAAATGCACAAAGGTGAACACAACGAGAGCGCTACAGAGCATGAAAACAACGATGGCGGCAATAATAGTTAGGTCATGATACCATCACGCACTCGTTTGAGTAAGCTTGAAAGTGAATTAGAAAAGTGAGTGAGCTTGCTGCCTTTTATAGCGGCAAGATCCTGGCAGGGATGCCAGGAATGGGGTTTGGTATGGTTGTCCAAGGCAGACGCGCCGAGCCAACGAAAGTTGACTCGGCGCAGTCAACCTCCGCGCTATGTCAGGTCTGCGCCGATCAAAGTCCACCATCGGCTAGGATAGATGTGCTGTTTGGTTTTCCCTTGGGCCTAGCTAACGGGAAAGGCGGCCAACTCTGTGTGGTGTTCGAAAGGGCCAAATTAGTAGGGCCGGTCCAAACGGCACTGAAAACGGACCAAGTAAGAAAAATGGAGTTGGCCACTTGGGACCGGACCGGCGTGGCCATACCGCCTTGTCAGGTGAGGCACGACCCAAAATGGTAAAGAGATTAGGCCCTTATTATACTTAAGAGGGGTCTGGTTTATTCTTAGAACGGGACCGACGCTTTGCATTCCAAGGTCAGACCTCTCCCAGTCCCGCGCTATTTTTAGCGCGGGCCTGGTCTATTTTTAGAACGGGACCGACCCTTCGTATTCCAAGGTCAGGCCTCTCCCAGTCCTGTGCTATTTTTAGCGCAGGCCCGTGCTAAATTTAGCGCACGCCCGCACTATTTTTAGCACAGGCCGTCACTATTTTTAGCGCCGGTCTGTGCTATTTTTCGCGCAGGCCCGTGCTATTTTTAGTGCAGGCCCGTGCTATTTTTAGCGCAGGCCCATGCTAATTTTAGCACCGGACTGGGCTGTTCATATTCCAAGATCGGGCCTGATTTATTTTTAGCGCAGGCCTGGTCTATTTTTAGCGCTAGCCCGACTGTTCGGATCCCACGAACTAGGTTTGTCCCAGTCTCATTCTATAATTAGTGTGGTCCTGCGCTAATTTTAGAACTGGACTACTACCAGCCTCGAACCGGCACTGCAACACTTGGGCCCGACCGTCCACCCTCTCCACTATAAAAGGAGAGGTTGTGTCACTAATTGGAGAACGTGGGCTGCTGTGTCATTCATTAGACACAGATGTCGGAACGCTGGAGCGATGGTGGAGCAGCAGAGGAGAAAAGAGAGACTAAAGCTGCGACATGGGAGCAAGCAGGAGGAGGAGCCAGATCAAGGCAAGCAAGAGGGAGGTAAGGGAAGGGGCTCGGGTTGATTTGGGCAGGTGTGGGGGTCCGGATTCCCACCCGGGCCGCTGATCTCCTGCTGCTTTCTCTTCTGCCCCTCCCCTTTTCTCTCTCTCTCCTTATCTCCCTTCTCTCGCTTCTCTCCTCCTCTCACCTTTTCACTTCCTGGTCGCTCCACTCCTCCCACCGTCTTCGCTGGTCCCTTGTGCGCGCTCCCGTTTTGTGCCCAGCCAATTTTATTCTGCACACGCCCGCATTTTGGTTGTGCATGCACCAGCGTTCTAGTTCCGAGCACTCCCGACTGGCTGTGCGTGCCCACTTTCAAAGTTCCATGTGCACCCAGGCTCTGACATTGTAGATTATGCACTCCAATGCTTGGGACCTGTTGCCACAAGGACTCGCTACCGCTGCACATCCGAATACGGCCGCCCAAGTTCAGGCATCCGCTGTGCGCTTCCAAGCTAAGATTTTGCCTCTATGTGAGCTCAAATTCGGGCTCATCGTTGCCTCGTATGACCAGAAGTTACTGCGTAGCTGCCCATGCCCAAGACGAGGGGTTTTACAGCGCTGCCGCGATCGGCACGGTTGTGACAAGCTTGCACAACTCGGTATGATTCTGATCTGCTACTTGGCAGGCTTGCGCGACTCAGCATGGTTCTGATCTGTCACTTGGTAGACTTGCACACTTCTGTATGGCTCTGATCTGCAATTTGGCAGGCTTGCGCAACTCGGTATGATTCTGATCTGCCACCTGGCAGGCTTGCGCAACTCGGCCTGCTTCTGATCTGTCAGATGGCAGGCTTGTGCAACTCGGTATGATTCTGATCTGCCACTTGGGAAAGTTGGGAGGCTTGTGTAACTTGGCATGGTTCTGATCTGTCACTTGGCAGACTTGCCCACTTCGGTATGGCTCTAATCTGCCACTTGGTAGGCTTGTGCGTCTCGGTATGATTCTGATCTGCCACTTGGCAAGGTTGCGTAACTCGGCATGGTTCTGATCTGTCACTTGGTAGACTTGCACACTTCTGTATGGCTCTGATCTGCAATCTGGCAGGCTTGCGCAACTCGGTATGATTCTGATCTGCCACCTGGCAGGCTTGCGTAACTCGGCCTGGTTCTGATCTGTCAGATGGCAGGCTTGTGCAACTCGGTATGATTCTGATCTGCCACTTGGGAGGCTTGACAATGTGTAACTTGGCATGGTTCTGATGCGCACTTCGGTATGGCTCTAATCTGCCACTGGCTTCTGCGTCTCGTTACGATTCTGATCTGCCACTTGGCAGGCTTGCGTAACTCGGCATGGTTCTGATCTGTCGTCTGGCAGGCTTGCACAACTCGGTATGATTCTGATCTGCCACTTGGCAGGCTTGCGTAACTCGGCATGGTTCTGATTTGTCACTTGGTAGACTTGAGCACTTCAGTATGC
>BFEA01000227.1:1875944-1895484 GCA_003427395.1 Chara braunii
CACACACACACACACACACACACACACACACACACACACACACACAGCCTGGCAGAGTCATGCTTTTCATGTGGAGATGTGTATAGCGAAAATGACAAAACGCACACACACACACCTGTCTCTTATACACATCTAGATGTGTATAAGAGACAGCTTCCCCCCTCTCCCCACCGTCCCTACCCCTGCAATGACATTCAAAGGCCATCACCACCAAGACTGCAGCGACACCGGAGAACGTTCATCGGTAGGGAGAAAAGCTGGGGTATGTGGAAAGGGACAGGTGGTTGACCGATCCATGTCAGAACACAAGAGAGAAAGATTGCTGATGGCGGCCTGTTCAGTACAGCGGCTGAAGCTCACCACACTGCACAGGAACAGAGCCCAGTAACGGGTAGCTACTCACGACTGAAGGGGTGGTGTCTCATGGGGATCGACTGGACAGCTAAGCTGCGACAGCACGCAAGCATGTCAAGCTAAAGCCCAGGCTGTAATGCGAGCTCCACCAGACAAAGGGCTGCATTCGGGACTGGACCGTCTTCCTTGTCAGGTGCTTCTCCTCACGAATAGGATCAACCTTCAGCAACACTCGAAGAAACAACTACAACAACAACAGGCTCTTGATCGAATGAATGGGGTGTAGCAGAGCATTACTACAATCGGTTACCGATTCTCCTAGTGACAGTCAGGAGACCTGTCTACAGTACTGTATACTATCTCCCACCATACGCTATCATGTAGGCAAGTAACTCAGACTGTTGGGTAGTCCTACCTGCCAAACTCCAGTCTTTTGGGGGGGGGGGATCATAATTATTTTATTCCTTTTCATCTGATTGCATTAGGATTGGAATTTGGGTCTGTATTTCAACAGTTCAGGGGTGTACCAGCTGAGCTAGGCACCCATTTGTATCCATCAACATCCTACCCCTTAACGAGCATTGCGGTGGGTGTAGGGCGAGGGTCCGCTGCGTGCCGGACCAGGTGGTCGAAAACGCGCAAGGGTGGTGGAATGAGATGGATCGGGGGGCAGAAAACAGACCCTTTTCACTTTGTTGTGGTCTACAAGTCCGTTTGAGTCTGTGTGAGCAGTTCGTGTGATGCCGTCCTTTTTGTTTCTTTCTGTGCGGGCATTGCCCCCACCGGCCGCACCGTGGGCGCTAAGCTAGTATATATTTTTTGTCAGTGTATGGCTTTTCGTAACCCAGTGTGAGAGATTCACAGAGTCTGAACAGTGGTAGACCTCGCAACTCAGACCCGAAGATCTCCAAACTCATGGAAGGCCACAGGATCAGCGAGGGCGGAACCGTAGATCCCTACTGAAAAAAAAAAAACAAGAGAAAGCTCTCTGGTGGGAAGTTTTATTCATGATGTATATAAGTTATATAATATAACCACATTCCTCCACGAGATACAGCCCAATAGAAGCTTCTTGGCACTAACCCTGTGGACGCGAGATACAGGATGGGGAATCCACAAACAGAAATCACGGATTACAAGGTGTCAGACAATAATGACACCAAGTGAGGCAGCCTCTCTCACACTGTTGAGCTAGCTACCCCGCTTTGAGAAAGGTACCTATCTCAACGGAAGTGCGCTAGGGTAGGGGGCTTTGTATTGGGGTGGAGCTATTTTTATCCGAATATTATCAAGAAGGAAAAAAACAATCTGACTTTCATTTTCCTTTTTTTCTGAAAGTCTGACCCCCCGATCGACAGCGAGAGAACTCATCTCCTGGGGCGTGGTCCCAATAGCAAAGAATATCGGATCGAATGCCTGCATCTGGACGTGTTTGTAGAGAGGTGCAGGAAATCCAGATTGAACTGCTTTTCTGCATCTCTGCATAAAACACATCCAGGTTCATGCATTTGATCCTATCCTCTTTGCTAGTGGGACCTCTGCCCTGGGGTCGCCCCAGGTCACACGTGATTGAAACTCAGCGTTGAACTTCCTCAGCGCTGCAACTGGGACATTGCCCCGGGAAAATATCAGGAAAAATGAAAAAAAAAATATTTAGACCATGAAATACATGCCGCCCCAATTCATCACAGTTTCCATTTTGGCCGCTCTACAACTCGTGCACCAACAGGAAAAGTATCCCGATTTCAGCGATTTTTCATGAAGACTACGTAGAAAACTCTGAAAATTGGAGGGGCCGTAGATTTGGTCGTGATCTTTCCAGTAATTAAAATAATAATAATAATAATAAAATTGTTTCAACCACGAAATAGGTCATGGGGGCAATTCGTCGCGTTTTCCATTTTTGCCACTGTGCCGATTCTCCACACAGCTACCCGTAACCCTCGTGAACTGGTGCCCTCGGTCCCCCGACTTTCCATCGTGGGGTAGAGACTGACTACCGTAAAGTGGTGGTTTCAAAAAAAAAAAAAAACAGTGGTGGTTAAAAAAAAAATAAAAAAAAATGATCCAGCCCATCTATAGAAGGTGGACAGATTCAATGCATGCTCAAGCTTGCGTGAAACAATTAAGTTTGGCTCCTTGTAACAGATGTAATGGGACGCTGGACCCAGTTTCCGGCAGGTGCAGCTCCCCACCGATGGAACGTAGCCATCTATAAGCAGGGACTGAAGAAGGGGTGTCTGCTCTTATCAGCATTCCCGCTACACCCATCGTCTATGTTATCCAACCGAAAAAAAAGAGCTGGCTTCTGTTCAATCTAAAGACCAAACGCTGGTACCGGTTTCCAGCAGGTGCAGTTCCCCACCGATGGAACGTAGTTACGTAGCCCTCTATAAGCGGGGACTGTGGAAGGGGCGTCTGCTCTTATCAGTATTCCCCATACACCCATCATCTATGTTTTCCCACCAAAAAGAAAATGCTGGTTTGGGACGATGGACCCGGTTTCCAGCAGGTGCAGCTCCCCACCGATCGAACGTATCCATCTATAAGCGAGGCCTTTGCTATATAGCAGGCAAAGACCTAAAGAAACCACGCAATGGCTGGTAACCAGGGGCAAGGTCCCACATGCGCAAATTAGGAGATTTAGGCCGTTGATCTTTGCTATCTACGGTCAGTACCTCTTAATTCGAGCAAGTGGGACCTAGCCCGAGGTTCCGAAATCAAGACTCCCAGCTCGCTCTTGCGAGCCACATTTCTTCGTAGAGGCTCGCTCGAGCAGAAAGGTCTGGCCAGAGTGGTTGGAGACAGTTAAAGAGACTGGCCAGAGTCGTAATTGTACGACATCGGGCGACTTGTAGGTGGGGCGTCCGCTCTTATCAGCATTCCCGATACACCCATCGTCCAACCACAAAACCAAGTTAGTTTCTGTTCGATCTGAATACCTTCGAGAGAGACCAGAGAGCCACACTAGGGCAATCCCTGGGTAACTGAAATCCCCCTGACCCAGAGACATCCCAAGCCATCCTTCTTTGTCGTTTTCGTTTGTTCCCCCGGAGGGGAGGAGGGCCGCGCCACACTCTGCTGCAGTGCAATACAGAGGCAACGCTGAAGGGGTTGAGCAGGCAAGCCTGCCCATATAACCACTCCGTAGCCCAGAAAAATTAATTTAATATCGTGTGGTCCGATGGACCACGGATCAGATATTAAACTGATCAGAACAGATACTACACTTGATCTTAGCCAAAAGGCCGAGAAAGGTATGCCTTCCTATCCGCATCGACCAGTTTATATACCGGGGAGGTTCCTGAGTGTTTCTGGGGAGTGGGATTGCCAGAAGCACATTTTGGTTATGGGTCGACGGCAGTATAGCAGAATGGCCTGCAGCGTATCCAGCTTCAGGTGTCGTTCGTTTTTTTCCTTGTTTTTTCCCCAAACGGGCAACGTTCTTCAGGGGCGAGGTCCCACAGCACAGAGGATTAGATTTAACGCACGAATCTGGACGTGTTTGAGGACCTATGCAGAAAACGGCGATTGGTCTGCTCTTCTGTAAGAACCTATCCAGATTCAGCTTCTTAAGTCGATCCACTTTTTTAGTGGGGACCTCTCCCCAGATGTTATCATCGAACCGCTGGCCATGTCCTAGCAGGAATTTCATTCTCATTTTGCACATCTCGAGAGTGGTGTGGCTAAAGATGGAGCCCCCCCCCGGGTGCTAGTGGCGTCTGCTCATATCAGCACCATTAGCACTGATGGGGGACTCTTTCAAAAAAAAAAAAAAAAAAAAAAGAGAGTGGTGTGGCTATGCCCTAAGAAAATGTATCTTGGGACCTTGTGGGCTGTGTGGGAGAGTGCTGGCCTTAGGGCATACGCACCCTTCCACTTTTTCATCTATTTCTGGATGGAAGTCCGGGCAGATGCATGCAAGTCGGGCGAGGGCAGATACATTTCAGATAGTGCTAGTCTGAACTGAATACGCCCCTCCACACTGCTGATACTGGCTGGCCTGGCTCAGGGCATACTCACACTCCGACCCTTGAACTAGAAAGTATGCGGATTTATTATTATTAATTTATTATTATTATTTTTTTTTTTTTTTTTAAAGGTAAGCTATTTCTTCTCTCATCTATTTCATCTTTCTTAGTAGTACGCATCTATCTCATCCTCTCACTAGTCTATGTATAGTACAGGAGAACACCAACCAACCCAGATCTCACCCCAGCCCACGGGGTAGGTTGGTACCACAGCTGTGGTGCAAGAGCAAGGCTACCAGTCCCTGATCACGGTGACAAGGGGTGGGCAGGCATTGCCCATGGGGTAAATAGAAGTGGGATTTGTGGTTTTTGGCACGCCGGTGGTCACACTTCTTTACGATTACTGATATAATAGGACAAGGCTGTGGCCTTGTGGAGAAATAGGGATTTGGTGCTGCACTGGTCACACAGCACCACCCCTAAACTGTAAAGAATGATTTTTTTTGTTATTATTTTTTTGTTTGCCTTCTGCACATCGTCACCCCTTCGAAGGCCGAATCTTGCAGGAACTTCTGTGAGCAAAGTTTGTTAATTTTTCAAAGAAAATTTGGGAAAATAAATCAGCATTTGCGGTCACCTCCCCCCACAGCTTCCGAGGCTGCTGGGGATTTGGGAACTACATGTGACGCGCCGTTGACCTTTTTTTGTGATTTTGGGAATATGGGTCGTGGCTGCGCTTGTGTGGGTTCCATTTCGTCGTTTCATTTCTTTCTATTTTCGGTAAGGTCGTGCAGTACAACTTCGCTAGGACGGGTTCGTTTGGGGTCTCCCACAGCAGAAAATAGGGTCCGGTCGCAGTTGTCCCTAAGAACGATCTTAGGGCAGGTTATCTTGTCACGGTCGTTGCAATTTAGTATAAGGCGTTGTCCATCGTTTCCCTTTTGAGGGATATATTCTTTTCCCGTTGCAAACTGGGGGCGGGCAATATGGGTCTGGGCGGGCAATTTGGGTCTGGGTTGTTTCCACTTTTGTTTTTTTTCTCTTCTACTGCATCTTCGCAGAAATACAGTCTGTTTACTAAGAGGTGGACCCCACTGCCTGGCGGAAGCTTTCCGCCTGGAAAGATTCCACCAAACCCAAATCGTAGGCCCCGGCGATGGGAAAGGGAAAAGCAGGCCCCACTGCAGCACACATTTTCAGCATGTCCGTTGGTGACGGTTACCCGATAGGGAAAACTTTCCCTATATGGAAACTTCATGACTGCTTGTCTCAGATCTCACCCAATCCCAGGCTCTCCTTTCCATATGGGATGGCCGAACCGAGGGAGCTGCCCCCCCTACCCCCCCAGAATGGCCGAACCGCAGGGAACGGGCAAAACGAAACTGAGTGAAAACGTCTTTTTTTTTTTTTTTTTTTCCAAAAGGACAAGCTCCATCTATTGGTGGGGAGCAGCACCTGCTGGAAACGGGGTCCAGCGTCCCATAGATACAACCATTCCCTTACTGATTGACACACACTGGGAACCGGGCCCAGCGTCCCATCCCGAGTAACTTCAGAAAATTTCATCGGGAACTTGCATGAAAAGGGAC
Source organism: Chara braunii (assembly GCA_003427395.1). NCBI lineage: Eukaryota > Viridiplantae > Streptophyta > Charophyceae > Charales > Characeae > Chara > Chara braunii. The sequence continues at coordinate 1,881,859 of BFEA01000227.1, forward strand.
AGCTAAGATCAATCTAAGAATCTGAGAACATTTGACGAGATTTTAGAATTTCAAGAAAATCTGAACTAATCTAAGAACAGTTAGTTTCCTGCCGACTATTTCTGGCAACCCCCTACTCTTCCTCATCTCCCGACGAGCCGACCTCCTCCACCACATAGTTCGCTAGACAAGAAACAGTAGCCAATCAACCTCACCAAATCCCATAATGGTTAAGGATGGACTTCAACTTTCCATCTCCCTTCGACGAGCCGACCTCCTCCACCACATAGTTCGAAGAGAGAGAAGAAAGTAATCAGTCTAGGCAAAAAATCTAAACTAATCAAAGAACAATTAGCTTCCTGCCTGCTATGCCTGGCAACCCCCTACTCTTTCTCATCTCCCGACGACCCGACCTCCTCCACCACATAGTTCGGAAGATAAGAAACAGCAGACAATCAACCTCCCAAAACGTCTGCCACGCCATATCTGAGATTTTCCAAAGCTTTGTCGCAAAGCAGTGGGGTTTCAAAAATCGTCTTCCAAAGCTTTGCCACAAACCAATGAGGTCCACCTCTAAGGGGTGGACCCCACTGGCCGGCGCCCTGGAAAAGTTTGGGCGCCGGGGTGTTTTCCAGACCCCACGGGGTCTGGAAAGCGATGTGGAAAGCCGGCCCGGACAAGAATTGCAGACCCCACTGCGCTTGGAAAGAGGTTGCGGAAATGGTGACGGGGCGTTTCTACGTGGTCCGCGGTCTGGAAATTTGACGCCGACCGGTTTCTAGACGTTTTCCAAGGAGGCGGCCAGTTGAGTAGGCGGGGGGGCATGTCCATCAGTTTCCAGACGCGGGCTTCATGGCGTGGACCATGCACCCTCGCCGTGGACTGTTCTGTGTACCCGGAGGCCGTGGCGGACATTCGTATTTTCTCGTGGTGGATTCGTATTTTCTCGTGGTGTAGCACGATATTCCCAAGAAGCAGTGCGGTACCAGGCCATGGTCCAGAGCACCCGCCCAACTTGCCTTTTCGGGAAACACCCTTCGGTGGTTTCCTATTCGGGTGTGCCATGCCTTTTCCAGTGCCGAAACTATCGGTCTGCAGTGAGGTCCCTTCGAAAAGGGTCAAGTTTTTTCCAACCACGGTCGGCCGTTTTTTGTGGCAACACTAGTTTCCAGCCGCCGGCCAGTGGGGTCCAAGCCTAAGCCCAAGCAACGAGATCTAGAAGGGACTGCCCTGCCTCGTTGGCAGGGCTTACTAAGAAAAGAAAAGAAAAAAAAAAACGTATTGACTTTCGGAAAAAAAAGAAGGAAAAATGCACTTACTTTTGCCCCGAGAGCTTTGGAGATTGAGGGCCTTGCTTTACTACTGACCAAATGCGCAACATGAGCATGAATCTTCTGGTAGAACACAAGTAGATACACTGTTAGCAGCTTAGAGCTTGAAATGCCCTTTTTCCTGGCCGCGTGTGGGATGGTACAGCCCTCAGTAGCTTGCTATTCGGTTTTCATTTTTTTTTATTTTTTTTTCGTTTCTCCTCCGATATGGGCACTGAAAAAATCTGCGCTTAAATCCCTACAAAGACAAATTACAACATATCTATGGAGGGGAAACCATGATCATAAGAATGTATTAAGCAGAGTGGCATGGCAGGCGGTGATCCAACCTAAAACAAAAGGAGGGCTGGGAATACTGGATCCATCTATCCAAGCCATGGCCCTTTCACTCCAGTGGATTTAAAGAGTTCTTTTCAACCCAGAGACCCCCTAGTTAGCACTAGCAGAAGAGCAAATCGCAAGACTAGCCCCTGAAGTACCTCATGGGACTGATCCACTGATGTGGTTAGAAAATAGACATTGGCCCATCCCCAGAGGTAGTGCACAGTCCACGGACCAGCCAACGAAGTCTCATAGACAAGCCAGAAGAATGGACATAAAAAATGAGCCTTTTTGGACAGATCTTCTCAGGACTTGAGGCAAGCTGTCTCTACCTGATAAAACTGCCCCGAACAGATGGGAGGAAGTTTGTCAGCAACCATTGTTCAACAACAGATGGATCACTGATGTACAGGGGAGGATGTTTCACTGCACAGATTCACCTTGGAAAGGATGGGTAAGAAATGGGGTTATAAGGGTAGGGGATATATGGTGCTCAGACTCGAAGGACTGACACCAGCTCTCCAGCCTCCTACCAAGGTTAAAATATTGCAGAGGAACAGGAAGGGCATTAAAGACAATTACTGAAACAATTCCGATAGACAGCCTAAGGATTCTCAGAAAAGAGCCCCATCTCAAGGAAAGCGATTGGGTGTGTATTCAGGGGAACTCCCAGCAAGTAGGAAGTGTTATAATGCAAAATGGAGGAGGTTCAGTTTTAATTTCTATTCTCTCAATCAATCAGAACTATCACATAAAAGAAAATCCAACAAATGAAACCAGATGGGTTGAAGTAAATCAAATGTTCAGGATCAGAGTTCTGAAACGAAAGGACCATTGGTTGGCTTTCAAACCTCAATGCCCAATTAACAAACTGACATTGGACCCAATCTATTGGACATGGACAGTGTCAATGAGGAACAACAAAAACTGCATGCGCTTCCTACACTCACTAACAGTCAAGTCTACGTACAAAATGTTAAGAACCACGATAAATCTGAGAGACCGGGTGGAAAACAGATGGATGAAACAACTGAATGTGAGCAAGGAAGATATTAGGAGTATCAAGTGGTTTAAGACTATCAAGATTAGGCCAACAAAGATTGCTTCTTTATAATGGCAGATTGACCACCGCTGTATACCCACAAACGACTAGCTAATGGACAGAACATCACTGGAAAAAAAAGGCCTTGCTCATCCTTGGTGCAAAATGTGGAGCTCAGCGTTCCCAAGCAGGTGCATTCCATAAACCATAGAGCATATATTTCTACAATGTCCAGATGTTGTTTGGCTGTGGCGCTGGTGGGATAGGATTTGGTGTACCCTAATCACTCAGCTGTCATGACCATTGGATTGGAGAGCGTTGTTATGTGAGAGTTGGTCCCCGGCCCTGCTAGATGATTTCTCCCACAATCTCTTTAAAACATGAAGAAGGGTCATACTTTGAGCTCTCTGAAATCGTCGCTGCACTTTTGAAATGGAAGGATCAAGGATTGACGGCCCTGAATTAACAGTGGCAATCAAACTACAAGTGCAGACAGACATTACAATCCAGTGGAACAAGGTTAAAGAAAAAAATTTAATTCTTATCTTCCAAAAAAGAAATCCTATATCACATCAAGCAATTCAGTGGCGGTTGGCTAGGGGGGTCCCAAGGAGGGAAGACTGGTCAGATCCGAGAGGGTGGGGGAAGGGGAGGTATCAAGGAAGGGCAAAATGAGGAAGTACCCAGAGACTTCTGTCTGGTGTTTCATGACTGGGCCACTGTAGACTCATCTATCCCGCTGCGCCCCCCATCGAAATTCCCAGACCCATTTCCCCCCTCTGCTCTAGCTCTGGTCCCCTTGAGTTGGTATGGCTATGATTGATAGGGAGATATCTGACTGGGTTGGTTTCCTTCTGAGTGTTTTTTAGGGTGTCTTCTTTGGTCTGCTGCAGGTGGTTGCAACAGGAAATCTACTATGTGCTTCTGCAGGTGGTTTTTGTAAAGCAGTAGTATGGTCAACTTAATTCTCATTCATCTCCCCCTTTCTTTCTCCCAGTTTTGATTATCCAAATTAGTACCAGGGTTGATCAGAGAAATTTGGCGCCACTCAGATGAGGGTGAAGAGGTACAAGGGACACTGGGCCCATTTCCCAACAATCTCGGTCACAATTGTTCAGAATTATATGTCAACGGACGCTGGACCCGTTTTCCAGCAGGTGTAGCTCCCCACCAATAGATGGAGCCCACGGTTAAAAAAAAAAAAAAAAAAAAAAAAAAAAAAAAAAAAAAAAAAAAGGGTTCCATCCAGCGTCCTAGGTTAGGCATGCAAGTGGCATTCAGGAGGTTGCGGGTTCAATCCCCACGCCGTCTGTGATACTCTTGGTGCCATCCAACTGAGATGGTGAGCTGGATCCTCCCAGTCGGTATCAATAAGGTCTTCAACCAACACGGGTGTGAGTGCACGTGTGAGTGGGTTGCGTGTGGTGTGTGGGAGAGAGTGTTGGTTTTGGACACTACCATCCAAAAGGCTGCCCATCCCCCACTTCATAAGACCTTTGCCTGCGTCCCCGCGTTTGACGCGGTATAACAGTATGAGTATGACCTCAGTTGGTACACCCCTAAACTGTTGAGCTACACACCTAAAACTCCACTGAACAGAGATGAGTAAAATACTTCAGTTCTGAATTACCTAGTGCCGCTGGGTTCGTTTATGAGATCTCAAGGCTGTCGCCCTATTTTTTTCTCTTAAACCACCAGTACCTTTCCCCACTTGAAAATCAAATACGCGCCGATATATTCGGGAGCAGGTTTGTTAAACATTATGGGTCAATAGGTTGGGTCAGTTGCATCATTGAAATGAGGTCCGGGGTTCAATACGGAATCATGAGTAGCTGAGGTGCAGGTTGGATATAAGTCTGAGAACTGACCGTTACCATAGGGTCCCCTAAGCACAGTCGAGGATAGAGGTTAGATGGAACGGTTGGGGGGCTTAGTATTCAACTATGTCCGAGAGACTGATGTTAGGTGGGGCGGGGGGGGGGGGGGGGGGGGGGGGTTGCGTGTGAGCCCAAAACGAGTGGATAACCTGAGCCTCGTATTCGATCCTGATCAGGTGGGGATATCACATAGTTGTACAAAGAATGGCTGGTATGCAGGTTGGATATAAGTCAGATGGAGTGATTGTAGACTTAGGGTCTCGGGTACATGGTCAAGGATACAGGTAACCAGAACGGTGGGGTGGTCTAGTACTTACCGATGTCTGAGGTCAATGCTAAGGGGGGGGAGAGGTTGGATGCGAGCCCTAGATAGACGAGTGGGATAACCTGCTTCCTGGATAATCAAACACTCAGGATTACAACCAACCAACAAAAAACACTTATAATATGAACAACATCAGTCCACGTATGAGACTTGTAGAGAATGCCTATACCTAGCATCCGAAGTACCGTGCGACAAGGCTCGTCCGACTATGCTTCGATCAGAGCTTAGTAGGGTGAAAATGGGACTCTGCTAGACCCTGATACCTGCAACCGCTTTCCAGTCAAGTCACCCTGAACATTGGAGGGTGACATTCCTGAGTGGTAGACATTGAGGTATGATTGTGGAAGTGGGGGGTGCGCAAGGAACATAAATATATATTTTTCTTAAAAAAAGTTAAAAAGGGGACTGAAATGGCTGGTGGCACCAACCAAAGTGAGGTCTGCGCCAACTTATTTTGTTTTGGCACAAAGGGTGATTTCAGGCTTGGCCTTCATTGCTGAGAAAGGTACTGGTGGTTTAAACAGGGAAAAAAATTATCAGTCTTAGTGTTAGCTGGCCCCTGACCGACGATCACACCCTACTCCCTGACCACTGTCGTTAGGGCAGGTGGCAACATGACAACCCCTTCATTGAAAGGTAGCCATGCTTGCAGTGGTCTCCTGTATTGCCTTACAAGTAGTGGCAGGCAGGTAGTGAAAGGTTATAAAAAAAAATTTGGGAGAAAAGAATACAGGTGAGTAACCATAGTTAAAAACAAAAAGGAAAAAATGAAAAAGGCTTTGATTTCCATCACATGCCTTGAAAGCGAATGGTGCACACATCCAACTAATTAACTATTTGGATACGAAGGCCCCATGTGTGACGAACTCTTTCCCGTACACGAACTATCTTCCGCAACCCCTCAATTTGTTGAACCATCCCATTACCCCCCTCTCCTTCCATTTTACTGTATTCCTGAGGCATGAAGTTGTCGTCCATTTAGACCCTCCCAAACCCAAAACGACATTTCCTTTTCTTTGTTCTCTTTCGGAATTCATGCATGAACGTAGGAACTACGCGCACCTTAGAGAGTGCGCTATGAATTTTGTTCTACGGTCCGAAATTCCAGGATTTACGGACGTCTTTTTTGTTAACGTGTCATTTCTTGCATTGAGAATTTCCCGTATCACCCCTTGACAGATCAGTGAACTTTCAGTTGGCAAACTGGATAGATGTAGGATTTTTGCGCGCTCAAGTCCGTACGCCTGTATAACATTTGAATGTTGTGTTCTTGAAATAACTTTTCGGAAGGAACGCAACTGTTTTGTAGGACCTCCTTCCTTCTCCAGCACTAGCGCGACGTCTGCAAGCTTCCCCCTGCTCCCTTCGCTAAACCCGCGCCATCTTCCTTCTTCTCTTCTTCGCGCCTTCTCCCCTTTGCCTGTAACTGTTTTCGATCCTTTCTCTCTCTCATGCTTCATCCTCTCTCCTTCTGGTCTGAATTTTGGACCCGCTCCACGCTACTTTTCTCGCACTTGTTCTTCCCGCCTACCTCCCAATACTGGAACTCCCTACCAAGGTATTGGAAGCCACGGATCGACGTCGTGTAAGGGGAAAAGTTTTCCCTGCACGAAGTAAACTGATTGGTTGTACAAAGAGTTTGCGGGATCGATATGGCTGCCCGCGGGCAATCATCTCAAACTAATCCCGTCAATCCTTACCCTATGCTTTTTCCTCTGCTGCCCCCCTGCTCGCAACTATAAAACCCGCAAGCGCTTCTGAAAAAGCTCTCTCTCAACCCATTGGCCAACTTCCGACAAGTCGTGGCTAGGCGATTGGAATGCACGGCAGGTCGAAAAGTCCTAACGGGCCGACGGTGGTTCTACAAGGCTGGGCGCCAGGTGGCCGCAACGTACTGCGGGATTTGGGTAGGTCACTGTAGGAGATGAGTTGGTGGGGGACAATCGATGTGGTGTGGTGGTTGGTATGTGGCGGTCGGGATCGCCAGTACCGAGGTATGGAAACTTGCTTGCGATTGAGAGGTTGTATGGCCTAGGGCCATAGTTGGAAAGCGAAAAACTTGCACATCTGTCATCTTCGATTCTTTCTCTTATTCTTTGGGGAAGTTAAGTTCACGACAGATTGTCGATTTCGGTCCTCTGATCTACTTTGTGTGCTTACTACTTTTCCTTTGTCTTTACTCTTCCTCTTCCATCAAGCTAGCCTCCGACATTATCTTCTCTCTCTCTCTCTCTCTCTCTCTCTCTCTCTCTCTCTCTCTCTCTCTCTCTCTCTCTCTCTCTCTCTCTCTCTCTCTCTCCCCTCCCCCTTTCTTGAAGACATTTTCGTCACGAATGGTTGGATGCTCTGGTAAAGTTCCTACGAATTTCTGAGGTTTTGGCTTGTTCGCCCTATCGAGTTCAATCGGGCCCCTGGTGACGGGCATCGTTGAATTTGAAAGGCCGCAAAGCTCGAACGATTTTGCCACTTCCCTCTCCCTGTCTGTGCTATCTAGCGCCTGATGAAGCATGAGAAATACTCGTTTGTATATGAGAATAAATTAATGCGAGCCTGGATATAAGTTGATCATTCTCTCGATTGGATCAGATTGCATGTTGATTAGATGTCGATGCATGTTGTGGTGCTTACTTATTTTCGTGATTGAGTAACGGACTGATTAGGTGGGCGCAACCTGGTTTTTACTCGTGGTATGTGGATCGGACATTCCGATCCGACCGGGTGCCGACTTTCCGCACCCCCATCTTACTCATCCCCCTATAACGAGGAAAGGACACGTGTATGCGAGTTGGATGTACAGGAAGTCGTCGCCAAGATGGGCGAAAGATACTACTTCCCACAAGAGACGAGGTGTTCCGGATTTGTAGGTGCTGGTTTTGTCATTGTTGACACTCACTTCCCCCCACATTTGTTGTTATTGCCTTTTAATGAGTTGATTGTCATCCCATGGATGGCAGTGGTACCTCATTGGTCCAACACTCTGTGCAGCGAGTGTCACCGCACAGAGCGCTATCGAAAAAGGGGGTTCCACTATCGGACACGTGGCCAAGACAAACATAAGGAACAAGCAACTAGGCTGAGGCTCTTCACGTCGGACTCTGAGCTTTGCAACGAACGACGCCGGGATCTGATCCGAAAGCGGTATCCCACGTGCATTCCTTCGCCCTTTCATTCTAAGAGACTACCGGTAGCCTACGCGAAAGTACAACAATACTTTTTGGATTGAATGAGTGTTTGAAAAACAATGTGTGCTTGTTTCCCTCCCGGACGACAAAAAACCAATTCTCGTTAAAACCGGAACCACGTGAGGGATTTCAGTTTCGTCTGAGGTGTTCCATATTTATAGGTGTTGGTTTTGTCATCGTTGACACTCACTTTCCCCCCTATTCGTTGTTTTTTCCTTTTAACGAGTTGATTGTCACCCCGTGGATGGCAGTGGCACCCCATTGGCCCAACACTCTGTACAGCGAGTGTCGCTGCACAGAGCCCTATCGAAAAAGGGGGTTCCACTATTGGACACGTGGCGAAGACGAATACAAGGAACGAGCGACTAAGATGAGACCCTCCACGTCGGACTCTGAGCGTTGCAACGAACGGCACCGAGATTTAATCCGAAAGTGAGATCCCATGTGCGTTCCTTCGCCTTTTCATTCTAAGAGACGACCGATAGCCCACGTGCAAGTACAATGATACTTTTTGGATTGACTGGATGTTTGAAAATAGTGCGCGTTTGTTTCCCTCCCGCAGGACAGAAACCCGTTCTCGTGAAAACCGGAACCACTCTTGGGATTTCAGTTATGTCTGAGGTGTTTCAAATTTATAGGTGCATGTTTTGTCATCGTTGACACTCACTTTCCCCCCTATTCGTTGTTTTTGCCTTTTAATGAGTTGAATGCCATTCCGTGGACGACAGTGGCACCCCATTGGCCCAACACCATATGCAGCAAGCATCGCTGCACAAAGTGCTATCGGAAAAGAGGGTTCAACTATCGGATACGTTGTGAAGACGCACATAAGGAACGAGCGACTAGGTTGAGGCCTTTCGCGTCGAACTTTGAGCTTTGCAATGAACGACGCCAGGATCTGATCGAAGAGTGGGATCTCACGTGCATTCCTTCGCCCCTTCATTCTAAGAGACGCCCAGTAGCCCACATGAAAGTACAATGATACTTTTTGGATTGACTGGATGTCTGAAAACAGTGAGCGTTTGTTTTTCTCCTGCACGATAGAAACCCATTCTCGTTAAAACCGGAACCACGCGAGGGAATTCAGTTCCGTCCGAGTCCTCACATCCAATTTCCAAAAAAATCCTTGGCACACCATATTTCATTATCTTTTAGGGCCCCTTCCGCACAACACATCGCTCCGACCGGAAGACAGGAGAGGGTGTGAGGTTGATCGTCACACATGCCACCAACGACCCTATCTCAGTCGGTACACCAATGACGTGTTGAAATATACACAAAAGTTTGAATCCAGATGCAAACAAAAGCCAGAATAAACTCAGTCTCGTTTTTCAAAGCTTGCGGGGTGATTTGAAAGGCCTAGAAAAAATAGTTTTGCCACCCCTGTCACGCGCATCGGTCCCGCAGGGGTCCCTTGCGACGTAAAGATCGACTTAACTGTCGGTCTTGCAATAAAAATGCAACATAATAACTTTCAAAGAGGACTGAAAGCTTGATGGGCGTGTCCTTCATCAGTGGTGAGGGTAGGAGTTGGGTTGTTAGTGGTTCTAGTTCTTGCCCTTCCTCCTCTTGGTTTTTTCAGATGGATGGTGAAAATCGGAAGCATGGTTTCAAAGGAATTTTGGGTGGGCTCACGCAGTAGGGGAAGGGTGGCTCAGGGTGTCAAGTCTATTAGAAGGACGGGATGGGGCGACAGTGGCCGGTGCTGGAGCAGTGGCTCTGTGACCATGGGAGGAGCTTGAGGCCATTGAAGTTTGCCGAGGGTGGAAGGCATAACCACCTCTTTCAACGTATCTGATGCTCGGGCAGTGACCCTGTAACCCGGTAGGGGGGTTGGCAGCTAAGGAAGTTGTTGAGGGAGGAAGACGCTTCCTGTCCGTCAGAAAACTGTTAGTTCGGTGCTGGGGCAGTTTGTGTTGCCTTGTAACCCTAGCAAGGGGGGTGTGAGAACTGGCGACTTCTGGTACGAGGACTGAAAGCTTGAGGGACAGTTTCTCACCTGTAGTGTGGGTTTGGTTTGGATTGGTGGTGGTTTCAGCTCTGATTTTCGTTTCTCTAATTTTCTTTTCCTTATTTTCTTGAAATTTTCCTGAATTTCTCAGAAAATGGGTGAGTGGGATAAGTAGATGGTTGGATATCAAGCGTCCTATTAGTGAGGGGGCTAGCTCGTAGGATGGAAATAGGGTACAGCAGCAGTGGAGATGGTGGCTCTGCTGCAATAAGTCTTGCCGGAGGGAGGTAAAGAGGATTGATGGGGGGTTTCTGAGTAGTTTGACTTAGCAAGTGCTGCTTGAGTAGCCTAGCAATAGGTTAGCAGTTATCCTTGTTTTCCTAGATCTTCCTGAACCCTTTCTCATAGTTCTCAGATTGTTCTCAGCCGAAGCCAGGTAATGGCTCTGGTATTTCAAATCCTTTGTATAATTCTATATGGGACACTGGGCCCGGTTCCCAGCACGTGTTGCTCCCCACGAATAGACCGGAGCGTTTGTCCCCGAAAAAAAAAAAAAAAAAAAAAAAAAAAAAAACTGTATTGCAGATTCTATAACGCGAAAATAAAATTACCAATGATTAAATAACAATGATACAGTTGTTACTCTTTTTTTTTTTTTTTTTTTAAAAACAGGCCCGCTCGGAATGCTCTCCAATTCCCTTCCACTTTAGGCTATCGACGCTCTCCAAGTGGGAAGCGAGGGAAGCCATGACCACAGACCCCACAAAAATTTGGACCATTTCTCGACTTACGCGTGTCATCCTTTTAAGCGAAGCATATAATCTTGAGGGGTCAGAGCCACCTAGGAGTAAAGACAGGCCCTGAGAAACCCGCTGTTTCACAACCCTTACATTTTCTATACATAGGGTATTTTCTTGGCTTACACATATCGTTGTTGCAATTCTAACATATGTCCCAAAGGGACACACATGGGGTCTTTCAACAACCCTAACTGACTTACTCACCTTCGTTCCAGCGATAGATGAAGATTCACAGAGACTCTACACTAAATTCCCAGCACTGCGAGTAAAAGCTATGGCACTTCTACTACAGTCTTCCCTTGAACACAACACACCCTCATCATGAATGTATGCAAGGTATCTTTTCAGCCCAATCATAATGAGGGTGTGGGATGAACCAACTTCCGTGCATAAGCGAGTTTCTGAGCCCCTTCCTTTCCCAGTACCCACTACGTAGCTGAAGTCAATCTAATCCAGTTCCAGTACCTCTACCAAGCCCAGATCGCATTCTCACGGAACGGGATGTCGAGCTCAGCATATTTCGGGTGTGTTTTTGGCCCTTTTTGTCTAGGAGGCTCTTCCTTGGTAGTCCTCAATATAGGCATACATTGGCCAATCATTACTCCTCGCTTCCATTCTTTCTTGAATTTTTCCTGTACTTTTACGTAGGATTTACGTGAGCACGTTTGAGATTTCCTTTCTTTTTTTTATTTAAGAAATTACAGGAAGCAAATGGTTTCTGTTCCCCTCTTTTTTTCTTCCTGGTATCACAAAAGAGCAAGAAGTGAGCATGGAAAGACACGTGAAAAAAAGAGAATAGATGTAAGGGGATAGATGAGGATGATAATTGAGAGGTGGGGAATAGAGTATCATGGCGGAGGGCACTCAGTGTCTCCCAGTTCAAGAGTTGGTGGATCCTCGGTGGTGTCTCTCCCCTACCCTGCAACATATTATGGCAGATGGGGGTTGGATGGGAGAATGCGGACAAGGGAACTAATGCAATGTCCATGCGTGCACACACACACACACACACACACACACACAAAATCAGTTCTGTGTATGTCTGTTTCCCCCTAGTAACTGCCATTTCGTCAGATGGACATTTTTGATTTTTTGAACAAAATTGAAACCGAGTTTCTTGGCCGAAACAGGTCCAAATTTGCTGCTCCTGAGGGTCCGGTGTTCTTAAGACGCCAGAACCCCTGGATGGATCTGGTCTTCAGCTCAGTCCACATACATGCAGGGGTTCCGGCATTTTCAAAACGCTGAACCCTCAGGAGCCAAAAAATTGAACCCGTTTTGAGCGAAAAAACTCGGTTTCAATCTCGTTGAAAAAAACAAAAAATGCCCATTTTGACGAAATGGCAGTTCGCTGTCGTTTGTCTTTCCTCTGATTTTTCCTATTTTTTGTGTGCCCAATTGAGCACCTTTAAGTAGTGCCAAACAGTCGGTCATTCCTTGTCTGGAGTGCCTACAACACTCTTAGGGGGGGCGCTCGGTTCGGGATGTCTGTGTTGCCTGTGGGTGATGATGGATGTTCGTTGGAGTGTCTCCCTGGCTCAGTGGGTGGTGGGAACCAACAGTCTGCGGGGTTCAATCGTGATGTGAGTAGGTCGTCTGCCACTTTGCTCTGTGTTGGATGTGTGGACTGCCTCGTCTGCGCTCCGCCGCTGCCTTGCTGCCTTGCTGCCTGCCCTGCTTGCTTCACATGTGGTTCTCTGCAAGTTGCTGTGTTCGCTGTGTGGTGTGGCCGTGTCGTTGGTGTTGCCTTGCGCTTCACTGCTCCGCTGCACGGTTGCCGAGCTGTTGGTCCACTCTGCCCTGTCGTCCCTTGCAGTGCGGTTGCCTTGCTTGCGTTGCCTTGTGCTTCACTACAAGGTTGCTGTGCTGTTCATCCACCATCCGCTTGCCGTGTTGTTCCTTGCAGTCGTTTTTGGCGTTGTGCACCCGTGTCGCCTGTACTGCATTGCCTGGTGCTCCGCAGGGTTGCTGCACACTGCTATGTTCCGCTTAGGGACAGTCTGCCTTCAACATGGGTCAAAGGGTTCATGACCCAAGGTCCCAAACCATCAAATACGGAGATTCCGCAGATTGTCGAGGGTTCAGCCTCCTGATGAGTCGGTGCAACTCCAGTGAAACAGTCTTTCATCAGTTTATTTTTCTCGGTCTCTTTTTTGGGGGGGGTGGTTACTTGTATTCCTTTCTGGCTTGCCTGTTTTGTGGGTTCGAGTGTCGTTTGCCCTCCCGCGTGCCCTCTTGCCGTTGTCCTTTGCCGTGGCCTGTCATCCTATGCCTTGTTGCCTCGTAGCTCTGTGTGCCCACCCGCCTACCCCGTGACCTACAGCCCTTACTCTTTGCTGCTGCATGTCGTTCTTTTTCTCATTGATCGTCTGTGTCGTTGCCTTTTTGGTTTGCTGTCTTGTATTGTGCGTCTACCCTCCGGCCTCCCCCTGGCCCTCCAGCCATCGTCCTTTGTTGAACTTGTGGCTTCTGAGGGTCCAGCTTCCTTCGTTGTGGCTTGCCTCCCTCTTACTGGTTGTCTTCTATGCCCTCGACCTTTCAGGCTTGTGCTTGTATGTTTTTTCTGTCTTTTCTATGTCTAGAGTGGACTAAGCCCTGTAGTGCCTATTGCAGTGCCTCTGAGTGAGTCAAGTCAATAGGCAATACTTTATGGCGTCTCCTATTGACTTGACTCACTCAGATGACATTGTGTGTTTCCTCCTGAAGTATTGTGTCGGTACAGGGCACATTTCTGAGCCGGAGATGTTCCCCATGTGTCCTTGCAACACACATCATCACTCACACACACACACACACACACACACACACACACACACAC
>BFEA01000227.1:1938602-1951644 GCA_003427395.1 Chara braunii
TCTCTCTCTCTCTCTCTCTCTCTCGTGTGACTTTGTTTTTCACATTTCGTTTTCTTTCTTTTTTAATTTTTGTGTATTTGAATTTTTTTCTTTTCTTTCTTTGTTGTTTCATTGTGGTGTCTTTCCGGGTGAACCGGGGCCCGACCATTCAGCAGCGACCGGGCCTTCCCTTGGCCGACCTACCTAAGGCTGCGGGGCGTAAACGGGAAGGTCCGCGGCCGATAGTTGGGCCAAGTACTGGTGGTTTAACCCCCCAGTACCTTTCCCTGCTATTTTTTTAGAGGCGCGCCGGGTAAAGCGTTGGGCTGAAAAGGAAGGGCGGGCGGGCGCCGATAAATTGAATTGGCGGCCAGTCTTGATGTTCGGGCTGGCGGGCGGTGCCCGCAGCCGGCATATGGGAAAGCTACTGGTGGTTTAACTGAAAAGCTGTGAATCGGAGCGGGCGGGAATGGCTTCGTTCGAGCATTGAAGTTGACGGGTAAAAGGACTGGATGAACAATATAACTTAGGACAGCGGGTGAACAAAAGGTCATTCGTCCGCAAGGACGTTGATGCGACTTGGGCTGGAAGGGAATAATGCCTATAGCTATTACCTTTTGCTACGACAATTGTTTTGGTCGTGCTCTTGTTGATTATCGCATAATTTTCATGGTTGCATTGCGCTGCGCCCGCGGCCGATATAATGGAAAAGTACTGGCGGCTTACGTGTTTCTCTTCCAAATGAAGATAACGACGATTACAGCTCTAAGGACTCTATGTTTTGCGTGCTTTGGCGTGGCATGACGAGTGGTGCCTGTTGAAGTGCGATTGCGGTTTCATGAATGTATGTTTTCGTGCATTTATGATCGTAACCTACTAGGGCGCTTGTACCGAGACGATGTGGCAGTTTAAGTTGGTGGAGAAGAGTTTCCGTACAAGAGCGTCGGGTGAGAAGATCTGCGAAGAAGGCGACTGGGGTCTTGCGGGTTTGTGAGCTAGAAGGGGTAAAGAGGGAACGATGAGCGGCGGAAGTGGTGGTCAGCGAGGGTCGGAGGAAGTGTTGTCGAGACCTCGAGGCTGACGGAAGTGATATGAATGTGGTGAGGAGGGGGGGGGGGTGCATTTCATCCGCAACTGTGCGGTTTACTGGCAGGCCGAGGCATGAGGGATGCCTTCTGTTCCTACACATGTTCCACGAGGAGGGAGAAAGATGTAGTAGGCCTGTGACTACTGAGGAGAACATTCACTGGAGCACATCTGCGGATAGTGGAACAGCAAGGGGGGAAGGGAAGGGTTCGTCCTTAACGCGGTGATGAGGAAGTACTTGATAAAGAAGGCAATGGAAAGAAAAATGAAGCAAGAGAGAAAGTAACAAGAGCAGAGGAAGAGAAATCACAAAAGGAACGAAAATGGTTATTGAAGCAGAAAAAACGACAACGTTTGAAACCAGACCAAGATGCGCAACTACTTTGGATCGTTGGAAGTGAAATGGGCGTGATGTGGATGACTATCATGCATAGTGCAATAGGAAGGGTAGACAAGCAATAAGGTTGAGTGAAAGAGGAAAAACAGTTGACGATGAGAAAGAATGTTTGTAGAGAATGATTGATAGGGAGAAGAAAAACGAGTATGACAAGACCGACGATGAGGAGCTAAAACTGGTACAGAGGAGAGCGGCAAGACTGAAGGTTAGTGTGAAGTGGAAGAGGGAGCTTGACGTGGTAGCGGGGAACAGTCCCTCGTTGGTTACTCTAGAGAAATGAGCTACTTCAAGACTTTCAGAAGAAGCTACAAAAAGAATAAAGGAACTTTGACGCTGAAATCGAAAGTCGGGACGTCGGAGGAACCAAGGAAGATCGACCTTTCATTGAAGCACATCATGGCATTGTGTGGACTGGTGGGAAGGAGAAATACGAGCAAGAGCATTAGGATTTCTATGATGGTCTTTTGAATGAGAAATTAACGGAAGTGTGTGCACTGTGTTGGTACTAGTACTTGGTAGGAGAAGGTGGAGTACGACAATCAAGACCTGGCCATGAAGCATTTAGTGATGAGGAGGGCTGCGGTCGCAGTGGGGTGGAATACGACCCGTCACACCTACCATTGATGATATCCCAAGACCATAGACGAGAGGATCAGGGGCACGGTTACTATCAAGGAGAAATTGGTTAGTCAGATGACACTTTCGAGTAAAGACCATGCGAGGGAGACTTGTGCCAGAAAGATAGCTGGAGAAGTATGCGAGAAAAGACTAGCCTTTCTCTGAGCCAAAGCCGGATAATGGCCCCGGTATCTTATGTCCCAAAATTCCATACTTAGACCAATTAGATTTTCTAGTAGTTCCTTGTCTTATTCTCATGAAATTTTTTGATGAAGCTTTCTGAATGTACTTGTTATGGGATGTTGGGCCCGGTTCCCAGTTTGTGCCAATTTGTGAGGATATGGTTGTATCTATGGGACGATGGACCCGGTTTCCAGCAGGTGCTGCTCCCCACTAATAGATGGAGGCTTAATGGAGCTTGTTTTCCAAAAAAAAAAACAAAAAAAAAACTAGCATGTGGTAGTAACAGGAATGTAGACAAATGAGTGTTGAGGGAACCCGTTATTGGTTTAATCCTATTAGATAAGGTTAAGTGAGGAGAGAAATTCGTAAAGTATTGGTATGCTTAGCTAGAGAGAGGTACCTCCAATCTAGGTAAACCGAGCATCTGCATGTATGTCATAATTTCACCTTGGCATATAAAAGTTTATATTGGACTCACAAAGCGTGGTGTAAGAATTATTGCCATCGAAGAGGGAAGGGAGGTAAGAGGAAGAGGAAGTTATATAATTGACTCGCGTAAGATTCGGGCACATGAGTGTGTAGCTATAGCAGTGTATACGAGCAAGGATATGAAAGAGTAAAAGGCAGTGGAGGCTGCGCTAATCAAGGTGTGGTCACCATCTCGTAATTCAAGTTTGGGAGAGAATAAGAAGACTTGAAAGAAGAATAGAAGGAGACTGGGTAAGAAGGAAAGGGCGAGGTTGTCTGATGGAAATAATGGGGTACAAACAAAGAAGGTAAACAAATCAGTTGGACTGATTATCGAAGTTAGAGAGCCATGTCAAGATTGTGGACCAATTAATATTATCGAACATTTGTGAAGGCTGGTAAAACAACATCGTAAGGCGACATTATACTAGTGACTCCAGAGGGTAACACTTGGGTTGACGATTGGTAGGTTCTGAGGAGACTGTTTGGGTAGACGTTGTCGATCTCATCGGTCCCGCACGGGGACCCTCTCAACCGCGTCACGCAGGATTTGGCAGGACTTGTTGCGAAGAGCGTTTTTGGCTCCGGCCGAGATCGCCGACCGTACCTCTCGCGAGTTCCTACAACAGGACAGGGTCACGCGAGGCACCGCTTACCTCCACCTGCGGGAGCTGTCACCATCCCTTAGGTGGGCGTATCACCGTCGAGCTACTGAACCACATGCGAAGGCTTTTCGTATGCAATTGCAGAGGTGGCCCAGCTGAGGGCGTTTCTCGTTCGCTGTAGCATAGGGGGTACACGTGGTCGACGCCCAAATTCGAACCCGCACGCGAATCGACGCACTGGGGGCTGAAGTCCCAAACGCGACTCGACGCCGGTCGACTAGGACGCATCCTTCAAACCACGCGTTACACCACGACACTCATACACATGGAGGAATACAAAACAAATAACCCAACAGCACAACAACACAACAACACAACAACACAATAACACAACCACACTCCTAGTCCCTTTAGTATCCAACCCATAACCTTCTGAAGCGAGATTCAGATAGGCATCGCGCGCTGAACTTAGCATAAAAAGTTAGTCGGGCGCATGGCCTTCTCATATTGACCAGCCAGCGTGTATATACGAACATCCGCACTGATGGGGTACTATGTAGTACTCGTAATCGCGCGACCCTTGGTAATCTCGAGGGTCATGTTCGACACTCAAGTGTCGGCTGACAAGCGATTTGAGGGGTTAATCTCTCGACGCTAGACAACCGCCAAGTGCGGTTGAAGACCACACCCTCTTCTGCACCTTGTGGAGAGGGGTTGAGTAGACAGCTTCAGGGTTGTCGTGGCGGTCGAGCTCTTGGTTCTCGCACCATGCTCCATCAATGGAGGTATATGCAGAGATCAAGGGGTTTGACTTCGACGGTTGTCACGGACTACAACGTCCAACAAAAAAACTTTTAAAAAGGACACAGATACAAAGGGGAAACGAGACCCGCCCCTTTTTCTATTATGCATAGACCTTATTCGGGTTTGCGTAGCCCGGTAGGCCAACTGAAAAAAAAACGCTAAGATAGGACAACAGAAAGTGGGTGCGCACGGGGCAATGCCCATTTCAAACCCCTGTGTGAACCGACGTTCGAAACATGTGGAATCTCGAATGCGGATTCCCATAGGCTGACTAGGACAAGTACTACGTTTGCGCGACATTTCGCATTACCAAAACTCGGGTCTATTTACTGCAATGTGCTTTTGTCCCTTCTGCTTGACCCATAATTGTTCCTGCGCAAGCCCTAAGTGGAGCCCGCGCGCCGGATCGTATAAGACGGTCATGCGTGTGCAGGGCCTACACATATCGGCTAACAACGTAATCCTACGGAAGCGGTCGTGATGACGACGCATTACACGGTGCCCATAATCGAGTGGCCTTATCTGAGCCATGGGGTCGCTCTCGACGCTCGGGTGTCGGCTGAAGCACGCGCTAGGCGGGGTAAACCTTTAGCGAGCGCAAAAAACGGTATAAGGGTCTTACCATCTTCTGCACCCTGCGGTGTCCTAAAGGGTGCGGGGTAAGATGGTCCCTAGGGCAGGGAGGAATTCGGAGCGGTGGTGAGTTGTCTGGCGCATCACCAGCGACACGCTAATCCTTCCGCCCGAAACTTCATCCTTCCACCCAAAAAAAACTAAAACAAGGAAAGGACAAAAAAAAAACAAAGAAACCACCTAACCTCTACGAAAATTTATGCATGGCTTATTATAGGCCTTGTCCGCCCCAAAAGGTGTGAGTGCCTGTTTGGTAGGACACACAGCCTCAAAGAGAGAAGAGGGACCTGGAATCTCCTGGACAAGGGACTCAAATTCCTGGTTCATGGCTAACGTTCGACGAATTTAAACCAACGAAAAAAGGAACAATGTAAGCGTGTGGTCGCATAACCCTGTGAGGGTTATCCGAACGTACGCTTACTTTGACTATCAAAATATCAGAACAGGAAAAAAAGGCAGTCTCAATCAAACAAAGGGTTGTGTGGTAGTTTACTCTTTCACGACAGTTGTGTGGTTTGTCTAATGCATCTGAATCCAAAACATAATCATTCATCGGGACTCAATCGAGATTTCTCCACACATACCTGCAATCATATACAAAATTCAAACGACATCGCACACACTAAAAGGGTCAACTTTTCAGCCTTCTCTAGCTCACGCCCTGCCTTATGCACAGAAGCCCAACCTTTTTCTCACCGTTCCTCAACAAAAATACTCAGTCTTTAAAAAGTGGCCATTTGTAAAGAATCTACGTGAAAACCCAAGAAAGATAAAACCCAGCAAGGGCCAAGACCTTAGGTTGAGAGGCAGAAGAAGCAGGAAAGTTGAGTCGTAGACCGACGAATCGGCAACCGACCTGTTATTAGTGATAACAAAAAAGTGATCCTTCGAACGATCAGGCTGAACGAATCAAGCCTTCAAGCGAAATACGGAAACCTGCATCACAATACAGGCCAAAAAGAACCGCTACGATGTTCATGCCAAAAAGGACAATACTCCCCAAGTCGTAACCTCTACTAATCTTACTTTCAGCTCCCCTTACCAGTACTAAGTCACTGAGCATCTCCCCTATTTAGGGTGGATTTGCCAAGTACCTCCTAACTAAAAATATTCTAACTCCTCAGACTCTACGAAATTTCGATAGCGCTTCCCGTAGGAAGAGTGCCTTTCCATAACTTCTATGAGTCCAAAGATAACGAACTCTTTCAGATTTGTAAAAATTTCGGCAGCGCTTCCTATAGGAACAGGAGGCTGCCAAGATTTATACAAAGCTGAAAACAGAAAAACAAAACAAAACTATACTTAAGACTAACTCCTGACACTTGCTTGATAGTTAGAACTGGAGATAGTTTACACGACCCCTTCCAGAAGATGGTATCGTGAGTTATCATCAATTCTATCTTTAAGTAAGGTCAGTCCTATCTTTATCCCAAGCTCTCCATCCCATCATCCATCTTATCTACCTATAGTGAGAGCCCACAAACATGCATAAACAAACATCTCTTACAGTCTCACATCAGTTTGGCCTAAGTAGTTTGTTACATCTCTCAGTTCTTTTCCCTTTTAAGTTCCTCTTCCCTATGGCGTATGATCAGACTCACCCTAATTAGACCACCAGTACTTGACCCAACTATCGCAGCCGAGCCTGGAAGTGCCCTGCGCCCCGTTTCCCGCCGAAGCGCCAATTCCATTTTTGTTTTCGGAAAGGCTGACGGCGCCAGCCTACTAGGTCCGGTTACCCGAAGCGCGAACTTCGCGTAGCGTTAACGCTAAGGCACGCGGCCGATATATGGGTCAAGTACTGGTGGTTTAAAGGGTATGTCTGACCTACCTAAACAACAGATAAGGTACGTACATCTGGACTGCCCTAACCCTAGGGTGTGCCCAACATAACATGAACTATATACGTAATGCATATGATCAGACCGCCCTAACCCTAGGGTACGGCTGACTCCTGCTCAACTGACGACCTGAAGCATAGGACTGGGCTGCCCTAACCCTGGGGTGTGCCCAACCTACCCTGAACAAAGTTACATATGGCATAACATTAGACCATCCCTACCCAGGGGTAGCCCTAACTTGCCTGAACATAAGTACAAACGACAAAAAGTTGGACCACCCTAACCCTAGGGTACGTCCAACTGACAACACATTGACGACAAAGGCATATCACTAGGCCGCCCTAACCCTAGGGTACGCCTAGTAGTTGGTCATACAATAGTTAATATGGTACGAATACTTGCACAGACTTTAAGTTTTTCCTTCTCTTGTTAGACAGTCGATCGGACCTTTCCAACTAATGGAACTTCCGATCCGGCGTCTTTATTTAGAAGGGAAAATAAAAACAGATTTATACTAACTCTTTGATCCTTAGTGTTATTACGAGCATACAACTGAACCGCCCTAACCCTAGGGTACATTCAGTCTACCCAACTACCTTGTTTTTATTCTTCATCTATTTTCTTTTCTTCCTTAGTTCTACTTGACTTACTCACTGGTTTTCCCTACCCAGGGTGCCTGGTCTGTCAGAAGTACAAGTTCAATATATATATATCAGATTTTATACTCTGGTTGACAAGTTGATTCATAGCTCATGGCTAAGCCCTCATAACCCTAGGGTACGCTTAGTCTTATGTCTTGTTCCCTCAGGAAAAAAAAACATACACCTCAACTCATTAAAAGAAACACCAGGAATCCGAGCCTTCCCTACCAGGGTGCCCGTCCTCCTGTTCAGAAAACCTAAAAAAAAACTGCGACTGATCCTTCCCACCCGGGTAGAACCAACCATAAAAGTCATTCACACAGCCCAGCAAACATCAATAAAACATAGCACTGGGCCCACATCCGCCCGGAGGGGCCCAGCCTTGGGTTGACCCGGTCAAGCGCATGCAAAACACCATTCTCCCACCTTCCCCCAATTCATTTTGCCTGAATTCACTCAAAGTATCTGACTTTCCACATATACTTGTTTATTTAATCTTTCACAAGCATGTCCTGACATACATAACAAAAAAATAAAAGGCAATAATCTATCATAGTTATATTTAGATACCCAAGGTAATAACAATTAGCGGATAGGATCTTACGCGTCATACGAAGTTTATACCTGAAGTTCCCTGCCTCCAGAACCCCGCCTGGGTTCCGGCAGAGCTCCCGCAATCGCTGGGGCGAACCTCCCACAGAGGCCTTGGCGCGAATTACGGGTTTCAATCCCGCCTGCCGCCTTCCTCTCGGAACCAAAGGACTAGACTGAGAGTAAGAAAGGCAGCAAAAGAAACATTAAGATTCTCAGATACTGAATGGGTGCTCTCAAACTCGCGGGAGATGACCTTGAAGTCTTCCACTCCTGAGGGCCCCACAATGATAGCCAAAACGCAGCAAGGACAGGCGAATCGTGGCCAAAACGCAGAATACCAGCCCCTTGACTGTCCTCCAAGCCACGGCAGTAGCCCTATGGAGTGTTGGCTCACTCCTCCTGGTCCACGACCATGCGCAGCTTGTGTTCAGCAAGGTGGCACTGCAGCAGCTAAAAAAAAGCGCAGTAAGGCCACCGCCAAACACCGCGGAAGTTCAGCAAGCGCTGCAAGCACCGTAACTGCGCACAACAGTAAATACAGCAGCCGGCGCAGCAACCCTCACAATTCAGTTGTTACACAACAGTCCGCTTCCACTAAGCTTCCACAATCGTGTTGGCGTCACGGATGGCAATGCAGGAGACACGGCTCCGCAAGAACCACAGTCGCAACCCTGTCTGTCGCAGTTGCTGTCGAGTATTCGACAAAGGAGCGGTCTGCAGCAGCAGCAACCCTGAAGAGTAAAAGTCCCTCGTTAGGCCTCCATGACGCAGTAGTGACCTCTTCCTAAGCAAAACACCGGCTGTAACAGCAGCCCACTTGGGAACAACAACAGTACTTGTAGTAGGCTAGCAAAATAGCAACCCCCAATGATGCACAACAACTGCAATAAACCCAACTACGCACATGGCCCGGTCAACAAGCAAGGTAACGCTCAGCGAAGGTTCTCAGCAAGGTCAGTGATCAGTAACGTTTAAACACGCAGTTGACGAGAGGTATACCAGTTGCATAATAGTTGGAATCGTAGTCAAGTCTCAGAAACGTAGTAGCACTGAAGACTAGCACTCCGTCCGAGCAATAGTTGAGAGTCAACAATAACCACTACAACACTGGTCCCGGAGCCGAGCAACCAAAAAAAAACTTCCAGATCGCACAACAGATCAGCCCACAACAATAGCGCAACGTCAAGGATGTGACCTTGAAATCGGAATCTGCAGATATGGTCCGTGGCTATGCAGCGATAGTACGATCCGCAGGTCACCTAAATGACGAACGGTTGCTTATAACACTCTTTTTCCTTCCGATATGCGAAAAAAAGGAATGATCCTTCCACTAGAACGTGGCTAGATACAGCCCCAGCTCTCAATCCAGATTTGTGCGCAGCTTGGCATCATAGCTCGACTTTCGGTTCACCCCGCATCGCCAATTCGGTACTTTCCCCGTTGAGGTGAGTTCCTCCTTTCTTGAATGTACCTAGCTGGGTTTCGCGTCCTGATTCATCCACTCTCTCTCTCTCTAGCAGTTCTCCGGTAACGGTAATGCACCCGACCGCTAGAACGGCCATGTTGAGCCAATGTCAAAGAGCGGAGCGACTAAGCCCCGGGCAATGATTTTGAATGTAACAACGAGCACCACCACGCGCGTCCTTGTTCGGTGAAGGCCATGATCACAGCGGGGCATCAGTACGACAAACAATAGCCCAACCCGTATGAGGAGATGATCATCATGATGATGATTACTAGCCCGAAGTTGATCACGTTGATGAGCGGCGGGCACGGGCCGCGCCCTATCACTTCAGCAACTTCACAGTTTCGAGGATGAGTATGCCGTCATAATACGGCCAGCTACGTCATGGTGCTATCCTTTCCCTATCCTCCTCTCAACTCTCCATCTTTTACTTCCTACCTCGTCCGCTCCTCCCCGACTACCATCTACTCTTCCCTCTTCACCTACGTTGATCCCCGCTTCTACTCCTCCTTCTCTTCGTTTGTACTAACCGCGAGCATGAGTAACACTGATATGAGTGAGGGCCCGAACAACGAACGATCGATGACCACCGTTATGCGAGGGAGAGGACGAACAAACAACAACCATTTTGTCAAAACGGACATATTATATTTTTTGAACGAAATCAAAACTGACTTTTTTTGCCAAAATCCGGTCGGAATTTCTTGCTCCTGGGGGTCCGGCGTTCCCAGAACGCCGGACCCCCTACATGTATCTGGTCTATGGTTGAGACCAGATACAATTTTTTTTAATTTTTTTAATTTTTTAATTTTTATTTTTTTGTATCTGGTCTCAACCATAGACCAGATACATGTAGGGGGTCCGGCGTTCTGGTAACGCCGGACCCCTAGGAGCAAGAATTCCGATCGGATTTTGGCAAAAAAAGTCAATTTTTATTTCGTTCAAAAAATATAATATGTCCGTTTTGACGAAATGGCTGTTAAACCGTCCATGAAGATCTCGACGACGACCACCCCGAACCGATAAGTCTCCAACCCCGCATTCCGGCTCTCCGTACTTCTATCGATAAGAGGAGCGGTCTCGCTTCACCACCCGCCCCGACATACGAAAAAAGGGAAATAATAAAATGTGAATGAATCTCCTACTAAAATGCGGGAAGATACATTCAGTTTCCCCTCTATGATATGCTCCTTCCATGCACCGTGCAACCCTCACCACTCGTACTAATTACTCCGCTGCTCAGATTGAATTTATGACGCGGCCAATCAATCCAGAGTGGTCTAAAACCCCCATTTAGTATCTTTGTTTGCCAAAAACGGCCGAGCAATTCGATTTGCATCCCTCTTTATACTCTTTCCTTCCTTCTCGACTTCTTTCGCGCCCCTCCTTTCTCCGTTACTCCTTCTTCTACTAACTTCACACCAAAAGTAACTACGGATTCGGGGTCGCCCACCCAAAAAATCCCCAACTAGCTCCTTTTCCCACTTGGGTCAGTTAGAAAACGACTGAGTCATGCCTTTCCCACCTTTGTCGAAGTTCGTTTCTGCCATCGCCACCTCCATCTTTGTTTCCCAATGAACCTGGCTCGGATCCGCGTCCAGGTTCATTCCCCATCTTACCCTTTCCTCTAGTTCTCTGCTTTAACTCTAGCTTTTCATCCCCTTGTGCCTCTTCTCCATCTCTCTTCACCCCTCCTAACTAACGTTCTTACCTACGTTGTCTACGAACCTATCTACCCGTCCCGATGGTAGTGAATCGTCGGTCCGACATAGACCAAGTTCCTTAGTCTGTCGTAACACGACCTCGTTGTCGACAGGAGGGACGAATAGCGCTCCTACTGGCAGCGCACCAACTACGTTCAAAGTCAGCACCGAGCGATGCCAAGTCAGCGAGGAGTATGGCAATTAGGACAATAGGTGATCATGACGGCGAGCACCACTATCGCATCGGCCTTCGACGCGGCCTCACACAAGCTTCTGTCTTCAAGAAAACGAAACGTAAGTCCTCTCGTCAATTAATGTCTGTCAACCTACACAGGGGCCATGTTAATCTTCTCTGTATCGTTCCAATTTTAACGGATGTCCCGAAGGACCTCGGTAAAATCCGACGATTCTGGCTCTACTCGTCCGTCAAGTCCCATCGCCATTTAGATTCAAACTCAGTTCTATATTTCAACAGTTCAATAGCGTACCCACTGAGCTAGGCTCTTGGGTTCACGACCAGTCCCAAGGCCGGTACCGGACGCGTCCTAAAATGGGACAAAAAATAAAAAATTAATATATAAAAAAAATTAAAAAAAATGAAAAATAAGAAAAATAACGGAAAGAGAGGTGAGGAGGAAAGGACCGTCGGAACCCTGTCCTCGGTCCTGCCTATCGGGCCCGCTGTCGGACTCCCCAACAAAACTAAGGTGGATAGTCCCGCAGGACCCTCAACCCCTCAGTTTGCTCTGTAGCGCTCCTCCGCTCCTCCAATGTTGGCTGCCGGCCTCGATCCCAAGATCTGCATGTTGTAAGTCCGATGCAGTAACCAATAGGGCTAAGCCCAAGACTGAGTTTGGGAGGCACATTTCTCCATGTAAAGAGTAACTGCTGCCGGCCCGGACCTGCAGAAACGCGTCAAGGCCTTAGCTTGACTTATCACCTGACCCTGTGGCCCCGCTACCCCGTATACACACTCTCACTGTTGGGGGGGCAAGTTATCGCTCGGCTCACCGCGCGTGTAGCCCTGCGCGCTGCGGCCAACGGCTGGGGCTTCCCTATTCCGCCATATCCTTCGAAAAGCGGCCCTTTAATTGCCCCCGTGTCGGAAAAAAAACCGTCTTTGCCCATACCGTACCTAGTCTACGCCAGCCTAACTAAGGTCCACCCTGCGGCTTCTACTACCGGCAATGCACGGTCCCACTTAGTACTTGCGCACTCCTCATAATGCGACCCTCGGAATGCCACCTTTCAGTGAGTCAAACAAAATCCTCCTCTAGTCGCAGTCTCCCCTGGTCAGCTTTGCGCTGCCCGTAACTTCGTCCGTGCGGGCGGGGTTGGGGCTTACCCGCTTTTATCCAAGATTCTAACCTAGTACTAGCTCGCTCTATCGGTGTTTCATAGTTTATATTGATCAAATATTTGGTCAAGCTAACGCGTGCCCACAAAATGCACGCTCACACTCTCTCTAACCAACTCAAAAGCGTGTGTCACTCCCAATCCCTGAGAATTGGTTGCAGTCGCACAGAAATGAGACACGCCTTTAGATATCGTCAAAGAGCGTACTTCCTGTAAGCTGCAAGAACGTGCCCAAATACCCTTGTAGGGTATTCGGGCCGACAACGTGTCTAAGAGTGAAAGTTGAAAGGGACACTCGTCCCATGTGGATTGCGCTGCAGCATATCACTGAGGCATGTCCTGCTACACTGAGGCTGAGAGAGATCACATGGTTCAACTGTTCCGAAACAAGAAGAGGCAAGTAGAAGTGTTGAGAAGTAGTCTAAGCTTATTTGCTGAAATATTACAGTGCGGGGGCGCCCGGGGTACAAATTTTTTATTTTTTTTTTTGCTTCCCTGCACTCCCTGCAAGGAATCATATCGAGATTCTTTTTATTTTTTTCCAAATAGGTACTCCACGGGGCAGGAAAAAACTTGTGACAAGGTGCTCCTGCACACCCCGGTTGCGTTGTTTCCTGCACCCCCGTTGGCGGCTTTCCAACCCCCGGCCCGACGCCCAGCCCTGACCTC
>BFEA01000227.1:1977795-1990697 GCA_003427395.1 Chara braunii
CCATGCGGAAGCGCTGCCACAGCGACTTGTGCAAGGAGGTCTGCAGATGAGCCCGGAGGACGCAGTGGGCTAGAGAGAGGGAGTTAGCATAGCGATAGGGTAGATGCAGMGAYAGCTKCCATAGCTGTAGTTAGTAGTGAGTGTGTGTGTGTGTTCGAGTGTTAGAGTGATGCGTGTGGGATATCCAGGGTGATCCAGTGTATGTGAACAGTGMGATGTTTGGGCGCTGAAGTCGCCRTAGCCAATTGAGAGTGAACTCGTATCTGAAAGCCATATATCTGAATTTTGAGTGGGCGTATGTCGCCAGTATGCTGCGTTGCTGTTTACATGCATGAAAAGTGTGTTTGAGAACGAGTCTGATTGCAGTCTAAACTGTTTGCATTGGAAATCCATCACATCTTTCTGCAAAGATGGTTGAAGGCCGTACTCATCCACAACTTCGTCAAACCCTTTGTTGTCCTGGCGCGCTTGACGACACACCGGCCCCAAGCTAGCAGCGATGGGAATCACACGTTCAAACTCTGAATGGGTAGAATAGACGATGGAGTTACAACGGCAGAACGGGGCTCTCTTAAGGTCTTTCACACATTTCAACTGTTCAGGAGTGAGTTCAGAAAGGTGTCCTACTAGGAGCATGGTCGTGGTCGAGAAAAAATCCATTGAACACTTCTTGCCGAGGCAACTCATCACAGCAACATACTTGTTTCAGGAGCATAGGGATGTATCCATGCGGCTTGTACCGTTGCTCAACAGCCTCTATGGATTTCGATCGAACTTTCGTCCGAAGACTCCAGCCGAAGGCCCCGCCTTCAACTACATTGATAACATCTGCACTCAGGGCTCCAGTTTCCCGATCCATTACTTCAGCGCACCAATACAGTCTGTCCTTGTCATTTGACTTGTCCTCCAACAACAACATTTGCAGAGGGAAATGCTGACCGTCTGAGCCAACGAGATCGAAATCGATCTGGTGTAGAATCATGAAAAGACACCATACCTTGACGTCAAAAACCCTCGCCGTCAAAACAATCGCCGTCAAAACGCTCGCCGTCGTAAATGGGTTCGCGCATCCGTCTGCCATAGCCATAAAGTCTCCTGACAATATCATTATCACTCTCACGTCGAACGTTCATTCCGCAGCGAGTGAAACAACTCTCCAGCAGCTCTGAAGTATGGTTCTGAATGAGGAAGTGGTGCAAGCCCTCACAGAACTCTGACGGTTCCAGAACGTCCTCCAACTCGAACGGAACCTCATCGGGGTCTTCTAGCCATAGCATCCTTCTCCGCTGAGCCTCGCAAAAGTCGAGAAACAGGTTGTCTGTATACTTTTTGAAAAACTCAAGAGCATGTTTGACGAATGTGTGGCAATTCGATTCGCCAGCTCCCCGCTGCTTTAGCCGATCAACTAAGTACTTCGCATGGTCCTGGTGAACAGCGCCATCGTCATATGGCGTCATTTTGAGGTCGATGAAGTCCTCGCACCTTTGACTTTGATAAGTGGTGTCTAGAGAAGCGACCTGCAGCGGAACAATGTGATATTTCTCAAATACGCTCCCCTGAAAGGCCGTGCGAAAGTCAAGCACCTTAATATTTTCCATACCATCCATGCTCGCCAGCTCCTCCGTTCTCCCTTTCTCCTTCTTGTTGTCGCGTTTTTGGCAATTGTAATTATTCAAAATTATTGACGAAATACAAAACGATGACGCAACTGCACAAGGATGACAGGGAAAAGAAGCAAAACAAAGCAACAAAACTTGTCAGAATGGTAAACATAGAAGAAAAAAAAAAAGTTATTAAGGAAAGGAACCAATGAAAGACGATAAGTTTTAAATTTTGGATATAAGATTCTAGACATATAATTTAGTTACAGTTGTTACAGTAGCAGCTGATTAGTCATTTGCAGAGGGAAGAGAGGGAGGAAGCACGAAAGTTTTGATGCTCTTTCTCAAAATAGGGTGGAAGTAGGAGAAGAAGTACAGCATGAGCAGCAGAAAGAAATGAAAAAGCACAAAAAAAAAAAACAAAAAGGAAAAAAAAAAAAACTTCAAGAGTCGTCTTCGTCAAAACATTAGTAAAGGGCGAAGAGTGGGAGAGCAAGAGGAGGAGGAGGAGGAGGAGGAGGAAAGAAGCACGAGAGCAGGAAGAGGGTAGGAGGACAACCAGGAAAAAAAAAGGAATGAACTTCGACAAAATCAAGAAGCTAGGGTAATGCAATCAGACTCGTCCCTTTCTCACTCAGCAGGCATGGAAACAGATGGCAATCACACTGGCGCCGGGCGCCCACACAAAGCTCAGAGATATTACGGCCGAGAGCACAGTTCAGATACAAACTTGCTTCAAAGTGGCTATGGCGCATGAGCGCCCTTACATCACCCTCACGACACTGTATCCTCAACAACTGTTCACATGCACACTTCTCTGGATCTCCCTGGATGTCCCACACGCACACACTCCCACTGCACACCCGCTCACATCCACGTTGTAGACTAACTCTAACCTATCGCAGATATGGCTGCCTGCTACCTCTACCACTACTAGCGGCTATGGCCGCTTCACCTCCCTCGCAGCCCACTTCGACTTCGGGCATCTGCAGACCACTTCGCACAAGACGCTTGGGCAGCGCTTCCGCATGGTTCGCAGCAGAATGAATGAATGGCTGGACGCTGCCTCTTGATTTATACTTCTGTTGGTCACAAGTCTGCTCCTTTCCACCGGGCCCTTGGTGCGCACAGTCCCACATGGTACCTTCTGACTGGACGAGGTGTGACTGGGACCTGGTACTGCTGACTTGACACAATTGGACTGCCCGCTTGCCCACCTGCCTCTGGTCTAACGTGAGCAACACTCGAAAGGCCACTTCCAGACCTTCCGGACGTCTGTAGACTTGGCCTTTCGGGTCTGTAGCAGCTACTACCTTGACCTTTCAGGACTGTAGCAGCTACGACTCCTACACAGCTATGACCCCTTCTCGACAGACCTGCAGATCGAACCCCGACAGCTACACAGACCTACGACAGACAACAGTCAACTACCAAAAGACAGGTCGCGGGTTCAAACACAAAGGGTCGACTTGATACTGTACACGAGTGCATAAAGTCTAGGGATCGAGCCCTGGGATCTGCATCTGCTACTGCTACGGTGAAAACCGTTTCACTCCCGCCGGCCTAAATTCGAGGTCCTCCAAGAATACTTCAGTCAAAGGCAGGACCTTTACCTCTGTTATCTCTCTCATAGGCTCGGACTATATCGGGAGCAATCTCTAGAAGTTCGGTCCGGGTAAACCAGCGGTTGTCTTCAGGTTCTTGATAAGAGAATCTGACTTTGTATTGTTTCTGTGGACGACCTCTACCTCCTGTTCTGAACACATCTTCACCTACTATGCGATCAATGCCGTATCTTCCATCCATATCCAGAGGGATCATGGATCTTCTCGATGGAAACTGCTGACTTGTAGTGCAAGGTAACAACTTTGACGCATGGAAAACTGAGTAGGTGTGGAGGTGTGATGGTATCTCTATGGTGTAAGATGGTTTATCCTCTCCGCCCTTGACTTCCACGACTGGTCACGGTCCTCTGTAACCAGGCAACAGTTTTTGTGAGATGTTCTCCTTAGGAGCAAACTCTTTAGACTTGACCCAGACTAAGTCGCCTACTTGAAACTGTGATGGGCGACGGTGCTTATTGGCGCACTCTATCATTCTATGTCAGGCCTTCCTGAGGTTCTCTACTACGGTAGTAATCTCCTTTTTATGTTGTATCGCAAACTCTCCAGTACCGGGTGGTAGCCTCTGAATCTGATCCCAGTTAAGTCCTTCGAACGGTATGCGTGGTCTAAAGAACGTATGCAATCTGTTGGGAGTGCGAAAGGCTCCTACATGCACACTATTGTTATATGCGCTGGCTTCCTTTGTGAGCATCTCATCCCAGGTAACTTGATCAAGCCTAATATACATTCTCAGAACCTATTGCAGGGCTTTGTTCATCTGTTCAGTCTGACTGTTGGTCTCTAGATGACGGTCAGATGACATTAACAACTTAAGAGTCGTAGAATCTCATTAGCTCCTGCCAAAGCTGACTAGTGAAACGGGTATCCTTGTCGCTAACTATGGACAGCGGTAGCCCATGCTCACTGACCCAATGATCGAAGAACTTCTCTATCACTAAATATGTGTGTGCCTCTGCAGGCAAAGGAACAAAAACTGCATATTTGCTAAATCTATCAACCATGACCATGACTTGGCTATTGCCATGCCTACTCCTGACACCAGCGTCCATAAAATCGATGGACACAAAATCTCCGGGTCCTTCAGGAATAGGTAAGGGTCTGAAAAGACCAAGAGGGGTTATTCCTTTGACACACTTTACAACTGCGGACGTACTCTATGCAGTCAGACTTCATGCCAGGCCATGTGTACGTACGCATGAGGTTGGCTAATGTCTTTTGCCACCCAAAATGTCCCTTTGTATCATGGCATTCCCCTAAGATCAGACTTCGGATCTCTTCACTGTTGGGACCGCACAATCGATCTACTACGTTAGTATTCTCGAACATCAACCCATTTGTAGTGCGGTAATCCGGTTCTGACTCTGGGGCCTCCTTAACTCTCTTAATCAGGTCGCTATAGATAGGGTCTTGCGCATACGCTTCCTTGATTTTTTGTTGCAGGTCTCTCCGTATGTTCAGATAGTGCACTATCGCTCCCCCAAGTAGTCTGCTCTTCTACTTAGAGCATCCACCACTACGTCGGAATCAGGGTCGGTGTTGGGGTCAGCGTGGGGATCGGGGTCGAATGCAGCAAGATTCCACGAGGATAGTCAGGATCAAGGCGGGGGAGGTCAGTAATCGCTTGATCGATCAATCCATCAACCAACCAACCAACCAATCAATCAATCAATCAAACGATCAATCAATCAATCAATCGATCGATCGGCGTCGGAATCAGGGTCGCTGTTGGGGTCAGCGTGGGGATCGGGGTCGAATGCAGCAAGATTCCACCAGGATAGTCATGTACCAAGCAGATAGTTCAAATGCACCAAGATTCCATCCAAATAAGAGAAAAGCATCGAACTCGTTTGCCAATGCTATTGCAAACGAATCGCGCAGAGGTATAGATAGTCATCTACCAAGCAGATAGATCGAACGAGGTCGGGATCACGGGAGGTTTGCTACGTGGCGACCGCGCAAAAGATCCGGGTTCGGATCACGGTCGGGATCGAGGTCAGCGATTGCTTGATCGATCAATCGATCAACCAACCAACCAACCAATCAATCAATCAATCGATCAATCAATCAATCAATGCATCAATCGATCAATCAACCAATCAATCAATCGAACGAATCAATCGAACGAATCAATCGAACGAATCAACCGAACGAATCAATCGAACGAATCAACCGAACGAATCAATCGAAAAAAGAAAAAGACGCGATAAGGTCGGGGAACCAATCAATCGAAGGAATCGATTTCGAGGCGGGGAAGAGCTCGGCGACTGATTGACCGGTTAATTGATTGGTCGATTGATTGATTGATCGATTAATCAATATAAACAATAAGTCAATCGGGGTCGGGGTCCGGGTTGGGGTCGCGGTCGGGGTCGGGATCGAGGTCAGGATCGGGGTCGGGATCGGGGTCCGGATCGTTGTTGGGATCGGAGTCGCGATCGGGGTCAGGGTCATGGTCATCGCGACCCGGCTCACTCTCTCTGAATTACGGGGGAGGAAAATGGAAAAAAAAAAATCTCAGTCCTCTGTGTCAATCAGTCAATCAATCAATCAATCAATCGATCAACCAATCAATCAATCAATGAATCAATCTCATTGATTGATTGAATGATTGATTGATCAATCAATCAATCAATCAACCAATCGAGCACGTTGTCATTCGCCAGCACTCTAACTCACGTGGCCACTGCACGAAAGGGTCCTCTCCATCTCTCATTCTCTCCCTCTAACTCTCTCTCTCTCTCTCTCTCTCTCTCTCTCTCTCTCTCTCTCTCTCTCTCTCTCTCTCACTCAATCAACCAATCAATCAATCAATCAGCCTATCAATCAATTGGTTCGATAAAAATTGATTGATTGGTTGATTGATTGATTGATCAAAATCAATTGGGGGGCTCAGACCCGAGGGTCTGCTCTAGGCTAGGTGGGAAGGCTGGGCGCTAAGCTCAGGGGTTTCTAAGAGAAATAAAAAGTGTAAAAAAACGAAAAAAAATGTGTGGTGGTATACCGCGTGGCAAGTTCCCACGTGACAGTTGCACGCATTACAACACGAAGAAGAAGAAGAATAAGAATTAAAAAAAAAACCACGAGCGTTGCCACGTGGCAACCCCGACTAGGAGCAGGAAAAGGTCCATTCGAAGGGGTTGGGGAGACCAGGATCAGCATCCCGATGAGATACAGGAGATCACCGCAAGAGTGGCAGGGACATTGATCAGGGAATGAGATGAAGACAAAGAAAAGAAGAAAAAAGAAGAACCTTGCCTAGAAGCGGAAGAGGAAGAATAAGAAAAAGAGAAAAAAACGAAGAAGAAGAGGAAGAAAAAGAAGAAGAAGAAGAAGAAGAAGAAGAATAGTGGAAACGATGGTCAATTGCCTTACGTACACGCTTCGAAAGCTCATCAATACATAGCGGCGCATACTCATCTCAACTCACGCGCACATTCCCCTACGGGTTTTGATCGGTGAATGAGATGATGAAAAAAAAAAGAGAAGGAAAAAAAGAACCTCGCCGACTGTGTGTCCGATTTTGGATTCAACGCGGGTTTCACGTTGAATTATTCAACGCGCGTTGAATTCGCGTTAAATCCCCGTTTGAACGCGCGTTAGACGGGGAAAAACGGGGTCCGCAATGATTTTTTTCCTAGGCTAAACATAATCCGAAAATTGTTTTTTAAAAATAGGGTTGTAGATCGTTTCGAGGTTTACAACCCCATATTTTTATTTTTATTTTTTGAGCTTTCAATATATTTAAAAAAAAATCAAAAACTTAAGCACAATAAAAAAAAACAAAAACAAGAAATGACATGTCTTTTCTTTTGAAGTTTTACAGAGTTTTTTTAGGGCTAAAATAAAAACAAGAAAAAAAAATATATATCGTCAAATAGAACTGCCCGGTAAACCGTAGGCAGAGAGGGAGAAGAGGACAACAAATGAGGGGCTGTGACAAACTGTTTCGTCGGAGTTTCACCGACTCATCAGGAGGCTGATATATATAGGGTTGTCGATCCTTCAAAGATGTAGAACAAAATTTTTTTTTTTGTTTTTTTTTTTAACTTCGTGTATTTTTAAAAAAAATCAAAACCATAAACAACATATTTTTTGGCCTGCATTGCTTAGGTAATCCTGCTGGGTAGACTCCCTGATTTGGGCCTGTAGAAGATTGCATGAGCCTGGAGCATGGCCCCTTAGCAGTCGGATAGGAGTGTGGCCTATCCAATGTGACACTGAGTGGCAGCGGGATGATAGGTTCATTACAAATTTTTGGGCAGAGAAAAAAGGAGAAAAGCAAAAAAAAAAGAAAAGAAACAGAGACCTGCCACCGGAAATCATGGCAGAGTGCTTCCCAGCCATCTGATCACAGATGATCTGATAGTGATGGTTACAACAACAGTGAACAAAGTAACTACCACATTTTCTGGAATAAACTCGACTTTTGTCAGCAGTGATCTTGACACCCTCCATATACTCCGTGATTGAAAAAGGGCTCCACCCAATTAGATAATTGCACAACAGGAAGTAAAATACTGGAAATCTTCTATCAATTGGGCCTATGGCCGACCCCATCCTCTTTTGGGGTTGGCCACACTCCCAACCGATTGAAAAGATTCTCGCGGGAAGCTTTCTTTGCACGAGCATGCCCTGTGTTAAGGAGAGGAGGAGAGGAACAAAGATCTTCTTACTTGTCGGGTAATACATGTAAAATACTGACCGTGGGATCACGAGTACTGCACGACAGGATTTGGGTCACTCAACTGTCCCACGAACTCATTTTTATCCTATCCCGTTGCTAGTGGGACCATACTCCTGGCGTCCGAAGTCCCGTACGACAAGGTTCGTCCGCTTCCGCTTCAATTAGGGCTGGGAGGTTGGCCCAGCCCTGGTGCTTGTCACTACAGTCTGGTCCAAGTTGCCCTCAATACTGGTAGTGTTGGTCACACCGAGGTAGGATAGTAGAGACAGGGGGTGTGCTGGAAGTATTAATGTGGGGATGGGTAGGGTAGGTGGCCTATCCTGTCAAGACAACCATTGGTTGCTGCTACCAGCAATCACCGCGGGTCTGGTCCTTGGCCTCTATAACACCCTGGGCTTTCAAAAAAAAAAAAAAAAAAAAGGATTTTCTGTTAGAACATAGAATAATACACCGCCATATGTTTTGTCTTATGTGAATGTGGTGAGTAGAGGCCCTTAGGGCCGCTGCACGTATTCCTTAGAAAAGAAAAAAGAGAAAACAAAAGAAAAATGAATAAACAAAAAGAAAAACAGAAAGAAAAAGAAAAACGAGAAACAAAAGAAAAACAAGAAAACAGGCAATTAGTGATCCATAACTGTGATCAGTGTGATGCACAAACCTGAATTTGAATCCAGACTATATATTCTAGGCCCGCGCAGACAGATCACAAGTTCAATGTCCATCTCTGCTCCACGAGGGGGTCCTTGCTAATATGTAGGGGCCCTTCGAAAATGAGACTGGACGAATAGATTGGAGCATTTGGTAAAAAAAAAAAAAAAAGGACATGCACCCACATGCACACACATGTGCTCACAGTGTTGGGGTATGGGGTGGCCCCATCTTTTTTCCCTCTTGCAGTTTGATTTTCAAAAGGGAGGGGCATGTTTGGCCACCCCGGCTTGTTAACAGGGTTCTTTTTTTTCTTTTTTCTTTTTTTTTCTGTTTTTTTGTGTTCGGGTACGTAGGGCCACGTGCTCGAGGCCCAACGCGCCAATTCTGTTTTTTGGAATTCGATGGGACACCCCCGTTTTTGCGTTACACGAGATTCAACGGGGGTCCCCGGACCGGTTAAACGGGTGTTCGGGCGTTGAATTT
Source organism: Chara braunii (assembly GCA_003427395.1). Classification (NCBI taxonomy): domain Eukaryota; kingdom Viridiplantae; phylum Streptophyta; class Charophyceae; order Charales; family Characeae; genus Chara; species Chara braunii. Next base: position 1,986,840 of record BFEA01000227.1, read on the forward strand.
CGCCCGTTCTCCTTTCAAAAGATACACAACTCGCCGAGAAAAGGAAGAGGAACAATAAGAACAAAAGGAAAAGAAGAAGAAGAAGAAGAAGAAGAAGAAGAAGACGAAGAAGATGAATAGTGGAAACGGGGGTCAACTGCCTTTCGTACACGCTTTGATAGCTGTTCAATACGTAGCCGCGCGTACTAACTTATGCGCACATTCCCCGACGCGTTTCGATCGGTTGCGCTGCGATCATCCTCAGGGGGCTTTCCTCATGACCGTGCCTTGTGGCCCACCGACAGAAGAAGAAGAGGAAGAGAAGAAGAAGAAGAAGAACAAAAGATTAAAAAGAAGATGAAGATGAAAAAGACGAAGAGAAAGAAGAATAAGAAGTTCAATAGCTCTTCAATACGTAGTTGCGCGTACTAATCACAGCTTACGCGCACATTCCCCGACGTGTTTCGATCGGTTGCGCTGCGATCATCCTCAGGGGGCTTTCCTCATGACCGTGCCTTGCGGCCCACCGACAGAAGAAGAAAAGGAAGAGAAGAAAAAGAAGAAGAACAAAAGATTAAAAAGAAGATGAAGATGAAGTCTCTCTCTCTCCCGTGGCTATGGTCTCTCTCGCGGTTATGGTCTCTCTCTCTCTCTCTCTCTCACACACACACACACACACACACACACACACACACACACACACACACACACACACACACCACGCGCGCGTGCAACTATAGTATCTCTCGCAGCTATGGTCTCTCTCTCTCTCTCTCTCTCTGTCACTCTATCTCTCCCGTGGCTATGGTATCTCTCTCAACTATGGTCTCTCTCTCTCTCTCTCTCTCTCTCTCTCTCGCACGCTGAGCTTGAGCACCTCTGCAGTCAAGTTCAGCAAGTCTGCTGCTCGCGCCGAACATGAAACATCCTATATCCATCACCTTTGTAACCGGCTGAACGCGCTGAATGCGCGTCCATGTTCAAACGCGCGCGTTCATATCCCCCGGGGGCGCGTTCAATCGCGTTGCGCGCCACGTGGCGCAAAAACATTGAACGCGACCCCGGGGGGCACGATTGCGCGTTGCGAACTACGGGGTGGTGGACATTTTGTCACCATGAATGGAGGTCATTTAGTACCCAATGCTTGGCAATCTTTTGTTGAAATGATTTATGAATTCGTTCTAAACTTAGTCAATGAACAAATAAGTGGTGTACCAGCAGTTAAACAACGATTTTTTCCTTTTATCTTTGTCACTTTTACTTTTTTGTTATACACGAATTTGATTTTTTAAAAATTAAAAAAAAACTCATTGCTTCGCACCTTTCTTTTTTCATCAATCAAATCAAAGGCTAAGTAACATAAAGGTATTGTATTGGACTGCAAATCCACGAATGATGGTTCGAATCCGTCCTTAGTGAAGACTCAAGCTCGTCGTGAAAGGGGATCACTGGGAATAGCCAGCCCTTGGTTGAACCCCGACCGTGTCTCTGATACGCAGCTGAACGGAATACTCGTGAACGKGAGATGCTGGTGGGATAATTGCCCGGACGTGTTCGGCAAGGCCGATCCGCTACAAGATCGCACAACGTCTTCCCTTGTACAGCGACGTCGAAAACAGCTTCGCTGGTTGTCGACAAAAAAATATCATAAATAATTACGACTGGCGTCAATGGTTTTTTGGTGATTGCGCCTAACGGCGGCTTCCTAGAAGCGGGAATTCTTTGTCAAATTAAATAAAGTGAAGCTTATGGAAACCAAATATTTCTGTTTTTTAGAAATCGTAGGTGTTGGATATAAAGCTAGTACTAATCCACAGAGCTCCATACTAACACTCGGTAAACCCAACCATCCCACATTACGCACTAATGGTGGATAATCATATGTTTTTGAAGTGCTCAAAATCACTCCATAGATAAGTAATAAGATAGTGGCATTTATAAGAAAGATTTCTGGAAAGATGGTTAAAAAATCATTGTCAAACATGGCTATCTTCTCTTTTTTGGTCGGCGGCCGGTCAAATACAAAGGCCCTTTAGGGCTTTCCGTACACTATTTTGTTTCATTGTAGTGGAATACAAATATCATGTACCAAGTTACAAATCTGTTTGGCCAAACAATAAGGTCCATTCACATCGAGAATCCAATCTTTCTCATATCGAACATAATAGACTCGGACTTGTTCAATTATGAAATCACTACAAAAGTACGATAATTCTGTTTTACGCGCTTGAATCAAAGTCTATATTTTGTTTTGAGAAGCTTTGCATACCTCGTTCAATTGAATATCTAATTCAGGCAGAATAATTTGACTGAAGCGGTGGGTGCTTCATTACAATGTCTATTACTATGTTTTCATTGGCAGGAATACCTCCATTAGCAGGATTTTGCAGCAAATTTTATCTTATTTTTGCTGCTCTAGGTTGCGGAGCTTATTTATTAGCCTTAATAGGAGTAGTAACCGCGGATCAGCATGCCGCGGTGAATATGTACTCAGGCCTTGTACACACCGCCCGTCACACCATGGGAATTTCTTTTGCCCGAAATCGTCTCTATGATAAACCAATGACTTTGATACGTTACGCACGTCAAGTGCGCARCATGTTTTTCGCATCGTTGATCATAGAGACTATCACGATAGAATCAGTGACTGAGGTGAAGTCGTAACAAGGTAGCCGTAGGGGAACCTGCGGCTGGATTGACTCCTTTCCAGCAAATTCCACTGTGTCAGGCACGCCACAAAGGTTACTCAGGTTGGATAGCCGTGTGATGGGCGACCATCTCGCACGGTTCGGAGAGCACTTGTTACGGCTGAATAGAACGTTTTACTACGGTCTATCAGTTTAACTCTTTACTTAATTTATTATTATGGAGAATTATTGTATCAAGATTTGAATATTCGAGAATACTTCAGTTCAATTCGACCGCCTATGGGTACGCAAGGTACGAGCCGTATGAATGATGTGTGCAAGAAAGACAAAGAGTCAGACACATCATTCTCATCACAACAGATAGAACCAGAAGGTTCGATTAACAACGTTTGAAAGTTGAAAAGAAATTGTGAATCAGTCGTTACGGAGAACATATTCTTCGATCTCAGCGAACCCCGAAAGTGAAAAAAAAAAAAACAACGGAAGCCTACCCCCCCTACCGCGTCACCCCCCACCATATGTGAAGAGTCATTTTTTTCTTTGGGGGGGGGGGTTGGGGGAATCCCCCTAACACGGCTCGGACAGCCCATGCAGGCTATCTGAAGGGTCCTCGCAGCCATGTAGCGCAGACCCCCCCACCGAAATCAAGGAAGGCAGTGAATATGAAGTAAAGCACAAGCTGGCCGAACATATACTCAAGATTTGAATTCAGGTCTGTGTTTCAGCAGTTATGGGTTGCTCATGTAGCTATGCCCTGCACGTGATTCTCAGGGCTTGGCTGCACTACTCACCAAATGTGCAAAACTAGAATGAATCTTCTGCAGAACATGGAATAATAATACGCCGCCATATGTTTTGTCTTTTGTGCATGTGCTGAGTAGAGCCCCTTAGGGCCACTGCACGTATTCCTAAGAAAAGAAAAACGGGAAAAAAAGAAAAACGAGAAAAAAGAAATGAGAAAAAAGGCGGCGTATTATTCCATGTTCTGCAGAAGATTCATTCTAGTTTTGCACATTTGGTGAGTAGTGCAGCCAAGCCCTGAGAATCACATGCAGGGCCTAGCTATGTGAGCAACCCATAACTGCTGAAACACAGACCTGAATTCGGCCAGCTCGTGCTCTACTTCATATTCACTGCCTGCCTTGATTTTGGTGAGGGGGTCTGCGCTACATGGCTGCGAGGACCCTTCAGATAGCCTGCATGGGCCGTCTGAGYYGTGTTAGGGGGATTC
>BFEA01000227.1:2008751-2022284 GCA_003427395.1 Chara braunii
AAAACTTAGGCCCAAACCAACTGCCAAATTTGAGTACAATTAACGAATTTAAGAAATGAAAGATGGATGGAGAGACAAAGAAAGGGAGAGAGAGAGGGAGAAAGGAGGGAGAGAGAGATAGAGAGACACAAATAGAGAGACATAGATGAGTAAGAAAAGAGATACAGATAGAGAGACATAGAGGMGTAAGAAAACAAYTTAGCGCMCGGGGTGGGGGYGGTGCGCGCAATGCCCGCAAAAGTAAGAAATGTTGTAGGCAACCTAACACAGAGCACTCGCATAAACTCAAACAAACAATCAAGAGAGGGAGAGAGCACCAAGAAAAGAGCAAAGAAAGTGAGGAATTGAAGAAAGTGACAAATCGAGAAATCCAACAAAAAAAAATAGGAGAAAGGGCGAGGAGACACAGGCGCAAACAAAGAGAGACAAAAAGAAAGGAAAAAATAGAGACATAGATAGATAGATAGAGAGAGAGAGAAAGAGAGAGATGGATATGTATAAGAGATAGAAAGAGATACAGATCAAAAGAGAGAGAGAGTACTAATGAAAAAGCAAACAACAAAGAAAGACCAACATGAACATTCAAAAAAAGAAGTTCAATATCGACATTATTCATTCGATTAAACTGAGGAAGTGCCCACACTATGGTCAACGCATAATTATCGCGTAATTGAATCCATCTTGACTTAAAAAGACATAATAATGTTAAGGCAAGATTGTTTTCCTCTCTCTCTTTCTCTCTCTCTCTCTCTCTCTCTTTGTCTCTCTCTCTATCTATCTATCTGTCGCTATCTCTCTATCGCTATCTCTCTATATGTCCCCCCTCCCCCCCTTCCCCTTCTGGACGCCTTTATTTATCTCTCTCTTTATATCTGTCTTGTAACGGCAATTACTTAACCGAAAAAAAAGTTGATCATCAACAAAATTATGATTCAGGCAACGTATGAACGACAGCCCAATCAACACCTCTCTCTTCCTATCTTTCTTAGTAGAGATATCAACTTCCTTCATTGGAACGAAACTCTTGCAGGAGCTCACAAATAGAAACTTGTTGCAACACTTTGCGACGATACTCCTCAAAAGTTCCGAATCGAGTTTGTCTTTGTCGATTGTAATCGAGATAAATGGCAGCATCCACACATCTCCAAGTGTTCATGTTCGTATTCAAATGCGTTGCTGCTTCCACAATATCTTCCACCCTGCGAGAACTGTCAAGATAGGACAGGTGTGCAAGTGTCTTTTTTGGGACCAATAGATTCAAGAGAGTCATAGATCGCAATGTTAAAATTAGAAGAACTTGGTTGTTCCAAGGGTCCTGTATAGACATGGAGATGGTCTCTCGACGGCGTGGGAGCGGACACAATACAACCGAAAGGGGATGGAGTAGCCGTAGCGACAGGCGAAGCAGAAACAACAACAGAAGTAGTGACAATCGGCATTGACATAGTGGATGAGGTAGCATAATCCGGAAGACGTTGAAAAGTTGGAGGAGATGCTGCTGGAAGGGGGAGTCTACGGACCGGAGCGAAATGAGGAGCGGAAGAAGGAACCATCAGATGAATCCTTTTTAAAAGGCGTTGTATCCATGCATATCTGAAAAAAGGTTGGGGAATAGGCCCTTCTGTCAGACAATATGGCAAATCAAACGTCATCCTAGCGATCTCCTCATTAGAGAGAGCAATGAACTCGTCCTGCAAAAGGGATAGTAACATCCAAGAAACCTCCAAATCGGAAACATTCAATGGGTTTGAAGGAAGAGTCCCAGGGGATTTTCGTTCCAACCGCATATCTGTGAGTTTGCTTCTTTCCCAGTTTAAAAACCTTTCCCATATATTTTCATCCCTTGCAACGCTCGCAGTTTGGACAAACATTTCAAAAAGCACCCCAGTCAAGACTTTTTGCAGGCCAACCTTCTTCGCATCGTCGAACCATTTGTCAAGGTAAGCTCGCGGATTCAGAGTGTCGATTGTGGGTGCACCCTTATCTTAAGGCACCACAATAACAGTTGAAGGATTTTGTGACTGTGATGTGGTGCAAACATCTATTTTGCGTTGGCTATGTTGAGATTGCGAACACGAATCCTGAACACGTGCACATCTAGGGAGTGGTCCACGAAACAGAAGAGGTGCAAGTTCATCGGTACAGATGCCATCCAACGCTCTCAAAACCTGAGTTGTCGTTTCACTAACAACCGGTTGCCGTTCCTCCATATTCGTTGCGAATGCACGCTCATGCATTCCAGCTGAACACACATTATCAGTTGTGTTAATTGCTGAACTCGCATGCCCATGAACTGTAGTTGCCAGAACGGTCGATGATTTATTTCTTTGTGCAGAGCGTTGGGATTGCGAACATGAATCACGAGCACGCACATCTCCAACAACTCCATGAGTGACAAATTCATCTCCCAACACCTCACAATGGAGTTGTTCCAACTTGTCACGAACTCTGAATGGAGTTTGACAGTGAGCATTTTTTTCCTCCATCTGATGATTTCGGAGGGTCAGCTCACCAATTGGAGTTGAACCCACGAGATTCGTTTCCTAGGGAACACGATTACGCTTGGCTGTAGAATCAATTGCTTGAGAATCACTCGTATCGCTATCATCTTCGTCATCATCGAGCAGAGACTTACCGGCCAAACCCATTGAAAAATTAAGCACAGATTTGTCAAGTCGATCATAACCATCGTCATAAAAATCAACATGCATTTTTTCAGCATCGTCAAGGGTGCTCGCTTGTTGATGGGCACCTTCAACTCCATCGCTCACAATATCCTGGCTACCAGTATGTTCATTTTCATTATCCGATGTATCTTGTTTTTTGCTCTTCCTTGATCGCCTTCACTGGGCCCCTTGTTGTCTAGATGTAACATTCACAGCACCATCAATTGTATTGCTATTGACGGTTTGTTTCCTCTTTTTTGTTTGAGCGCGTGTCCCATAGGTATGGTGCAGTTCAGAGTCGTCTGCGGGGAAAAAAAGAAAATAAGTTTGCCAAAATTCAACACCGATCAGCCGAAAGAGATATATACGACAAAAGAGAAGAACTCATTCAAAAAGTGATGCGCGTGTCCTGGCAACTCGTCCGAAAGAGATATATACGACCAAGGAGAAGAAATCATTGCAAAAGTTCGTAATAAACGATATTCTTTGTGATGAATTTTTTGTCGGGCAACGGAACACGAATGTTGTTGGGATGACCAATGTGCGACAAAGCAACATACAACTGGCCATGCGCAAAAACAGGTTTGCGCAACCAAACCCCGGCACGAGAGACAGTTTGTCCTTGCGACTTGTTAATGGTCGCAGCAAACGCAAGACGGATGGGGAACTGCCTCCTACTCCATTTAAACCCCGTGGTTTCACCATCACTTGTTAAATCGATTTTGGGGATCAGTGTCGTTTCATCGGTACGCATTACGGTCACTTCCAACAAATCATCGTCAACAATCTTTTTAAGAATTAACCTTGTGCCATTGCAAAGTCCTTGTTTGGGCGACAAATTGCGCAACAACATCAAAGGCGCACCAATTTTCAAGCGCAGTTTGTGAGGCGGAAGACCAGACGCATTGAGAGAATTTAAGAACTCTTGTTGGATAGCAAGTTCGTGATCATCAGAAGCAGGGTAATCAACAATATAACTTTCACGCATCTCGCCGGGAAAAACGTTCAGAACCATATTGTTAACACACCCCGCATCGTCATTGGTAGCGCAAAGAATCAATCGAGCATAAAAATGGTCAGCATCCCCAACGTGTTCACACACATCGTCAAACGTCCACGAAATCAAATCACGAATAGGTTTATCAGTACAAATCTCACGCGGCAGTTTGACCACGGCAGGTTCATTAGGAAGAAAACGAATATGATTCTCATTCCCAATACGCATCAAAAACGCGTCATACATTCGCACCATTGGATCATCCCCTAAGCTTAAGATCCGCATATTCTCAGTCATGCAATGGACCTCAAAGAGTTTCCACAAAGGAGACATTTTAATAGAGGCATCAATTTGTTGCGCTCGAGACCCGTGCTTCACAACGGACAAAACTTGCCGAAAGTCCCAAGAAAGAAGCAAAACCTTTCCTCCAATCGGGAGGTTACTGTTACAGAGATCTCGAAGCGTAATGTCAAGAGCTTCCAAGTGGAACTTGTTACTCATCGGAGCCTCATCCCAAACGATCAAGTCGGCACGACGGATAAGTTCGTCAAGATCACCCTGTTTCGGAATATTGAAGGGACGCGTGTTATCAGGTTTCAAAGGTGCTCGAAATCGTGAGTGAAATGTTCGACCACCGGTCAAAAGAGTCGTCGCTATCCTACTGGACGCCGCAGCGAGTCCAATACCATTACACGACTTGATCCCCGTCAAAATCATTTCTATGCAAAAAGTCTTTCCTGTTCCTGCCGGCACATCTACAAAAGCATAAAGCGGTTGTTTCTCTTCCACGACCCGAACAACTCTTTGCACGAGCACTCTTTGGCGTGGTCGAAAACGTCAGAAATTAGACTCAAATCTAGTTCGCATCTCAATCGGATCATACGACAACTCGTCATTTATAATCGACGACACAGTCCTGTTCTCGTAATGCCTGTTTATGTCGTCGGCAACCGTTTCTCCATCAGGAGTCGGATAATAAGGACCGAACAGGCGAATGTTTTTGCCAGACTCATGTAGGATACGGTCAACATTAAAGAGCACAAAACATTGCAAAACAATCAGAGAAAGAATAAGAGAGCCCGAACGATACTGAAAATCGCCACACATTTTGTCCCAATGCCGTTGAAAAAATTGAACAGGATCGTTGACCGGGACAAACAGCAGAAGCATAGCGAACACTTTACGAACCTCTGCAGGCATATAATAGAGTGCGGCCGTCTCTATACATTGATTATATGCATCATCGGTTTGCAAAAGTCCTAATCGAAGACACACCGATCGAAACGAATCGTATTCGACTCCATCCATGGTACGAATTTCTGCAAAAGAGCGTGCTCCACGAGAGTGCTCATGGTGTAGCAACACACGGAGATTGAAACGTTCGCCTTCCGTGACCCTGGCATGATGAAATGGAGATATCTTTTCGAAAGGAGCACCATGAAGAGCACGCTTTCTTCTGTTCCACACCTTATGTTGATTATCCCACGCATGAGTTTTAATAATGTCAGGATACAAAGAGAGCTCATATTTAGGAACATGTGCGTTCAAAGATTTGTGATCCATCCATGCCGTCAATTTTGTGGTCGGCGGTCCACTCAAAAGAACATCATCCTCCATGCCCGGTTCGAACGCCACTTTTTGCATGTTCTCAATATGCACGGGCAATCTTTCGACTGCGGGTCACTGTTTCGCAAGGTCGAACTCAAACAGAGGCCAGCATGCCTCGCATGCACCAACAACACGCATATCTTGATAGGATTTGACTTCATCGACAGGTGCATCATTATCTTGTTCGCAAACCATGGCACAATCACACCCTTTATACACGTACTTAAACACATACTTGCACACCTTGATGTTAGCACAACATTCGACATTGATGTGGCAGCTAAACCTCATCAACAAGTACGGGTTATACGGAACCACTCGACGATTGTCATAAACAACGCGATTTTGAATGACCGTAAAGCCACCGTCACTTGGTTTTCTTCTCCTATAAGAAGGATAAGTTTGTTCATCTTTCAAGGTTTTCATGGAAATGAATTCTTTTGGAAACCCTTTCGTGCACTTCCCATTCTCGGTACATGAAGCATCCTGTTTGTCCTCACCGCAAATGCCGTGCAATATGAATTTGGCAACCCTTTCTCTCAATTCCCCTTCAGGCGGAATCTCTGCACACACTACCTTCTCAACAGCATCTGGATCGTGAATTTTATCATCCGGATGCAACATGACCAACATCTGTGCATGCGGCAGACCCTTTTTTTGGAACTCCACCACATATAGCAGTCCATCGACTCTCCCAAAGATCTGTTTTTTCTTAATCTCGTCAATGAACTGGGTGAGATAACCTTTGAACACTCGGGCAAGAACATCAGGCCTGTCGGTTGCACACTGACCCGGCAAGAGGGCTTGTTGGATCTCCGGTCAGTTTGTGTTACACGTCATAGTGATAAAAAAATCGGGTTTTTCAAAGCGCCTCACGATTGCCATGCTGTCATGATATCTTTCGGTCATATATCGTGGTCCCCCAGTGAAGGTGGAGGGCAGAAGTATTTTTGTTCCGACACCATCACTTTGCTGATTTTGTTGCACAGCGTCTCGCAGGTCCTGATAATATTCTGACCGCAAGTCTTTCTGATGGAATCTTACCCATTTCAAGCGAAGGGATTCAACCTTAGCGTAATCCATGAAACAAAACTCGTGGAAAAGACGTGCATCATAAAGGAGGCGAGGCCTTTCACCATCGCGTTCGTGCAGGTGAAACGCATAGTACTCCTTTGCACTGAGCCCTGGCGGCCATCCAGCTTCCGAGGCACGGCGGACAAACCAACTATCAATTCCTTCTGGGAAAAGCAAAACAAACTCAAACAGTCGTGTGCTAGGGAACACTCCGGAACGACAACTGTTGCCCGCTCACCCGGAAGAGGAGAACGCAAACGAATCTCAAGCTCACGAGGAAGAAGGTCATCTGTCATGAGAACGCAGACCTCCTGTAGGCCCGTCGTACGGTTGTAACGCCTCCGATGTTCCTCCGCGGGCATGGCATCCGGATTTATGACCAACTTCCTTCCATTCAACGCTCCCGGTGGAAGGTCGGCGATGGTCATGAAGTCCTTCACGTAGTTGTTACACTTTTGTAGCAACTCATGAAATCTTTTTAACAGTCGTCTCATTCGGTGAAGTTCGGCATCAGATGTGTGTGCAGGCAAATTAAGGAAATCCACTCTTTGATCAATCGCATCATCCAAACGGTGAGGATCGTGCAAGTAAAGTTGTGCAAACCGAGGACGTTCCCCTTCCCCCACAGCCAATGCACTGACACGATGATAGATCGGACCCTGAGCCCGAAGTTGGCCCTGGAATCCCTGAACACCATCGCTCGGTTGCTTCAACCGCGAGGATGCGAGAGATAAACTGTTATTGATTATCCTCGCATTGTTTCGAACGAATCGGTCTTCGGAAGTCTGAGACGTCCAAATAGAAAGAATCTCATGCTCCGGGGACCCTTCTCGATGCCATTCCCACAGAGTACAACGTCTCGTACCTTTTCTGCAACATATTTTTGTCCAATTTTTTTCATGATTCTACAACTTTGCACCACAATACCTGCACAGTTCTCAACTACCAATGTCGAACGCTTGAACCGTGCTAGCGTTCGCAACAATAGCCATGGTGTTCTCAACCGTTGCATAAGGTGTTGCCACGGGTACGGACGAGAGTGCATTCATATCAGCAGGCGTATCATTATTCAAATCATTCATTTCCTCATCCTGATTATCCGGCTCACCATGCTCCCGACTGTTCATTGAATTTTGAATCACTACGGGCGGATTGTGCGACTGCTCTGCTCTCCCCGACACACTTCGACATTGCCTCGGTTGAGAACAATGACGATGTGTTTCCTTTGAAGAAGAAGATGCACCCTGCGATTGGCCGGAGGCGGTTGCTCAAATTTCTCGAAGGATATTTACAGGGACCAAACTTTGCCTCACACCCCGCAAAAAATGTTTGTGAGCATCGATATCATCTTTCCTCCTGTAATTCTTTATTGCGACTCTCAATGCACGCATACGTTTAACGTGATAGCTCGCCCGTGTTTGGAGCCTTTTCTTTGGAGTGGAAATTCCATACGATGTAGACCTCGGTTGATCGCCATTCATCGTATGGACTTGTTTTGTTCCACCGCCACCGACCACTGTACTTTCAACAACTACCGCATGTGCATTGAAATCGGGGAAGACAGACCGACGTACAGACGACGATGATCCAAGGTTCAAACGACGCGCGACTTTACCGGTGCGCAGTGCCCGAAGGCACAATATACGATATCATTTGTTGCGACTCAAACGAATCGGTTTCAATATTGTCGATCTTCTTCGACGATTATGAAATCCAACAAACTTCCTAACCATTGCGTTCGGGGAATTTGACAAGTTTCCGAGAGAAGAGCATGTTTGTGCATGAGCAGTTCCGATCGAAGGATAAAGATCAGGTTGCACGCATCTTCGCCGCACATCTTCTATGAATGTGGACGACAAACTCTTATCTACATGTGGCGAATGAAAGGAAGAATCATGAACTGGAAAGGTTGTTTCGATTGCACGAACAAAATTTGTACGGACTGCATCATGAGTAAAATTTTCATCAGGTCGTGCACTACGCAAGGTGATAGGCAGGTTTCCTTGGCAACGAATCTCACTCGTACCAACATCAACATTTTCTTGACTCCTACAGACAAAAAACTAAGGGCTTGCGATACCATCCGACAATGGAATTGTTTGTTGGAAAGACAAAGATCTATCACTACATTGTTCTTCCACAGAACAATCAAGCCTGCGATCAGGAGTTATCATCGGTTGTTTCCCCCTTCCGTCAGTAGTTACATAACCCACAGCACCTAGTGGTTGTAGTAAAGACCTTGAAGTCCGCCGACTCTGGAAAGGCGGCCGACCACGTTTGCGGTGTTCATCTTTTGATGATACCCGTGTTTCAGTCGTAAAGGGACGGTGAGTAATATCCGAACCTACACACAATCCCAAGCCATCATTCGCCGAAAAAGAAGGATTTTGTATTGAAGGGAAATCAACTCGAGCGGAATCAATGGCAGGAGAGTTATCGCAGTTAGATATTGTTGGAGAAGACAACAAAGGAGCGATAACAGGTCTTTCACAACCGCGAACGCGTCTTCGACGCTTCCATGGAACGTGCAAGGACTTGTCGGCAAACAAAGGACAGTTCGGAGCGGCAAACAAATTAATATCCAGTGAATCCTTATCTATGCTTTCATCCCCTACCATGTGAATGGGCGTTCATGCGTCTTTTTCTAGGCGACTATAACGTAAAATTATAACGTAAAAATCAAAGGTTATGAGGAATATGGAAGATCTAAATATCAGCAGGATGATATATATCCCAGAATGTTTGTATACAGATGTAATTATTGTAGTAATAAAAAAGATATAGGGCAAAGCATTTAAAAAAAGAAAAAAATATAGTAAAAGGATAAACGAAGTTCGCAAAACACAAAATGAAAAACGAACGGAGGAAAACGTTGAGTTGATGTTCTTTATTTTGTTTTTTTTTTTTTAAATATTTATGTCAAGGGGAATGAAGGTTAAGTGACTGATGACCAATTGTATTTTGTCTATTTTATCCGTGCGTTGTATTTTTTTTTATGTGTTCGTAAAAAAAATGATAATTTTTTTTTCAGATATTTTTTTTTTCCCTATACGCCCCTTAGTCTTTTCAGGGCCCCATGGGATCGAGTCATACGTACCTCATTTATCCACGTAACCCTTTGTCATTCCTCGACAGGGCTCACTTTCCTGTTCGTATAAGTTTGTGATTGGGAATGAAGTTTTTTTTTACTCCAATCGCATTCGAGAGAGGCGGCTCCTACTTGCAGCCAGCCTTGGGTATTCTAAGTCAATCACCGTTCACAAAAAAATCGAAGAAGGGTAAAAGTCGTCCCCAACCTGCCCGAGTCCCAACCACTAGGATATAGTCTGTGGCACCCGTCCTCCTCGCCGAGACACGAGGCCTTAATCTCTGAAGTAGGCATTGGCTCCACCACAACAACATTGCACCACCCCCATAAATGGGTCTATGCGGCGTACCGCACCTCTCCCCAGCCAGCCTCGAAGTTCGTGGTTCCAGGAAGAGTCATTCCTAGCGATTGAGGTCGGTCAAACTGTTGATGACCTCATCATTCCTCTCCTCCCTTGTTTGGGTAACTTAGACGAAATAGGAGAAAAGGGGGTAAAGAACAGGATTTTTTGGAACAGGCTTACATGAGAGGAGGTCGTTCGGGATAGCATGGGTGCCTTGGGAGAAAGGTTACGTTTATTGTTACTTTCATTATTTATTATCGGACGGGTTCCTTCTCTGATATTCCTTACAGTACACAGTGCGACCCAACCCTCCCAATATTATTTACTTTCCTTCATCTAAGCGGCTTAATGTTTTCAGCGTGGAATGGAACATAATTATACGTACCTTGTTTTCGAATAACCATGCTTTTCTTTCCTTCGACAATATGTAATCGGAGACGWTGAATGTGTGTTGTTGTTGTTTTGTTTTTTTATTTTAACTATCGATGTTTTTCTTTATTGATTCTCCATTAAATCATATTTTCGTAACATACCATATTCGCATTGTTTTTTTTTTTAAGGGTGAAGGGGGCATCATATATAATTTGAAAACTTTTTTTTTTTTGAGCTCAATATTTCTTGAAGTATACTCACCTGTCGGTTTTTTTTTTTTTTTTTACACCAATAAATAGAAGAATATAAGAGCACATACTGAAAGCCATATAACATGAAGAAACAAAATTTGAACAACGTTAGCAACAAAAGCTTAGATTCGGTTTTAGTATAGTAATAATAGTTTCTCATAATGTCTATCATGTTTGGGAAAGATAATGTCAGAACGGGAAAAAAAAAACTTTAAAATCAAAACAAAAACATAAAAGAAGGATCCAAATTTAAAGAGTCGAATTCAAAAGAGAGATATAAAAAAAAAAAGACAAAGAGATGGAATAAAAACCATAAAGAGTCGAATTCAATGGAAGAGCAACCGACAAAAAAAATCAAATTTAAATGTTTTTTTTACAAAACTTTTAAAAAATCATTGTCAATGTTATTTGAAGCAAAACATTCTTATAGTTATCCTATCCAACGAACTGAAGAAAACGAAGATGCATCCATAGACGGAGAAGCAGAAAGAGAAATAGAGAGAGAGGAGGAAAAGTGCGAAAAAGATGTAAAGATAGAGAAAGAAAGGGAACTAAGAACTGAAGAACTAAACTTCTCCAATACTATTCCAGTCTATCTCTTTATTCTCTATTCTGCTCTACTCACTACTCGTGTACATCATTATCCTCGCGAAGTTGCCTTCTCTTTTCTTCCATTGCTAACTGTTGATTCTCATTAACAACAACGTTTCCTAAAGCATAAAGATTTGTGTTGTCATCAGAGCCAGGTCGAACAACCATCAAATCGTTCACCTTTTTATAGTCCCCTTTTGCATAATGACCCATACGGCCACAACGGGGACATCGAGGCCTTAGCACTTCGACTAACGCAAGCACCAACTCATGCAATCTCGTCTCATGTTGCTTATTAATGCTTGCCAAAGCATTCAATTCTCGTTTCACATTCTCCATATCCTTTATAAATCCCATTGACGAGTACGTACGAATGATATTGGCCAACAAAACTCTCATCGTGTATAACTGCTCTTTGTAACATCACAGCATCCCATTCCCCAATCCATCGCCCATTAGCTCGGAAAAATTATCCCTGGACATTGAATCCATCAATGCATCGTGTGTCTGCTTGTATAAATCTCCAAGCAGCATAACCGTACTATTCAATTGACCATCACTGACTGGAAACTTCATCGCACTTTGCACCTCTAAAAGCGCATTCTTGTGTGCCAATTCCGAACCAAGACTTTGTAGTGACCGTAACATTGCAATCAGAGACGATTTTGGAAGACCTTCCAAAGTCGCAGTCGATGGAATTCCAAATAGGTTGGAGGCAAAAGAAGGATCAATGGACGGCAATACACCAGCCAACAACATTTTTCTTATTGCAATCTCCGCTTCTTCCAGTCGCCGACGTAAACTCTGACATTCTTGCAACAGGTGTGTGTCAACTCTATTACTAAGTTCCGAAAGTTGATCCAACAAATCATTTTTGACCGATGATTGAATCAGAGTTTGAAATTCTCTTTCCATATCTTCACTACTTTGCACCTCCTTCTTCACGTCCAAAGAGCCGGACACGGAGGAATCGATCACATGTTCACTTCGTTTCCCTGCAAGGAAACTTTCAAGCACCGCCTGTGCATTCAACTCCACACGGTGAAAGGCATTCCTCAACATCTTCACTTCCTCCTCCTTCTTCTTCAACATTTGCAACTCCTCCTGGGTCCATCGAACGCCTTCATTTTTCGTGAGGTTCCGACCACACGCCCTTCTCACCGCATAATCACTCGGAACCTTACCTGGAACATCATACCGAACTACAGGCCGAGCTTCATTAGATAGTTGTTTTTTGTCGTGAAGCAAAGTTGCTACGTTGTATTCGTACCATTCGGCACATTTTTCACTGTACTCCTCCTCTAGTTCAGATCGAATGACAGGATCATTGAATCTATCATCATATAGCCTGTTTTGCAAATCGCGTTGTGATAATCCGTCAATGCCTCCTTCAACATGTTTGTCCACCATCGGATTCCTCTCACCAGATGCTTGTCGGTCTGCAAAGACCGCCATGAAAAACAACAACAACGAATATATCAACAATGAAATTAGAGTGGGTGGTACGATTAATCACTACTCATATGGTTGCATGGTTGGACGGTTGGGCAATTGGGTTAGGTGTTTGGTTGCAGAAGAAACCCGTTGAAAAAAAATATATATATATATATCAACAATGAAATTAGAGTGGATGGTACGATTAGTCACTACTCAGATGGTTGGGGGGTTGGACAGTTGGTTGGTTGGGCGATTGGGTTAGGTGTTTGGTTGCGTGATTGGGTGGATGGGTGGTTGGTTGGTTGGGTCGTTCGGTTAAGTGGTTTGGTGAAGTGGTTCCTTGGGCCGTTGGGTGGTTGGGTCATTACGTGGTCGCCTTGTTACATGGTTGGCCGCTTGGGTGATTGTGCGGTCGAGTCGTTGGGCACGTTGTTGGTTTTGTGGTTGCGTCCTTGAGTGGTTGGGTGGTTAAATGGTTCGGTAGTTGTTTGGGTGATTGCATAGTTGGGTGGACGGTTGCTTCGGTAGTCGGCTTAGCTAGTCGGGTTGTTGGCTGGTTAGGTCGTTGCGTGGTTGTATGGTGAAGTGGTTGGCTGGTAGTGTGGTTGGTTGGTTGGTTGGGTGGTTGGGTGGTTGGGTGGTTGCGTTACGTCGTTGGACCGTTCGGTGGTCCATTGGTTGGGTGCTTGGGGGGTTGAGTGGTTGGACGGTTCGGTGCCTGCCTGGTTGGCTGGTTGGCTTAGGTGGTTGGTTTGGTGGGTGGTGGGTGATTGGGTGGATCGCTGGTTGGTTCAGTGGTTCTGCGTTTGGGTGGTTGGATGGTTCTCGGGTTGGGTGCTTCGGTCCTTGGGTGGTCGGGTGGTTGGGTAGTTGGGTAGTTGGGTAGTTGAGCCTGGTCTAGTTGGCTAGTTGGGTGGTTTGAGTTGGGTTGGGTAGTTGRGTAGTYGGGTGGTTGGCTAGTTGGGTAGTTGAGACCGCGCCCAATATCGGCACGGTGTCAATGCCTGTACACGGGCCCAATATCGGCACGGTGTCAATGCCTGCACACGGGCCCAATATCGCCACGTTGTGAAGGACTGTACACGGGCTCAATATGGGCACGTACT